>JAWWES010000038.1:4061404-4189226 GCA_035583135.1 Lophotriccus pileatus
CCGCCTTGTTTCCCGGGGCTGGCTGTGGTGTTCTTGGTAAACGTGCCTTTGAAAGATGTTCACCTACACACCCTGTGTCTCACAGAAAGCCACATCTGAGCTTTCTGTGCAGCTCTATTTAAAGCTCTTTCCCACCACTGCAGAGTTTTTGGCTGAAATCAGCCTGTAATGCCTATATTTTAAACGTCTGGATCATGCTTAGGGTGCGACCTCTTAACTCAGCAAATATGTAAAAGTTTGGTTGGGCTTTGTTAATGCAGAAATTATTTTAAATGGTCCTTCTGTGTGTAAATACTTTCTCCCAAATGTGCTTATAGGGGGGGTAACTTTGGGTTTCCTCTGGAGGATTTTTCACCAATTATATTTATGCAGAAATTGCACTTTAAATTTGTTGCTGACATTGGGCAGAATATTATGTGTTCTGGGCTTGAGGACAAATGTTCTTTTCATGGAAAGTGGGCAAAAAAAAAAAAAAACCAAACATGTTTTGTTCCAGGAAATCATGATTTAAGTCTTGAAAAGTGGCAGGAGAAAATGCCTTTGGAACAGCACTAAAAAGCTGACAAGCCTGCTTGCTCCCAAGCCTGATCAAATTGGTATTTCAGTCTGCATATTTAAGCACAGATTTTTGTTTCCCCAATACTTTTGGCTTTCCCCTTTTCCTTCAATAACCATAAACCCTCAACCCTGTTTGGAAGGGGCTGTTGCCCTGGTTTGGCTCAGCTGTGCTGCTGGGCAGGCCCTGCCATGGCAGGTGCTGCACGGAGGTGGCACAGAAGGAGCTGCTTCCTTTCACTTGCAGTCAAAGGTGGGATTAAATTCCTCTTTTCCCTCAGACATCAAAGCGAGTGGGACTGTGCTGTTGACTCCACTGGAGCTGAGACATAGCCACTGTGGCTGTAGGAGGGTCTTAATCTGCTGCAGGAATTTACAAACACAGAGTAACCAATTTTTGTGTGACTCAGAATCTGAAAGGCTTGGGAATGAGGAATGGAGTTGATGGGAAAAATTCTGTGTCGTTTAATGGGGATGAAATTGCAGCAGTTCTGTCAATATAAAATAGACCCCACCAGGAATTACTTAGGAAAATATATTAAATACAGTCAAGATCCGTTCTGTTTGTTGGCTGTTTTACTGCCATCAGGGCTCTGTCAGCGGTCAGCAGCGCTGCCCCAGAAGGCTGCAGGGGCATTTTCCAAGGTCTGACAAGGGTTAATCTCTATTAAATCCTGCAGGTTTGCCCATACAGACAGGACAATAAGCTGGGAATGCAGGGGGACACTGCATGGGACAGAGAGGGGTTGAGGAGGTGTCACGAGGAGCTGAGGCTGATCCAGTTGTGGTGTTGCCATTGGAGAGAGCATGAGCTTTGCTGATCAGCTCTGCATGCTCTGAGTCATGTATATATTATGGGTGCACACAGGAACCTCATTATAATGCTCTTCAGTTCTCATTGCCTCAACTCAAGTCCATTATAAGTACCACGTTGGAACATGTATTTTTTGGGCTTCTGTGTGTGCAGCCAGGGAGCAAGCTGAAGTGCCTGTAAAATGTATATTTTATATTTAGGTGTATAAAATATATATGTGGCTATGTCTGGGCGTGTGAATGTTCACCTGCCTACAAAGAGAATAAATTTGATCTTTCAACTTTTATGGAAGGGGGGCAGGGGGACTTGGTGAGTTCTAGAGAAGGTGTGTGGAGGTT
Source organism: Lophotriccus pileatus (assembly GCA_035583135.1). Classification (NCBI taxonomy): domain Eukaryota; kingdom Metazoa; phylum Chordata; class Aves; order Passeriformes; family Tyrannidae; genus Lophotriccus; species Lophotriccus pileatus. The sequence goes on from JAWWES010000038.1 coordinate 4,063,112, forward strand.
AGTAAAAAGTTGTTATTAAAACAAAATCCTTCATTTTGTTTTGAAGTATAATGAAAGCAGGAGATGTTACAGCCAGGCTTTTTGGTGGTGGGGTTTTTTTCCCCCATTCCTTCTATTTTTTTCTTTTTCTTTTTTTTTTTTTACTCTTTTAGAAATGAACTTTTCTATCTCAGTCTGGTCTTACTGTGTCTCAATTCCTTTTTCATTATCATATTCTTTTAATGAAATCAGAAGTTTTCAGTACTTATCCCAACCTCTCAAACCTAAAACCTGCCATCTTCATCACTGGAAGTTTCCTTCTTCTGGCAGGAGGAGTTTTCCTGGTGGAGTTGGCATTTGGGGGAGTTTTCCTGGTGTCTTGAACTGGTTAAATAACATTGCACCCGGACTTTCTTCCTTGCTTCCCTTCCTTTAGCTCACAAATACTGTAGCTGTCCACAGTCATTTTGCCAGTGGTTCAGGATCTGTCAGAACAGGCTTTTAAGGAACCACAAGGTAGAGAAAGTTCTCCTATCCCACTGTTTCTGCATAGTGGCCATAGCGCTGCCTTTTTAACAGATGTAACAAATTTAGGTGGGGAGCAGATCAAGCAAACCTCTGGGGCAGGCTTTTATCTTGGAAAAATGTGTAAAGGCCTCAGATTAATTGTCCTGTTCATCCAAAGCAGGATCCAAGCAGGATTAAAGCTTGCTTGTGTGAGTAAAGCACATGGGATGGCTTCCCTGCACTTCCAGTGGCACTGGTTTGTTTGATCTGTCCAGACACTCATGTCATGGGCAGGTTTTATTTTTCACAGTTTGCCTCTGAGTCAGGTTTAAATTTAGTTTTATTATTATTATTATTATTATTATTATTATTATTATTATTATTATGGGGTTTCTGTAGATGAACCTCCCTGGAAGGCAGGAATCAAACACAGGCGTTTTTTTCATGCCCATTAGGGTGCAATTTTAAAATGAGATCTGTCTCAAGGGGCTGAAGGGGATAAAAGGCAAGGTGGAGATGGGAGGAGGGGAGAAGCTGTTTTCTGCCATTTGCTTTGTTTTTTATTTATATCTCTTGGAGTGACCTCACACTTTAAAAATTATGCACCTAGGTTTTTTTATCCCTCATTTTTGTCTTACTTTTTTTCTTTTTTTTTTTCTTTCTCTTTTTTTTTTTTTTTATTTTCCCCCAGCACCAGGAAGAAGAGATGCCTCATTTTGAAACCTAAAGGGGGGAATAAGAAAAGTCCTTTGTAATATATTGCCATATTATCACTAAATCCCCTGACAGTTGTGACACAGAAGCAAGTCACCTGTCACTTAAGCTTGAGGTCTCTTTAATTTTCTCCTGGAATTCGCACCAGGCTGTCTTTAATTTGAGGCCTTTATTGGAATTCTGAAACCTTTCTGCCTCCCCGGTGCTCAGATCTATTCTGAGTGCTGTTACAGAATGTATACAATAACCAACACAGGGATTCAGAGGGGGCTGAAGCACTGTTTATTTAACACTCTGGAGGGATTTTCGTGCTTATTCGGTCCTGGCTACCCGGCTTTCAATATCGCTTTGACAACCGTTATGCCCTTCTCATTAATTTTAAACAGTTAAAACACAGGAAAAAGAGAAAAAGTTTTCATTATTAAAGTGCTTTACTTTTTAATAACAGAGGATTCTGTCCGCCAGGGGAAAGGGCAAACCTCACTAATTTCACATTCATATTAAAAAACGCTGGGAAGGTGACACTTGGTGCTGCCAGGAGGCTTAACAAAAGGAGAGGGATGGAGGCAGCAGGAGCAGGCAGGGCGGGAAAGTTTTATGTTTCACGTCGGTGGAAACTTGTTAGTGACAACAAGGAGTGTCCACTTCGGGGAGGCTCCTCCACTTGGCCTTGATTAAACGCCCTGCAGGGGCCCCTGGGCTGGAGGCTGTCCCAGCTGAGTAACAGGCACATGTTAAAAGTCAGACTAAAAGCCGCCTGTGAAACGTGTCCAGAGGAGGGCAGCGAAGCTGGGGAAGGGTCTGGAGAGTAAATCATGTGAGGAACACCTTGGGGGGCTCAACCTGGAGAAGAGGGGGCTCAGGGGGCACCTTCTCACTCTCTGCAACTCCCTGACAGGAGGGGGGAGCCGGGTGGGGTCAGGCTCTGCTCCAGGGAACACGGGACAGAATGAGAGCAAACGGCCTCAAGCTGTGCTAGGGGAGGGTCAGGTTGGACATCAGGAAGAATTTCTTCATGGAAGGGGTTGTCAGGCATGGGAATGGGTTTCCCAGGGAGGTGATGAAGTCCCCATCCCTGGAGGTGCTCAGAAAATGACTGGATGTGGCACTCAGTGCCACGATCTGTTGACAAAAGTGATGATCAGTCACAGGCTGGACTTGATGATCTTGGAGGTCTTTTCCAACTGAAATGTTTCTGTGAGCTGTGTTGTGAGACTTTCTTGAGTGGATCAGGAAACAGATAGCAGAGACCAGAGATCTGGGAGCTTTAAAATACCCACAGTTTTCTTTGGAGGTGCAGGTGGACACTTCCAGGTAGTGAGTGGGCAGGAGCTCCAGGCCCCCCAAGCGTGTTTGCTTTGTTGAAGAACAACCTGGAAGCTTTGGGTTCCAGAGAGGGGACTGGGGAGGGGATTTAGACCACGTTTGAGGTCTGTCTGTGGGCACAGCTGGTGTTGGGTATAGAGTGGCAGATTTGGTCAGCAGGGTGGGGTTTGTGGTGTCAGTGCTGTGGCTCCCTTGGACTGGCAGCAGAGCAGAGCTGTGAGGGAAGGAGGGGTTTGCAGCATTAACATGCAGATCTGCCAGAGAGGGACAACAGGATTGTTGCCTTGGCACAGGCCTCCTCCAGGATCCTGGGAGCTGGATGTTTGTTGTCAGTCAGCCCTGGTCAGAGGAGGGGGTTGAGTGGTATCAAGTTACTGCCTTGGATCTGGCACTGTTAGACTTGGATGCTGGATCCTATGTGAGGAGTATTTGAGAACTGTGGCCCTTTTCTGGGAGAGGTGCACATCCATGGATGCCTGGCTTTGCACTTTGCTGTCAGCTTTCCATCAAAAATTCACTTGTTTTCTGGTCCACACTTCCTTTCTCTGCCTGGGTACCTTGGGGAGAGAGGCAGCCTCTCTTCTCCTCCCAGGAATGTTTGTTTTCCATTTCCTGAACTGCATCCTACAGTCTGATCCCAGGAAAGCTTGGGCACGTGGAGAATTGCCCTTTTGGTCTGAGGAAGTTTATTCTGTCATGCCTTTGGTGTCTTCTTCTAGAGGAGCCAAGTGGTGGCACTTCCAGTGAAGTGTGACATGTTGACAATGAGAAAATTCCATGTAGAAATTCATGAAGGAATTAATGAGAAGTTCATTTAGTTGCCTTTGTTCACAGGTACTGAATTTGGTCTCTTCTCTGGAGCTTGGGGGTAAATGTAGATCTCATGGATCTCCTGCCCCATAAGTCCCAAGAACAGCCCAGGTGTTTTGGGGAAGTGCACGGGGGAACTTGCAACCTAGCCTAAAACTGTTAGTGTAGAGTCTGGGAGAAGTTACTCCAAATAACTCCAGTGGAAACAAGCAGTGGGGTCTGGCCTGTTGAACCTGGAAGAAAAATAAAAAAAGGAAAGGGGGAGGGGAGAAAGAAGAAGCAAGGGAAGAAGATAAAAAAAGATACGTGATAGATGTTAGAAAACACAAAATTAAAACTGATTTGCTCTCCCCACCACACAGCCCTCACTGGCTGCTCTGACTTTAACATCTTTATCTGGATCTTTTTTTTTTTCCTCTAGTAATATTGAGAGGATTACCTTTGTTGGCCCCTGGGTAGTTACTGTGTGATTTTACTGTTATTAAATCTATTGTAAACTGCTTCATTATTCCTGACTCAAATTCCCTCTTTCCTCTAATCCTCCCACCTCCCTGGTTAGAAATCCTGTGGCAGGAACCCTCAGGAAGTCCAAGAGAGGGCCACAGTCCTGCAGACCAAATTTGAGAATCACGTTCACTCCAGCGAGGGGACGCTCCGGTGGGCAAAGAAAGGTCAGTGTGTGCTTCCTTCCAGCTCTTCCAGCAGGAGGGCTCAGATGAGCTGCCAGCCTTTTCTTCTGTGGAAGAGCTTCAGGGAAAAGGCCTGGAAGAAACATTTTGGGCTCTGGAGGGGGTTGAGATGGGCCCAGAAGGCTTTGGGATGATATTAAATGTTAATTTCTTGCGTTCCCGTATTACGTGCAAATGGGATTTAATCTTGGCTTTTGATGGGATTCGCTTCCAAGGGCTCTGACCCAGTCACGGGAGGGATTGGATTGGGTGTGTTGTTCTGGGAAGGGAAGGGGTGACTTGCTCCACCACCTCCTGGTGCAATTCCCGTTGGATGCCTTCAGTTCACACCAGGGATGAATTTGGAGCCTGTAAGACAGAGGATGCCTCGGGAGCAACTCTTAACAGGCAGGGATGTAAGAGAGGAGGTTGTTGTGTGGGATGGGAGGAAAATGAGAGTGGGCAACAACTCCAAAAGGCAGGAAGAAGAAAAACTGGAGTGGATTTAATAACTGTAGTTACGTGCAAATCTGGGACTTGATCTCCCACCTTTGCCAAGCAGGGTGCACAGCAGTTGTCACTGAGCAGAGTCAGACTCTTCCCTTCTGCCTCTCAGTTTGGAAAATTCAGGGGAAGGTATATATGGGGGAAAGATCAAAACCTGCCAAGGATGTGGCAGGAAAATAAACACTGAGCAGCAGCCAGAGAGGAGCCAGAAAGGTGGTGTAGTGTGGGGGCACCTGAGAACTTGAGAGCTGTTGTGAGGGGAATATGGGAACCCCAGAGCTCCTTGGCAATTACTTGGAATTTGAGTTATGGAGATGAGTCCACAAAACACAAACTCTTTATGTGAGAGACTGAACCACTCTTGCTCAAAGTGTTTAGGACCAGAACCTTTCCCCTTTTTTGAGTCTCCTCTTCCTGTTTTCTTTTTTTCCTCATTTGTCACTTTAAACTGAGTCAAATTCTTCTCTCTAAGCTTGTGTAGAAGTCCTGTTATGTCAGTTCTGCAGCACTGCCTGTTGAGAGGGGTCCTGCTGAGATGGATTTTAATGGTCTGCACCATTTCTGCTTACCATTCTGTACACCTGCTGCATGCACATGCATGCAGGTCTGGTGCAGGTGTACCACGTGTGCTAAACCACTTAAATCACCCTCTGAGGGGTCCAAAACCAAGTGGGGAAATTGGCCTTTGAGCTGTGCAATGTCTGGAGAAACTGGAGAAGGGGAGACTGTTCTCAAAATAAGAAAATTATTTGGAGTCCTGAGAAGTGACTGTTCAAGAGGTCAAAGGTGCTGTTTTATCCTGAGTGTTGTACTAACTTCTTAGATGATGACATAGCAGAATAACTAGAGCACCTACTGGGACTGCCTGCTTACCCCAGATTAATCTGCAATGCTTTTAATGATGTGTGGCTCTGCTGATGGGCAAAGTATTTGAAATTCTGCTGTTTTCACTCTTTGCTCTCTCTCTCCCCCTGCCACTGCAACTCACTGGGCTGATTTCTCACCCCACCTCCAACTGCTGCAGTGCTGATTTTAGTCCCTTGGGGTTTTGAGACACCTTTTTCCTGCACAAGCAGCTTGCACCCATTTTCAGGTGTGCTGTTCTACTTGTCTGGTGTAATTACTTTTATAGCTGTTAAATCCACAGTCTCAAAGCATGTGACTGATATGATCACAATCCTTCGTTCTGCATGGATTCTTGCTGCTCTCCTGGGATTTCACATGCCCCATGCAAACTTCTAACCTGAGATGTCTGTGACAGGGACAACCACTGTGGTCACACCTAGAAAACCTCAGTGGTTTCTCTCCACACAGAGAGGGTCACTGTGTGTGCACACACCCACCTGTTGCTGAGCTGAGCATCCATAACTTCTTGAGCCACAGACAAGAAGTGCAGAGAACACACAAGGAAGTGCTAAAATGGTGTGCATCCCATTTATCTTGTAGAGGAGCACTCTCCACCTCTTTTTCCAACTCTGCTATCTACATATGCAAATTTTCCACTGCTGAGTGGCTTCCATAAGCCCCCTCTTCCTCCCCTCTGAGCCAGGCATCATGAATAATTAACATGGCAGCTGGCTTTTGCTTTCATGGCAGACAATCAATTGGAAGCTGTGCCAGGGATGCATTTGTTTCTCTCTCTTTTTCTGCTTTTCCCCATTTTCTGCCCCAGTCAATGTTAATAAGCAGTGTTTGCACTGCAGCCCCGCTTTCGAAAGGCGAGTGGCTCCCTGCCCGCTCTCCCCTTCTGGCTCGGGGTCCCGTGGTTTTCACACTCAAATCGAGTGGTTCAGTGGAGGTGCTGCCCTTCAAACTTGATTGACTGATCAGCAGCAGTGAGATGGGGTGGGAGGAGGGGTCTGGCTGGGCCCTGAAGGATGAATTGATCAAGAGTGGAGCCCCTTTTGGGAAGAGGAGGATTCTCATCCGAAGGGTTGTGTGGTGATGGGTGCTCCCTTTTGGAGCTCTGGGGACAGATAGAGCTCATGAGACTGGGATCCTTTGTGCCCCTGAGAGTGCAGAAAGGGTAAGGAAGCAAACCCTGCTTTTCTTCTCCATGTTTCCCAATTTTAGAGCCAACAGTTGAGCATTTTGTCTCATCCTTTCTGTCCTCAGCACCCATGTTGGAGAGGGACAGCAGAGTTGCAGGATTGCACTGCTGGGGCACGATGCCCCAATCCACAATGGGTTTGGTGCATCCTTCCCTGCTGTTCCCACTCTGGCAAAGTGCCTCCTGGTTTAATCCTGTGGCTGAGGCTGTGCCCTGGGCCCAGTGCTGGGAGCTCTCAGCTGGGAACAGGTTATGTCACCTATCTCACTTTCATATATCTTGTCCTCTGGTTAAAAGAACAACAAACCAATCCATCTAAACCCTCATTATATATATATAGCACTTCTTTTTTTTCTTTTTTCCTCTGATTTCTCACACTTGTATTTTCCTGTAGAAAGATGGGGATGCACAGGTGGAAAGGACCAATCTAAATCCATTCTCTTACATGAGCCCAAATCTGAATCCCACCCCAGGCCAGTATATGTTGCTTTAGACTCATGTTGGTGTGGTAAAAACTGTAACAGCTCAGGCAGTTTGCTCCTATGACATTAAGATGAGGAATCCTTTACATGAATTATGGCCTGACCAGCACTGCTACCAGTCTTTGTGAGTTGTTTTTATAAAGCTCTGTCTCTTTGATCATAAAATCATAAAAGAATTTGAACTTAAAAAAAAAAGCTTTTGGTATCTGGCCACTCTAATTGCACATAAAAGCCAGAAAACATGACTGACAACACTGAGAGGTCTAAAGATGTGATAGTAAAGATTTTCACATCTGCAAAGGTCTTCATTTCAGTTTCATGGGTGCTGTAACAAACATCAGCAGCTCTGAGCTCCCGGGGGGTGAAGCAGTTTCCTGGGCTGGGGTTTGGTCCTGTTGGTTCAGCTCTGGGTTAGTATCCTGCAGCATTCCTGGGTTTTCCATGCTCTGACTCAGAGCTGGGTCTGGCAGATCCCTGTCAGGACTTTGGGAAGGGCAGGGGGGGGCTTTGACACTTTATTTAACTGATCTGAGGTGTTGGTACCAGCAGCCTTTCCTGTCTGCACAGCTGTGGGAACTGAGCTCAGCCTTCGTAATAACAGGATCTGTAGTACCAGCCATTCCAGCTGCTGTGAGACAGAGCTGTATTGGCTCCAGTGGGACTGAATTCAGAGCGGGAGCAAGTTCCTATTGTTCCTTTTGAAGAGTTACACCTTCTCACAGGTGAATTTGACCAATAACTTTATGAAAAAAAAAAGCAGCAGAATAGGGGTTTTTGAAGGCATTTGAGCTGGTTTATAAGCCCTCAGAAGGATGGCCTTCAGAGCAGACACCGAGACAGAATACTTGGAATTTAGCATTCTCTTTTTGGGGAAAACACAGGTCTCTTGGTGCCTGGGCGCCTCTGAAAGAGGAGTTTTGTGAAATTGGGAAGAAGGTGCAAAAAAAAAACCTCAATCTTTTCTTCTCATCGATTGGGAAAAGGAGTTCGCTTTGCTCAGTAAACAGAGCTTTGATGGATTCCCTGGGTCCTTCCAGGAGCTGATCTGCTAAAATGACATTTTTATTACTGTTCATAAACTCCAATCTCTGGCTGCTGCCAAGAGATTAGACATAAGCTATGGGCAAACTTGCTGGTCCGGTGGCTCAACAGGCAAGGGCAGGAGAGGTGAGAGTTTAGAGCTTGCTGCTGCCAGGAGTGAGAAGGAGAGAAAAGAGGCAAGTGCTGGTTGGAGTGAAGGCTGGGGGGGGGACACAAGAGTTTCAGCAAGCAGGGGATTGAAGGGAGGCATTTTCTGAGCCGTAGAGTTTCCTTACTGGAAGTCCCTCTATTCCCAGAGCAGAGGGGACAGCCTGGGTGGAGTGAGCGTTCCGGGGAGGAGCAGAGGCAGCGCTCATATTAGTGGATGATTGTCTTTAGAGCAATGAGCCCTGAGGGGAAGGGCATTACAGGAATATAAAGATGTGAAGGGAAATTTGCACACAGTTCTATTATTTTTCCCTTTTGAGAAGGTGAGCTCTGTTCTCAGTGTGCTGATGAGTCAGGAAATCCATCCGGCTCTCAGATATTTATAAGGGACTAGCTGGTAACTGGTGAAAAATGCATGGACTACTGGGACTCTAATATCAGAGGAGCCTTCCTGTGCCATTTCCAGGCTTCTCTTTCCCTCTCTTCATCCCTGTATCTCTGTTCCCTCTCTCCCCTCCTCTGTAGCCATTCATTGTCAATGACTCTTAGGAGACCGTGCTACAAACATCACCTTTTGGGGCTGAAGGGGCCTCCTTGCAGGAGGCAAACCCAGTGCAATTTGATGTGGCTTTGTTTCAGTTCCTGACACCTCTCCAGCACCTACCTTGTCCTTTTGGGATTGCACTATTACTATGCAACCTTCACAGATTTTTAACATGCCAGCCTTTCCCACCAGCTGCTGACCAGAAGGGTGTCCCAAAGGACAAGACCGATGTCCTTTCAGCTGGAACAGCTGAATCTTTAAGTGTATATATATAAAAATGCAGCAGCAAACAGAATTCACCCCGTTTATTTTTTTCTTCCCCTCAGCACTGCAGTCTTTCCTTTGTGCCTATACCACCTATCCCAGGGACCTCAAGCACATCTTCCACATCAAGTCCCTCCACCTGGGTCACGTGGCCAAGAGCTTTGGCCTGAGGGATGCCCCCCAGAACCTGACTGCTCTTCCAACTGCAGGCTCAAAGAAGAAGAGCAAGCCAAGGCCAAAAAGGTAAGCCAAGCTGGTGTTCCTGAGCCAGTAGTTCTGGCAAAAGCGTTTCAGCAAAATCATGTGGGATCTTTCCCAGGAAGAGTCTGCAGCAAACCTGGAGTTACAGCTCTGTCCCCTCTGGTGAGTGCACAGGGATGTTCCTGGGTGCTCCTGTGTAAGGAATTGGAGACTCCCTGATGGAGGAGCAGAGCCCTGAATCCTTTTCTGTGCTTGAAAGGGAGCTGAAGATGCTCAGCACATCTGATCCTGGCTGCTCTGAGTTGGTTCCACAGGACAGATAATCCTGATACTACAATGTTAAGGACATGCTCTCTTCCCTAGTTAGTCAAGGGCAGGGTGGGGACCTCTGGCTTGCCAGTAAAATCACTGCAATAATTCAAAGGAGGAGAATATTTTTTTTCTTTATAAGCATCAATTGTGACTCTTCCCCTGTAATTGTTGCTACAAACTCTGTTAGCAAACGTTAGCTGTGCAATTAAAGCACTAATCCACATAATTTTTCCTGGGCTGGTCACATCTCCTGCACATGTAAAAAAAAAATAATGCAAGGGGAAGGGATTTTAAAATAGAAAGTTGGAGCCTGCATTGTCCTGCTTTCAGAAGCCACCAGGGACAGGCCACTGCTCTGCCTCCTGCTCCAGCTGACCCTCCTCAGCAGATGGGCAACAGGATGGGAATGCCCCTGTGAGCAGGGGATTTAACGGAGCTTTATTTCGGGAAGAATAGCCTGATTAGCTGATAAAGAGCATGTAAGATGGTATGGGGTGGGCTTTGATGTCTTGCTGGCCCAGCAGGGTGTCAAGCTATGACTGACAGTAGCGTGTCACAGGATTACTTGGCCTGTAACAATGCCTCTCTCTGTTCCTGTGATGTTGCTACTCTGTTAGAGCTGCTTTTTCCCTTGTTACAAACCTCTTTTAGACTGGGGTTCCTCCTCCCCAAGTCTTCATCCCATTATAGCACAGACAAGCTCGAGATACAGTAGGTAGTTTATGCAGAGGGTGTGTGGGGTGGGGGATGTGGAGGTGTTGGAACAAATGATCTGAGAGTGATTTGAAAGCTCATTTGCACGTGGATCATATAATTGCAGCTCAGGGAAAGTGGGCAGACTTTGCTCAGGTTTGTCACGGCTCAAGCTCCAGATTTCAAATCCGGGAGCATCTGGAAAGTTAAGAGCCTGCAGAAACAGCCAAAGTTGTGATGTGCAACAATTGTTCCTGCCTGTGAAACTTGTTTCTAATCAGCTTTCTCTGGGTGTGCTTAAAAAATTAAATAAAGAGAGAGGATAAATTAGTATTTATAGGATAGTTTAGAGAAAGTGAATATAGATTCACATTCAGTCTCCACTGGCGTAAATCCAAAGTAGTGCTGTTAACTCAGAGAATTGCTTTTGATTTCACACTGACAGAGCAGAAAGCAGAATTCAGCCTGCCATTTAGAAGACAAATGGGTTTTAGTTGTAAAATTCAAGGCTTGAAATTATAACAGCATAGTTTCAGTGCAGTCTTTTTAATTATATTTCTCCCGTGATACTGTGAGTGCTGGTTGTCGTATTACACACTGTCTCCCAACACCCGATACTTGTTTTTGATCAGGCTGCTCACTAAAGCCTCATCTCTCAGCACCTGCCTAGAGAATAAAGAACAGGCAATCCAGGGTGAAAGTGGGGTAAAGGCAATCATTAAGTGTTTCCTTAAGAGGACAAAGAAAACTTTTCATTTCTTTTGAAGTCTCCTTTTGTGCTTCGCGCCTCCTTCAAGAGCCTGCCTGGGGAAGGTGAGACAGCAAGAGGGAGCAGCCAGGTGTGTGATGTTTCAGTGCTGAAATGTGGCAGCAGCCCTCTCCTGAATGCCCACGTTAAACTTGCACGTATTTTTTTAAAGCTCTCTGTGCAAACCAGCTGTCCCCTTTGCCGTGGTGGTTCTTGCAAAACCCGATCTGAAGAAGGGAAAAAAAAAAGAAGTGCTCGCGAGGTTTGTGAGAGTTGAAATGCTGCGTTTTGGGTGAGAGAGGAGCACACGAACCAGATACTGTATATTGAGTTACAGTACATCAGCTTAGTAAGTGTCTGGGCTCATGCTTTTACTGCAGGGTGGATGCAAGGAAGCTGATCCCACTTCCATTGAGGGATTAGCTGTCCCTCACTCGCTGCGGAGGAGCAGCGCGCCGAGGAAGTCGCTGACGTGCCAGATAGACATGTCCTTTGACTCCCTCACAGTGCAGATGCCAAAGACCTGCTGCCATTCCAACGTGCATCCCTGTGCTCCTCAGTCTTTTGCATTTTGGATCAGTGGGCTTTTATGGGATTCTGTGGCGACTGATGGTCTCTTTTCTCCTTTTGGACTCGGGAAGGCCGGTGTGTGCCCCCAGAGGGTTCCACTGCAATGAGGAGTTGCAACTTAATTTGCCTTCTTTGTGAGTTCAAGCCATTGCAAAGGAAGAGAGGAATCTTTAAGTTCTGCAGAATCTGTGAATCTCCTTGCTGCAGGAATCTCTGATGCCAGAAATGCTCAGAAAGACTGAGTTTACTTAAAATGACATATCAGCTGCTACAGCATGTACAGAACGTGATATAAAAACTAAGGTGAAAATCCCCTCATGCTTCAGAGTTTAAGTCCAACCCTTAACTAAGATGGGATCAAGAAAAGGTGTCCAGGGTGCTTCTCCAAGGTGTTTGAGGGCATTTATGTACATCATTATTACAGTGCCATTGCTCTGAGCGTGGAGGTCAGCATGGCCTGAAGGTTTTGGCTGCAAGACCATTATGTTAATTCTTTCTTCAGCATTTAGTGGTCAGATAGAATTAGACAACTCCTGGGAAATACACCTTGGAACCCTGAGTGTCCCCCTTTGCATGGCCAGGGCAGCAAAGGGTGAAAGCTCGTAGCCTTTTACCTCCTCTCCCACCTCATACCCTTGATTCCACTTTTGAACATCTTGGCACTGACAATTATGGGAAGACTAATACAGGGCTTGGGACTCAAGGCTGCAGCTGAGCCTCCCTGAACAACAATTGTCTAATCATTAGAAGCAGTTTGCCTGCCAGTTTTTACCTGCACATTTAGAGCTTTCTTAATACCACTTAATTAGTCAAAATGCAAGTTTGGAATTCTGCCCGCTGGGAATTTCACTTGGTTTGGGCATTCTGCTCTAGAAAGCCAGACTGGAGCTCAGGTAAGAGTGTGTTATCCATGGGCTGGAGTGCAGATGGATCCAAAAAAAGTCCTGTCATGGAATTTAAAAGTTTCATAGCTGTAAAATCCACCTGATTGTTACCTGCACACAGCAGTGCCCTTGTTATTACTGTCCTGTTCCACCGTGGCCACAGCACAGAGCCTTTGCTCCACCTCTGAGCAAGCAGAATAGTGCTGGAAAACCTCTATGCTGTGTGGTGTGCACCAAAAATTACCCCTCTGCAATTGAAATATATTATGACCTTTAGGCTGGGAAAAGGCCTGACAGAAGCAAGAATGCTTTTCTTTTTCCATGGGGTGAAGGCCAAGGGATGGTAGTGAAAGTGAAACTGGGGGGTTGTCTCTTTTGTAGCTGAAATACAGTTGACTTCAGTAGGGTGAGGAGTGGGCTTTGCTGTTCAGCACACCCTGGCCTGAAGGCCACCCTGCTCTGGGTGTTCTGGAACAGGCTTGGTGCTCGTTCTGGCTGGGTAATAATTTTCCTCGATCTTCTCAAGCGCCTGCATCAGCTGGGAACAGAGGACCTGGGCCATCTGTTGACCTGTCGAGAGCAGTGTAGGATTGCTGATGGATTTCTTGCCCCCACTCTGCAAAAACAACAGCAGAAAAACCAACCCAAACAGGGTTGCATTGGCTGCAGATGGTTCATCCAACACTATAAGTAGAAAAAGCAGGTGTTGCAGCAGCCTTGGCCCAGAGGTAACCCAGCTCTGCTGCTGGCACGGTGTCAAAGAGCTGTTGGAGATGCTGTCAGGCAGATTGATAGTGCAATCCACGTTGAAATGTTTTCTGATAAATGAAACAGCCCACTCCTGTCTCCTCCAAAGACACACCATGAGCTCTGGGGCCGTGCGTCACAACTTCCTGCTCCTTCTCCCTCGGCTGGAGAAGCTGGGGAGCCTTGGGTTGCTGCAGGTGCTGGGAGCTGGTTAAAGGTCACCACACTTGCTGCACTGCATTGCAGCAGCACCTCACACAGCTCAAGACAAAGGAACAGGCAGCAGTGCCAACCAAGTTGAGGGAGACACCTCTAACAAGAAGCTCACTCACCACTGAGGTAAAAAGACGAGCAGAGGCGTCTTCTGAGCCAGCAGATGATACCCAAGGACCCATTCATGATATGTGCCACTTCTGTGGCATGGAGGAGTTTTTGGCTTGGAGATCAGCCTGTCATTCAGCTCTCTAATGAAGCAGATGTGCCAGTGAGACACACATGTTAAGATTTTCAAAAGAACTTGAAAAATGGTGTCATACTTGTCCCTTTTCTCGTTGTTGTTACTTGGTCCCTGCACACCAAACAAAAGGTTTGAGTCTCCACATCCAGGATCGTGGTTTGCATATTGTAACAAATGCAGTCCAGCTAAATCAGCTGGTGAAACCTGATCATTGTTGTGATCTGCTCAGGAATGCTTGGGAGATAAATGGGATCTTAAATAGAAACAGAACTGTTTGTGTGTGCTGTTCTTGCTCTTTCCTCTGTGCCTTGGAGCTGTCCACAGCCTCTCAGCTTTGTGGAAAACATCCTCAGGGCTTAGTTCAGTGTGTTTGTGGTTTTCTTTGCCACAGTGCAGTCTCTGTTGCTCCACTGTCTTGTTGCTGGTGACTGTGGAATTCAGTGGATGGTGTCTTTGGGACTCACAAAGCCATCGATCACCCGAGGTGTGTGCAAGTCACAAAGTGAGTGTGTGAAGGTGATCCTGTAAGTTGGGTGGGACTTCTGTGGTCAGCTGGCATCGTGTAGCAGAGCAGGAGGCAGTTGCAGACAACAGGGAGGATTTCATACTCATCACCTCTGCGATTTTCACCTCCTATTTTTTGGGGTTTTGGTTATTTGGGGTTTTTTCCATGATATGAAAAAAGATTTACCATGAATCTCTTCTGAGATAATTCTGTATTTAGCAAGATTCACGAGTTTCTCATGTTTAAAGAGTAAATAAATTCATTCCTCCAGTTTTCTGGAAGAGAGCACAGCTTTTGTTGCCATTAAAACTTTGTCTCTGGCCTAGTCTTTTCCAGACTTTCAGGATCTGACAAAATCATCTGGGGACAAGGTTCCTCTGTTGTCTCTCTGCTGAGGCTCTTGGTACCAGCTTCTGTGAGTCTGCAGTTTAATTACAGATGTGCACAGGCAGCTCTAAACTGAGTTATGACTGTTTCTGTCTCATTTACCCCCCAGTTAATAAAATTCAATATTCTCTCATCCATAGGAACACTCCTTTCTCCTTTAAGCCCTGCACTTTGGGATGGGTCAGTCATTAGAGAATCTTTTTTCCAGTAGCTGCACCACCCAACTGGGTGCAATTTCCCACCCAAGGATTGCTGTGTTTGGAGGGAGGGATTTTAAAGGATGGGCATTTCCCTGCATTTATCAGCATGGTGTGTTCTCATTAGGGCTCAATATGATACCTAGACATGAGATCACAGACAGAGATGCTGACAATCCATGTGTTTATCCAGTGATGGGAACATGGGTTCTGTCTCTGTTGCAAATGCATCTTATATTTGTGAAGCTTTTTGCCACAGTATTCAGTGTCACCATCACTCCAGCCTTCAGGGGCAGGGAAAGCACAGCCATCCTGGGTTAGGAGGTGGGAGAATGGACATGGAAGCCAAAGAGATTAAATACTTTGCCCACTGGTGCTCAGAGGGGGAGTAGTAGAGTCTCCCTCTGTTCTCCTGGGCTTTGTCTCATAATCACAGGGCACTTTTCCTCACCAGTGTTATCTGGAATGCTCTGGCAGAGCCCCAGAGACTGTCACCAGCTGAGCAGAGAGGGGAATTTTCAGGTTTACAGCAGGAATCAGGATCCAGCCAGGGATTCCTGACCTGGTGCCCTGGCTCCACATTCTTCCTGGTGTGCTGTCACTGCAGGCTGTTGCTGTTGCCCGTAGCTCTTCCATCTCGTGGTTAAACGGGGCCTTGACAACTGCTTTTCTTCTCTCAGTGATCAGCACAGGTTCCACAGCACAACTCCATTGATTTTCGTGGCCCCGGGTTAGAGGGAGAAGCCTCCCTTTTCCCTGCATCCCTGCTTTGCTGTGTGCAGCTGATCACCTCAGCAGGGGGTATTGATTTACTAATTGGGCAGCGATTTCACCTGATTGATAATAAAGTGTTGGACAACCCCCCTGCTGAGCTGCAGCTCAGCCCCGCAGCTACTGGTGGATTCCTTGTCCTCTTCCAGCAGAGAGTTCCCTGTTGTTAAGTAAACTGTTGCTTGGTAACCCTGGAATTACTGTAGTTAAAGCTTGGAGACACAAGCAAAGTGTCAGACAGGAACTTTATCCAGTGATGGAGGGGCTGAGCAGAGGATACACCTGCCAGAGCTGGGCTGGTGCTGTGTGTGCACCCAGAGGCTCCCTCTGCACTGCAGACACTTCTGAGGTGTTGATGTCCTGTTGCCTTGGTTTCTGTGAGTTAAAACTGTGTGGTGGCCGTGGGTTTGATTTCTCAGGCACCTCCAGTCTCCATTCTGTGAATGCACAGCTGGAATGTTTGATTCGTGTCAGAATGGAGGCTACAGGGAATGTAGCAGTGCCTGTGTATTCCAGGCTTTCTGTTCTAGGGAAAACTTTCACTGGTAACCATCACACCATCCTTCTTATCACTCTGATCCAACCTTCCAAACCCACACCAGCCATGAAACCTGCACAGGGATGGAAAACAAGCTGTGGAAAGAGGGCAAGGAAGCACTTCAGACAACCAAGAGTTTGCTCCCCTTGCCTTCTTTGCGTGTCTGGCCTGATGAATGGGTTGATCTGTTGCTGCAGCCAAAAGTTCTTCCTTCTCCTGCAATCCCCAGCACGGGTTTGGACACTTGAAGGAAGTTTGAGGCAGTGCTATAAGGTATCAACCTTTAGGGCTGCTGAGGTCTCTATGTTGTCACCAGAGCTGGTGTGGATGTGGGGCTGCTCTTCAACTCCCTGCTATTTAGAGGGACAGACTGATTTCACTTCTCTGACATCTCTTACAGGTCCTTTTTAGGACCAGCTGCTCAGGGAGGTGCTTCTGGTTGGACCTGGTCTGGTGGAAGGTGTCCCCGCCTATGGCAGGGGGTTGAAACTGGATGATCTTTAAGGTCCCTTCCAACCCAAACCATTCTGTAATTCTGTGGTTCTGTGACTATAAAGAGGAGAGTGTCCAATAGCTGTGGACACCCACTGTGCCCAGGAACATGGGGACATGGTAAGGAACAACAGGCCCCACACCCAAGAGATCACAGGTTCGATAAGTGAGGGCAGTAGCAGCAACCAGGATGAGATTTGCCCAAGGTTATGGATCAGGACAGTGGCAGAACTCGTGGAAAAATGCTGAGTGGGGTTTTATATTTATAGCTGGCAGTTTAGGGCTACAGGGAGATCCATGTTGGAGTTCAGGGGCTGGGCAGAATGCAGCTACCCTTGCAAAAGGCAGTCTCTGGAAAGGTGGCTGTGAGGTGCCTGTGATGGCTGCAGGACACTGCAAGGAAAGACACTGTTGGGTTGAGATTCCTACCATTTTCTTTTTTTTTTCCTTGTTTGCTTTCCAGTGTTTTCAAGCTCTGGCTTTCAGCTCTGTTTATAAAGCGTTTCCATTGTTCAGTGTCATGAGGCTGTTAGGTTTCTTATTATTCTTATAATTTTCAAACTGCTGTGTCACCGAATTCATCAGCCTTCAGCTCAGAAACCTTCCCTCCTTCTCCCCGCCGCCCCTGCAAGAGCATTTGTACAGAACAAAGGCTTGCTTTTAAAAACGGCGTGATATTTTGCCACCTTTGTGAAAACCTGTCACAACAATATCTAATTTTGCATGAGACGGAATTTCAAATCAAGCCTCGGAGAAGAGGGAGCTGTTCCTTCGCTAATGCGCAAATGTCACTTTTCGGCGCCTGCTCCAGTCGGTCCCACCCAGCAGGGAGAAGGGAATCTAATCCCTCTGCTCTTTTCCCTCTGCTTTTCCCAGGTCTGACCTGCTCAAGAAGACCCACGGCAGGCGTCGCCTTGCTGAGATCCTGCGCTCTGAATATTCCAGTGGGATGGACAGCAAGGTCAGGAGGAAGAAAAAGCGGAGGAGACCTGGCAACCAGCAGATTCCAACATAAGCCAGGACCTCCCAGCCATTGGCTGTAAAACCTGCTTGAGCTCCTCAGCCGGGGGGCAGGGTGACCTGCCAAACCAACTGAGGAGCGTTGCAATTTATCAGGCAAATGTGGGAGGGATCTTGGGGATCCTGGCCTCCTCCCCTTCCTTCCATAGGTCCAAATGGAGTCGAATCCAGGCGTGTCCTGTTGTACTGCTGCAATTAAACGTGGCCTCCCCAAGATGTGCCGTGTTTCTGAGGTGGTTTTTTATGGCAAGAAAAATAGTTTCGAGGAAAGGTTAAATATGGTTTTCAGAGAAATGTGATGTCTGTGTAAATATGGTTTTCAGAGAAATGTGGCGTCTGTGTAAGACAAAAGTGAAGATGGCTGTGGTCAGGCAGGAGGTGCTTTTCTGTTTAAGGTCCTGTAGAAACGCTCCCCAATCCCTTCACTTGCTATTTTGAACATTAACAGGGGTGGCAGGGAAGGCGTCCCAGGAGCACAATGAAGAGGAGAGGGGAGGCTGCCCCTTCCCTGTCACTGTAAGGGGGCCCTTTGCTGCCGTCTGAGGTAACAAAGCCACACTGCTGCATCTTCTGTCCTGTCCTCTGTGCACTGGGACAACGTCTCTGTCTGTCCCTGGGCAGGAATTTGCCACCTGTAATGAGGCCTGTGGAGAAGTGACACATGGTCCCTCTGGGGCAGAGCTCACGGGCACGAAACTTCACTCCCAAAACCTCACGTCAGACGTGCCCAAACTCCTGAACTTGGGAACAAACATTGTCACTGTGGGAAGGGCCTGGTGTGGAATCCAGCAATCTCCAAATTTCTCCTTGCCTGGTGCTGGTTCACCATTGCCCAGTGTGTGAAATGAAACCCAAACTCCCCTTGGAGTTGGTGAGGTGTTGGGGAGAGCAGGTGCCCCCAAAATCCTTTCACTTCCAAACTCCCCCAGGTGAGCACCCACCTCCCACTCTCTCCTTGGGTTCCTCACTCTGCTCCTTCCAGCACCTCCTGGAACGCAAACACCAAGCAATTCACAGGTGAAAACACAGCAAACCCTGCCAGAACACAACTCTCTGCCACCTGCATGTGTCTTCCTTCTGGAGAGGGATGAGGAAGGGCAGCCCACCCGTGCCCCAAGCCAGGCATGTTTAATGCAGAAGCAGAAAGTGCTCCAACAGTGGCAATTTCAGATGTCAGGAGGAAGAAACTACTGAAAAAGGAGTATAAGCAGATGAAAATGATGCCTGCTTTGTGAATGCAGAATTGAGGGCACCTACTTTGGGCTGTAGTGAGTCATACAAAGGATTGTAGGAGAGAAGCAATCAGCCCCGAAGTATTTAATTTCTGAAGTGGATGTAACTTTTTAGAACCAGAATTTTATTTTCCTCCCAGTCACTTATCAAGCACACTGATTTCACTGTGGTACTCTTTTGAACACTTCAGAAAGAAGCTAAGAAGGCTCCAGTATCAAATTAACCATGATTTTGCAGAGAGAATGAAGTTACCAACGTTCATTAGGTTAAAATAAAATAATGACAAAGCTCACCTGGTTTTCTTATGAGAAGTTTGGAAGAGCAATCAGGTTTTAAGGCAAATGTCAACTTAAACAGAAAAGAAACCCCTGAGGATGAAAATGACTCAGAGTGATGCAGGAGTGCAAGTTTAGGAATGATCTTGTGCATGAGGGGAGAATATGTGACCTTCTCCTGGCTGACTGTCACGTAGGAATTAATAGGGACTATTGGCAAATTCATAATAGTAGGAATAAAGGCCAACAGCACATGGGTGAGAGACATCAGGAGATCTCATTGCTGCCTGCATTAACTGGGCAGGGAATGTTACAAACAGTTATGATGAATAATGTGATCTTTAAAAAAAGGTAGAATGCCTTCCTCTTTCAGCTTCACCATCTTTTAGCAGGTAGTGGTGGATTACTGGTGTGATTAAGGGAAGGGAGAGGAGGAGATTGTTAAATAAGAAAGAAAAGGTGTTATAAGATATCTATGTGCATCTGGAGTTAAGCTGAGTTTGCCTGTAATAAACTTGAAGGCTGATATGCAAAATGTGTTTGAATTGTGGCTGGGTGGGCAGAATTCGATTCCTTGTTTAGACTTGGGCAGCTCCAAGTTGGCCCTGAGGTGACTTTTTCCCTGTGCACAACTCAATTCAGGTGGAACCCGGTAGGTTTGGAGTTAATTTGTACTCAAGTCACTTCTTAATTCAGGCAGGGCAGGGTGTGGTCCTTGTGGTGGGGCAGGGGTGGTTGAGTTGCAGTTGGGTTCCATCACTGCATCATCTGCAGACCTGCAGCACCTGCAGATCTGCAGCACCTGCAGCAGGAACAGGGTGTTGTGGGTATAAAGGATCCCAGGTTCTCCAAGCACACAAATGCTGGAAGAGCTGCTGGGGGTGATGGTGGGTTCCTGTGGCTTTGGAGCAGGTGGATGTCACCCTGAACTGCTCCTGGATTAGTGTCCTCGTGCTTTGAGGTACGTGGTGGGCATTGCAGGGGGTTTGGCTGGGTGGGAGCTCCCCTGGGAGGGGAGATGAGCTGAGCTCAGGGCGGTGTTTGGTGGAACTGCAGCTTTGTTGGGTTGCACTGGTGTCGGCTTGGGTCAGGTTTGCTTTCTTGTCTTGCATTGTGGTGGGTGGCAGGGGCTTTCCTGCCCTGCAGCCTGAGGTTTCTGTGTTTGGTCTGGAAATTATGGCACTGTGGAGGTTTTCTGTAAAGCTGCCTGTGAGTCAGACCTGGGCTCGGTTTGGGTTTGCTTTCCTTGCTGTTCCAGGCCCTGCTCATACCCAGAGTCCTGCCTGTCCCAAGAGATGTTCCTGTGCCTTTTCTCAGCTCTTTTCTGGCTCTGTGTCCTTTACCTGTAAAAGGAACCCACATCCTTCTCTCCTCTGCAACTGGAACATCTTGAGTTCACACTTCAGGGCTTTGGATTAGGAAAAAGCAAGGAGAGGTCACCTTGGGACAAGGGTCACAGTTAAACACCCACTTCCAGGGTCTGGGTCAGACACAAGACACAGCTCCATAACTAAACAGGGTAGAAAGCAACAGAACCTCCTGTTTACAAGTTGCTTTCTCCATAAACCTGGGAGGAGGGCAGGAAAAGCACCTGTGTTCTGGGCTTTCCATTCTGACAGTTTTGTCTGGTGTTCGGATGAAGCCATGAAATATCTCAGCTAGAAACAGTTCTGATTTCAATGAATTTGTGTGTTGGCATGTTCAGCAGAGCAGCTTTTGTTCTCTGTCTGTTCCAAGGGTGGTGGCCCTGGTTAAAGCTGTGTCAGGAGGGGAGGAAAGTGGACCTTGAGCTGGGTAAAAGCCCAGAAGGGGTTTGAGAGCCAGGACTGCATTTGGTCCTGGCAAACCCACTGCACTATCTGGTCTGTGTGTTGGATCCAGGGCCTGACAACCCAACTACCAGCAGCCTGTCTGTTGGACTTTGTACCCTGGGAGAAGTCGGTGGAGCAGAACTGGTGCGATACTCCAAAGGTTTCCTTCATGGCACTCCTCAGCTGTGCCATTTTTACTGCTTCATCAACCCAACACAGCCTGTCCCACCCCTGAGGCCTTGCCAGGATCGTGCCTGCCTGGCACTGCCCTCTAGAAACAAGTAGTTTTCAGCCTGGTCAGGGGCTTCTGTAGGTACAGGACCAGTGCTGGTGGGTTCTGCTGTAGGACAGCAGGTCTTGTCTCAGTCCCTGGAGGTGAGGTTGGTCCTTCAATTACTTTTGAGGCTGCTGAGATCCTCCCACACGAGATGCTGTTCATGTGGCAAGTGCAGTGCTCTCTGAGAGCCTGTGGTGTCTTCTCTAAAACTAATCTATCTCAGAGCTTGCCTTGCTTGACTCTGCCATGAGATCCCCCTGGAAGCGACAGCTCCAGCCCTCTCTTCCCCTCTGCTTTTTCTTTCCCAGCCAGACATGGCACAGCCATTCCCCCTTCCCAGAGAGGAGGTTTCTTCAGGGCTCTGCCCCGCTCTCTCCTCCCATCCTTGTAACACAAGCCGGACCCTGTCGCTGTGTTACAGCGCTGGCTCGGTCCTGCTGCTGCAGGGGGAGCTTCCAGCTCCTTCCAGATGTGAAATGGCAAATTTAAATATTGCAATTACAAACGTGTAACGAAGCCTTGTAGTTCATTAATGTAAGAGGAGGAATCTGCTATGGCTACAAGGACAATTAAATATTAGAGAATGTCTTTGATTCACATTCCTGCTGTGTAAATGGGAGGAAGGTTGCTGTATGCTCCTTGCCTTTGCGCTCACGAAATGAAAAGCACACCCACTGCAAGTTGTCCTTTGATAGATTTTTAATATGATTTTAAAGAGTTTTGTTTGGCCTCATTCTTATTCAATGAGATTAATTTAAAGCACTTATCCCCTGGGTTTAAGTCAATCCATGTAGGATTTGGGATGGGGGGTTGTTGCCCGGGGAGGGGGTTGTTTGCAGGCCTCTCTGAAAGACTCCTTTCCCACTTCATTAACCCTGAGCTGGGAGCGACCCCCCCTTCCTCCTCCTCCTCCTCCTCACCCAGCCGAGGCCCGGGGATTTACCAAACTCCCCCATTCACATGCAAAGGACCAGCACGGTCCACAAAGGCCGGGGGCTCTCTCCCCCAGGCGTGGCTGTGCATTTGGCCGAGCCGACAATCCCCCTCCCCGCGGGGCTCGGGGGGTGCCGGGGCAGAGCCCCCGGGACGGAGCCGGGCCGGGGGCACCGGGCTGGGACCCGGCCCCGGGGAGGGCGATCTGTAGGGCCGGTGGGTGCCGGGAAGGGGGGGGATGCTCCGCAGACAGGCGGGCCGGGGGGACCCGCAGCCCATCTGTCGGCTCCCCGAGCCGAGGAGCCGCTGCCCGGCTGTCCCGGGGACCAGCTGCCGGGCCCGCTGGCCGCGGCCAGATGAGCGACACTTTTAAAGGGTGGAAACAATCCATTTCGCAAAGCGATCATTTAAAGCACTTAGGCAATTATACACTTAAGATTAGCGTTATTAATTCGCTATCGCCGCGCCGGGCAGCAGCGCCCCGGTGCCCCCCGACGGCCCCGCGGCCGGTCCCGCATACCGGCACTGGAGACACCGGGGGCACACCGGGAGCCGGGGAGGGGAGACATCCCTGCCATGGGAGGTGGGAAAACTCCTCTTTGCTCTTCCCTTTCCCCTCGGCGGCGGCGGTGGCGGCTGCTCCGCCAGAGCAAACAAGCGGGGAGGGGAAGAAGGGGCCGGCGGAGGCGAGACCCGTTTGTTTGTAAAGAAGTTTTATTTCCACATTTAAAAAAGGGGGAGCGGGAGCGGCCGCGGAGTCCCGAAACCACCCCCTCCCACCCGCGCCCCCCGCCCGGCCGGGCCGGCCCCGGGATACAGACTGACAAGAATCACTTACACAAATACGCCCTCAGGGTTCACAAATAAATAATTCATATACATTTTGCACCGTATTTACATTCCACCGCGCTTTTTCCCCCCTTTTTTTTCTTTTCTCTTTTTTCTATTTTTCTTTTTTTTTTTAAATTTTTTAATTTTAAGTTACGGACGTCCTAAAGTCTCGCTGGGGTCTCCGGCCCGGGACCCCCTTCACGGCCCTTCCCGGGTGGTGCGCCGGGGTCGGGGAGACGCAGAAAGCGAGGAGGGGTCTCCCCGAAGCCGTCCGTGGCTGGTGTGGCTCGGCCCCCTCTCCAACAGTTCCTGGGGAGGGGGCGGAGAGGCAAAGCCCCCCCGGAGCATGACCCCCACCCCCCGTGCTCCAGGCGCCGTCCCACGCCGGGGTTGGGGGGACCCACAGCGGCCCCGCTGCCCTTCGGGGGCACAAGGGGGTAAAAAGGCAGCGAGTGCCCCGCGGGGTTGAGGGGCAGCTCCGCCGGCTCCGTCCTGCCAAGCCCGCCCTCGCTTCTTGCATTCTTTATATATACTTTAAAAAAGGAAGGGGGAGGTCTCATTTATATTTATATATATATATTTATATATATATATTCGGGGATGAGCGGGAGTCTGTCGCTTGCTGGCGGCCCCGGAGGCGGGGTGGGCCCCTCCAGCCCCCCGGCCCGGTGGGTGCCGGGGGGGTCTCCCGGACTGCCGGGGCTCACCGGGGCTGCGCAGCCCGGGGCAGGACGCCGGGCAGCGGGGGCAGGGGCGGCGGGGGCTCGCTGCCGCCCTGCAGTCCGTGGATGAGGATGCGGGGCACCAAGGGTCTCTGGAGGGCGGGGGGCGGCGCGCTGGGTCCGCGGTACAGATAGAGGGCGGCGCCGGGGTCCAGGTTGGAGACCAAACTCTGCGGGTAGAAGTAGGGCGAGGGGAACATCCTCTGGAGGGCCGAGTAGTTACCGGCCTCGGCCAGCAGCTCCAGGCCCACCGCCGTCTGCCGTTTCCACTTGGTCCTGGGTGGGGACAAGTCGAGAGAGGGGGTCAAGGAGGGAGGGATGCTCCCAAAGCCACTCCCGGGCTTTTTTTACGCTTTTCATGCCCCCTTTCCCCGGGCTCTGCTCTCCTTGTGCATCCCCGCTCCCACCGTTGCCTCCCAGGGCCGGTCTCCCTTGTACGGCAGGGCTGGGATGCAGACCCCAGTAATGGGAGCAGGGGGCTCATGTGCCTTGGTGTTCCCACCGCGGCAGCCCGGCGGGAGCGCCCACGGAGCCTTCCCGGAGCCACAGCCCGGGCGGGGCGTAAATCGCGGCGATTTAAATCGCGGCCATCATTTCAGTCCCTTCCAGGGGGTGTTAGTTCCAGATTGTCACACGACCCGCCGGGGATCCTCTCCCCTCAGCCCCGCGGGTGCTGCGGCTGCCGCGATGCTCCGGCCCGATCCGCCGCCCGGGGCCCCGGGACCCCCTCCCCGGGCCGGGGCCGGGACGGACCCCTCGGGGGGCTGCGAGGGTCCCGCGGGGGGAAACGAGTGGTTCAGCGTCCTGGGGCATTCGTTTGCGGCATATATATGTCTCTCTGTATATACCTACAGATATACATGCACAGGGATATATTTAATATATGTACACATACGTACATGGGGTATGAGTATGTGTGTGTGTGAGAGTGCCGGATCTCGTGGAGAAGCCCCGGCGCCGGCATCTCTCCCGCATCGGGGCCGCCGGCGGGCCGGGCTAGCCGGGGAAGGGGTTGGGGGCACCAGCTCGGCTCCGGCGCGTCCTTGCGGCAGGGATTTGGGGGGTGGAGAGGTGATCACACAGCGCCCAGCGCCCCCAAACACCCCCAAATCATCGACGTGGGGGGGATCTTTGCAGATGGCGAAGCGGGACTGGAAACGACGGGGAGGGAGGGTCAAACCCTGGGGTGAGCAGGGGGACAGCGTGGGGGCTGCAGCCGGGGGTCCCTCGTTTGGTGGCAGTGGCAATGGTCGGGGCTCGGGTTGTCCCGATAAAACCACCGAAGCCGCCACACGTCTCCAAGCCTTTTACAGATTTGTCGCTGAAGCGCTAAACCTATTTCCACCAGTAAATTATTCATCATAATAATAATTGTGTAATTACTGTAAAGGGTGTTAATTATTGATGCCCAAAGCAGTAATTGGTATCTATTATTAATGGGCCGATGTGTTATGCTGTTGTGTTTAGCTGGAAGCCCGGTCCTGCCTCCCCGCCTTGCCGGGGCTGGGGGCACGGATTGCCCCCCACCCCCTGCCCTGCCCCGGCATCGCTTTTCTCCCCTTAACTTCGGGGTAAAAATCCCCGGGGGAGGCGGGGACGGGACAGACGTGGCACCTCCCCTGGTGCCAGGAGGGCCGGGGTGGTTGTGGGGTGCCAGAGCCCTGCCCGGTTTGCGGGTGCGGGGCCGGGGAGAGGGGCAGGGTGGGATCCCGGCGCTGCGGGCAGGAGGGAACGGTGCATTTTTACCTTCTGTTCTGGTACCACGTTTTCACCTGCGTGTCGGTGAGGTTGAGGGAGGCGGCGAGTTCCATCCTGTCCTGCACGCTCAGGTATTTTTGCCTCTCGAAGCTGCGTTCCAGCTGGGCCAGCTGATGGTCGGTGAAGGCAGTGCGGGCTTTGCGCGGCTTTTTCAGCCTCACCGGGGGGCTGTCCCGGGAGCTGGAGATCTCTCGGTCCCCTTCTTCTTTCACTGAGCCGAGAGGGAGGAAAAGAGGCCAGGTCAGAGCAGGAATGGAAATATCCTCGAAAGAAGGGGGTAACCCCCTGCAGCCGTGAGTCAGGGGCTCGGGGCCGAGTCGGGCTCACGGCACATTTGCTCTGCCACCCCGAAAATTTTAACCTTGGTGGTCTCCCCGAACCGGGCCCGGCCTTTCCCCGTCTCGAGGGCCTGGGAATGGGGCCGGAGCGCCGGGATGTGCCGAGGGGACCCCCGGCCCGGCCCCGCCGCCCTCCTGCCCAGACCCCCCCCTTATCCCCTTCAATCCTCATTTCTCACGGGGCAGGGCCTTTCTCTGAGTTTATTCCCCCAAACCCAACAGATTTCTCGATGCTTGGATAATTTTCCTTCCTTTTTTTTTTTTTTTTTTTTTTTTTAACCGAAAACAAAAGCAATCCAAACTGAAAAATTTTAAGCCCACATTTCCACGTTTTTTGGAGGGAAATGTTGCCGGCTTGGTCCTGCTTCTCCCGTCCGCGGAGAAACCTCCGTTCTCCCGGGGCACGGAACAAACCTCCCTTCTCCAACGCGCACAACGAAATACTGGGGAAGGGGCTCCGCAAGCCCCTGAGCGGGCTGTTATTTATCTTAAAAAATGCCGATTGAGAGGGGCTGGCGGTGGTTCGTCAGCGACGCGGGAATGTACGCCGCAAAATGTTAGTAGGTGATGGAAAAAATAACCGAGCAGAAATAAAAATAAAAGGGGAAAAATAAATCCCCGTTTGTGCTCGCCTTCTCCACTCTCCTGGAGGAGATTATGGACCAAAAAGGCTCGGTTTATACAAATCGGCGGCGTTTGGTTGTTGGTTTGGTTGGTTTTTTTTTTTCACAGGGGTTTATGTTAAATTTGCTGGTGGCGGGGGTGAGCAGGGGCAGGGCTGCAACCGAACGCGAGCTGATTTCTCTCTGTAGGAAGACAATAATCCGGTTAATTGAGCCACCGGGGAGCGAAACCCTTCAACCAGAAATCCCGGCTCTGGCCGAGCAGGCAGAGCCCGAGCTGGGGACGAGCCTTAAGCGGGGAGATCCGGCCCCAGATCCCGCTTTCGGGACCGGGCAGGGGAGGAGGGGCGGCCCCTCTTCCTCCCGGGAACGGCCCCAAAGTTTGTGCGGAGTTTTTCCGCGGAGTAAAAGCGGGTCAGGCCTCGAGCATCCCGAGACGGCAAATGCCCCTCGGCCCCCGGGCTGATCCTCGGTTCCTAAAAAGTTCCTGCTCTCCAAAGGGCTGCAGGAAGAAGTAGGGCGAGGGAAACACCCTCCGGCAGCGGCGGCTTCCCCAGCCCGTTCGCATCTTTCCCTGGCTATTCGTAGCTTTAAAAACAACAACAAAAATTTATACATATATATATATATATATACAAATATATATTATGGATTTTTTCGGCATTTTGGCCGCTGCGGGTTAGGCCTGGCCCCGCAGCTCCTTCGCGGAGTAAATCAGGGGTGTTTTGCCTCAGGAAAGGCTATTTCCAAAGCAGCAAAGAAAAAAAAAAAGAATCATGCTGGAAGCGAGGATCTTCACCCGCTCCCCCATTAATGCAGGGATTTTATCCTGATTTAAGCTGTGTTCTCCCTCCCGTCCCCATTTAAACTGTGGTTTTTTTCCCCGTTTAATCCGTTTTTCCCCTCATTTAGGCCATTTTTTCCCCCACGATTTAAGTGTTGTTTTCTCCTCAACTTAAAGGATTTATTTCCCCCCCCCATTTCAGCGGCGTTTGCAGCGTGGCCGTGGCAGAGACAGGAGAGGAGCCAAGCGCCGACGGGGAACGGCCCCCACCCAAATCCATCCCCCCCCAGCCCGGGCTCGGCCGGCTCTGGGGGATGCGGAGAACCCGCTTTTCTTCCCCCCCACCCCCGCTTCTTTCGCTTCTCGGCGATTTGGGGGAAGGGGAGAGGAGCCGAAGGAATTTGGGGCGGGTGTAGGAGGCGAAAACAAACCGCCAGGGTGGGAATCGCGGCTGTTTTCAATCCCGGCCCCGCAGAGCGGCGGGGCCGGTGATTCCTCCCGGGGCACTTCCAGCCCCGGCACCGACCCCGGGCTCCGTCCTTCGTTTGGAGCGAAAGTCCCTTTGCGATGCCCGGAGGTTTCCGCCGCCTTTGGAGGCTTCTTTGGGCGATTATTTTTTCCTCCATGAACCGGATTTCAGCCCAGCGGCTCCGGGCAGGCCGATGGTGCATTTGCAGCCGGGACACGGCTCCCCCCCATTTTTGCTGCCAACCCCCCCAAAATCCAACGGCCCCGCGAGGTGCCATCGCCTCCTCTTTCTCCCCCCACCTGGGTGCCCTCGCTGTCCCTTCTCCAACAGCCGGCGAACACTTTTCCTGGGTAAAAGTTTGCAGAGGTGGTGGGGGTGCGATGGGCGAAGGCACCGGGGATAAAGCGCTCCGTGGGGCAAGGACCGACCCCAAACCTCCCGTGCTGTTCCTCTGCCTCTCCCTTCCCGGGCTGCCGGAGTGGGAGGCCGGGAATGGGCTGCGAGGGGCCCGGGAGGCCGAAGCCCCCGGCCCGGGGCAAACAGCCGCCGCATCCATCCCCAGCCCCGCCGTGGATGCAGCCCGGGGCTCCCTGCCTGTCATGCTCTGTTTTAAACCATCCCCAAAATAATAACACAAATAATACATCGAATCAAACCTCGCCGGCTGGCTTGTTCGTTTCTCAGCGGAGCAGGGGAAATACCTAGCAAATCCGTGATTATTTTATTATTGTTTTCTTCTTCTTTTTTTTCTCCTTTTTTTTTTTTTTAATTTTATTTTTTTATTTTTTTTCCCCAGGCATAAATCAGTCTCCGGTTCTCCTCTCCCATATCCCCACGGGTAGAAACGAAACCAGCCGGATCTTTCCCAGGGAAAACAGCCCGGCGGATCCCCCGGGCTCGTTTCAGGAAGCGCCGATCGCCCCAACCCCTTGCACCGGGCCGAGCCCCACCGAGCCCCGAACCCCAAGTTTTCCCAAGTTGGTGCCGACCCCGCGATCGTTTCGGGGGCGATCGATACCGCGTATCCCCCTCCCCCCCCCCGCCATCAGCGGGGCCGGTTCCGCAGCGAGACCCCGGAGCACCGGGAGACCCCCGGGCAGCCCGAGGCTTTGGGTCAGGGCCGCCCTACAAAGCCCAGCGGGGTGAGCGGCTCTTACCTTTGTACTCCGAGTCCGAGGAGGAGCTGCTGGTGTTTTTTTCCATTTTCTCCCTAAAATCCTCGCCGGGCTTGGTGGGCATCCTGCCCGCCGGCTCCTGCCCGCCGTGGGGTCCATTGGTGCTGGAGTAAGGCGCGCAGGCGGCCAGGGGCTTGCAATCGGCCAGGATGTCTCTGATGAGGAAGGAGGAGGTGACGGTCCGGGACTGGGAGGGAGCGGAGACCTGCCCCGGCTGGAGATGCGCATCCAGGCCCGGCCGCGGCACCGCCGCCTCCAGGCACTCGCGGCCCGGCGAGCGGGGCGAGGGGCACCCGCTGCTGCCCTCGGAGCGGGGGCTCAGCTCCAGCGGGGACCGGCCGTCGCCCACCAGCGGGTCCCCCTTGGGCACGGCCGGGCTGCCGGCTCGGTGGGAGAGGATGGAGTCGATCCCAAAGCCGGTGGAGCCCTCCATGGCCCCCGCGAGGTGCCGGCGCTCACACGGGCATTGGCGGGGAGGGCGCGGCGGAAGCGGTTTGATAATGATAATTAACAATAACAGGAGGGGGGGAAGGAAAAATTAAAAAAAAATTTAAAAAAGGGGGCGAAAGAAAAATTTTAAAAAATTTAAAAAAAGGTGAAAAGGGAAAAAAAAAAAAAACGAGCAAAGTTCAGTCTGGGATCCGGGCAACAATTGCTGCAAGGCTCTCCGAGGCGCCGCGCGTTAGATCCAAGGCTGCTCCGTCTTCAGCATCGCGCCCAGCTGCACTCACAGACAGACAGACAGGAGAGGGGGGGGGAGAGGGAGGCAGAGTCAAACTTTGGCCGCGAAGGGGGTGGGGTGAGGGGGGACGGACCCCAACCTCACCCGGGGTCCCGGCCACCCCACCCGTGCCCGGAGCCGCGGCGGCGCGGGGCTGGGGGGCAGCCCGGGGGGCTCCCAACCGGAGGTGGGGAGGCAGCGATCGATAGTGGAGGCTTCGCAGAGCCTTAACCACTTAATGATCCAGAAATCAATGGGGAAGGGCGAGGGGAGGGCGGAGGGGGGTGGCCAGCCGTCGGGGCCGCCGCGGCGCCCCCCCTTTCCCCGCCAGCACCTCGGACACCGGCGGGGGGGTGGGTGGGAAATCGGAGTGACTCCGGAGCCTTCAGCACCTCGGACAGAGCCCGCGAGCCGGAGTCGCTCCGGAGCCGGAGGCGCCTTCAGCACCTCGGACAGCGGCGGGAGCGCCGCGCCCTCCCCGGGGGGGGGGAAATGGGGAGAAAACCTGAACTTGGGCCGCTCGGGCTGGGGGACCCCGGCACCCCCACCCGCCCCGCGGGAACGCGCCCATTGGCCGCCGGGCGTTTTGGGGGATGTCACTCCCCAGCAGGCGACACCTCGGAGCTTGATTAACGGGAATTAATTGCCGCCCGCATCCCCGCGCTTTCCGGGCGGTTTCCGCCCTCTTTTGCCGTCATTATCCCGCTGATGGGGCTCGTAATGGAATGATTAGCCGCGGAAAGGGAGGGGGAGGGTGGCTGGGTTGTGGAGGGGTTGCTGCTTTCTGCTCGCCTCGCCCCGCGACTAGCCGATCTGCCGGTCCCTCCCAGGCATGGAAAGTTTTGCTAGGCGTTAAAATAATAATTAAAAAAAAAAAAAAAAGGCAAAGGGAAAGCACCGAAACCTTCCCCAAGCTCCCAGCACAGAGGCGGCTGCTCTGAGCCCGAGGTGAGCCTCGGAGCTGCGAATTTCGTTGAATCCTCTCGAAATCGGTTGTGGCCGAGCAGAAAGGTCCGCCGGGCAGCCTCCACCCCAGCCCAGCGCTGCCGGAGCGGCGAGGACCGGGCATCGCTCTGCCCGCTCGCCCAGCGGCGGTACCTGCTGGTGCAACTGGGAAGGGGCCGCACTCAAGGTGGGTTTTTCCTGCCGTCAGTCCCGTTTTAAATAAAAGCCCGATAGCCCCAGCCAGGGCTGCCCGTTTTTCCTCCCTCCCGCCCCGTCGGGGGGTTTTGCCGTTGTTGGTCTCCCGGGCTGGAGAGGGACCGGCTCCCGCAGGATTCCCACCTTCCTCCCGGTCAGCCCGGCTCCTGCCTCCTCGAGGGTTTATTTTAGGGGCTTTTCCCGCGGGCAGACCCTTCGCCGCGGAGACGAGGAAAATGTCCACACCCGGGCGCCTGAGGCTGTGCCACTTTAAAGCGATGCCGCTGGTTCTTTCTCAAATACTCGATTTCTTCCGTTCTCCACCTTCCCGGCCAGTCAGCTGCATCTTGTCCCTCTTCCAAAGCCGCCCTTGGCCGGCAGCTTGGAGGCGACCAGCGAGGGGAGAGCCCCCCCTCGGGAAGCCCGGTTGCCAGCTGTCGGGCAGCGGCGCAGGCAGGGCCCCCAGCACCTCCTGCCCTCGGCCCTGCAGGCTCGGGGCCGGCTGGGATCGGGGCAACGGAACAAAAGAACCTTAGAGGAGGACAAGCCCGGTAACAAAATCAGCGTCAGCCCCGGTCCCAGCCTGCCCCCACCTCGGGGAGGCAACACGGCCGTGCCGGGGACTGCCCGTCCTCCCTGTCCCTCCCTGGGTAAAGGATTCCTGCTGCTGCTCTGCCCTGTTCCCCTCCCATCACAGCGGTGCTGCCCCAACACCCGGGACTGGGGGTCGGGCTGAAGGGTCCTGGTCTGTCCAGGGGCAGTTTTGCAGCACCCACCACCCACAAGGCCGGGCCAAGGGTCACTTGAGGGATGGATGTGCACAAACTGGTCCCAGTGAGAAACGAGGGTGAGATCCCGCCGGGATTTCCCAGCTCTTTGCAGTGTTTGTGTTGGTTCTTGGGCTCTGGCAGCCTCCCTGTCCCTATCGAAGCAGGAGACCCCATTTGGGATGGAGATTGGCACAGGGACCGGGACCAGCACTGAGATCATGTTTGGAACCAGAAAAGGGAGCAGGGCTGGGAGAGGGTTTAGAATCAGGATTTGGATCAGCCATGCAGGGACCGGTTGGGGCTGGTGAGTTTGTTGCTGTATTTCCTGCTCTTGGATAAAGCTCCTGCCTTCAAATAACCACCAGAAAGTTTCCAGATCAGACCAACTTCCTGACGCTGCACCAGATTTTTGGGGAGGGATGTGAGTGGGGTCCTGCTCATCCCTGAGCAGGTGCTGCATTGTGCCATCCCCAGCCAAGGCCCTGGAGACACAGACTGTCACTCCTAGGCCACACTTGGAGCTCCCAGCACCTACAGATGCACTTGCTACTCGTGTTCTAATGTCAGTGTGGCTGACATTAATTTTATTATTACTATTATTATTAAAGTTATTGTTATTACTAAGTTGTTTCAGAACTACCCCTCCCAAGGCAGAAACGTGCCCCACTCTGCCCATATGTGATGTCCTCCCCCTGTCACCAGACACTGGACGAGTGGGGTTCAAATGATTCCTCTGTGGCTCCCAGCACAGGTAGGAAATCCTGTGTACAGACCACTGACTGGTCTGCGTGTGGAGGAGATTCCCACGTTTCCAATTCCCTCCTCACGAGCCCCAGTCACACCCCAGGGTTGGATCCAGGACTTTGGCAGCTTTGGGAGCTTCCTTGCATCCCACCTTGCTGGGAGATGCTGGTGGACATGGCCAGGCTCTCCTAGGACCTGTCCCCAGTGTGGGTTTGGCTCTGAGGCCATGGGACAGGGCTGATCCAGGTGTTCCCAAATGCTTGGGCTGGGGGAGACCTCCACAGCTGGGCCAGGGGCTGGAGGGCACGGACCGCTGAGCTGCGACGGTGATTAGTAAGAGCTAATTGAGAAACATCTGCCCGGTGTCCTGGAAAGGTCTGGCTTAGGGAGGAATTCCCAGGAGGCTCTGCTGCACCGCATTTCTCACCGAACCCCAGCCGGGTGCTCGGAAAAGCCGTGCCCAGCAGGCGCGGGGAGGGACGCTCAGCAGCGACAGGCACCGGTGGGATGCTCCGGTAACGAAACGAACGCATTCCCATGGGAGGGAGGAGGGTTCGGGATGGGTGGGAAACGGCAGGAAAGGGGGGGACAATGAGCCAGGGGGCCGCAGTGCCGGGGAGGAGCCGGGCCCGCGGCGGGGAAGCTGCAGCAGCGGTAAAACCCCGTTACCGGTGGGTGTCACTGCAGGACAAGGAGCGTCGGGGGCGGCGAGAAGGGGGTCGGGACCCCGCACCGGGGACGGGAGGAGCGGGGAGGACACGGCGGCTCCCGGCTGGGCTGGGTTGCGTTGGGGGCAGCCCGGGTGGGGTCCCCCACGGGGGCTGCGGGCGGGGCTGATGCCACTCGCTCCCCCCCGGGCAGCCCCCCCGAGCTGTGAGAGTCGGGACATTTCGGGCACCACCTTGTCCAGGATTTCGGGGCAGGCCTTTTGGCTGCAACCCCCACTGGGAGGCGTCCCCTTCTGAACGCGGCTGGTGCTTTTTTGGGTTTCTGGTCTCTTTTTTTGGCTTCTTCCTGCCCTGAACCAGCAGGTTCCCAGGGGTTTGGTTCATACATGTTGTGTGACAGCCCTCTCCAGCCAGGCAGGACTCTCTGGAGTTGCTTCCTTCCCTGTGTGCATCCCAAGGACCCGAGTGGTTGGTGCAGGTGGACACAGATGCTGTGGCTGCACCAAGAGCTGGATGTGGCTCTCACCAGGCAAACCTCAGCCTGGGCTTCTCACACACTCCCAGTGTCATTTTTAGCAAGATAAGTATTTAAGGCCTGGCTTCCTCCCTCCCTGGGGAGGTGGGAAAGGTCCTTGGTTATAATCCTCCTCTGCCAGCACTGCAAACCCTGCTGTTATCCTCCTCGTTATTTTAGATGGGGTTTATTTAAAGGCCTCTGCTAAAAACAGTCAGCCACATTCCAGGATTTCCCCGGTGTGGAGCAGGTGATTTTGTTCCTCCCTCAGCTCAGGTGTGGGCAGGGTGGAGTTTGTTACAGCTCCTTCCTTACAAAAAGGGCAGGTTGAGGCACAAGCTGCCCCGAGGAGGGGATGTGGGAGGTGCTGAAGCAGCTCCTGGGGAGCCTTCCTTGTCCTGAGAGGGGTAACAAAATCTGCCCATGCAGTTTACTTTGTTCTTTCACCTTGAGTGATGCAGTTTAATGTTATGAAGAACTTTTCTCTTTGAGGTTTGGGCTTAAAAGTTTGGCTGGAAATCCAGTGGGCAATGAGCCCTTGGCTCAACATGAATTCTTCGTGTCCTTTGGCTGCTGGTGGGTCTGTGTTGGAGGGCTGGGCTAGTCCTAGTGCTGAGCTGTGAGGGGAAAAATCATGCTGGGCACATCCACCCTCGAAGTGCTTGTTACCAGCCCCTTCCTGAGCTGGGGATGCAGTTGGGCCTGCCCAGGGCAGCAGATCTCACCTCTCAGAGTGTGGCTCAGAACACATCTTGAACTCTCCAAGTGCCAGTGGGATGATGGATATGAAAACTGAAAGCTAATTTGACTTAGCTGGTACAATCTGATCTCCAACAGTAGACGTGAGAGGCAGACTTTACAGGAGTAATTAATTATTCCTGTAGCAATAATGAAGAGGCACAGTTGAAGTAACCACTCTTGTTACCAAGTGGTATCACCCTGAGGTGAAATGCTCTGTTGGGAGGAGATGAGTTCCAAATGTGCTGGTAACTGAGCCTCTGATGTCACCTGTGGGTGACCAAGCTGGGGTTTGGGTGCTGTGATGTCGAGTTATTGTTGGATTCTGAGTTTGTTCAGCAAGTGTTTGAAGAGGCTCAGCCTCAAGGGACACGAGGCACCAGCAGCTCTTGGAGGGTGAGTGTGGAGCTGGCTGGAGTCATCTGCAAGTGGAGGCTTCTCTCTGAGGTGAGGCCTCAGTTTGGCAGAGTGGTTATAGCAGGTGTTTGGATTCCTTCACACAGGCAAGGGCTTTGCTGCATCAGGGAGTGATTTGGCAAAGGAATGAGAAGGACTGATGAGTATGAGATAATCTAGATTTGATATTGACTGCATTTAATGTAATTGTTCAGAACCAGAAGAGAAGAGACTGTCCTGCTTTCCCTGTGGGGCTGTGCTGGTTGAACACTGCCTGTTCCTGGGGTGTGCTGATACCTTGGGCAAGGTGAGAGTCGTGGTGTTCAGACTAAGGTGCTGTGCCCTTGACATGAAGCAACAAACAGGCTGAGACAGAATCATTCCTGTTATATTTGTGCTTTATTTGCTCTATCTGTATTAGCATAACTCTGTAAAACCTGAGAGGAGGTCTGTGTGGGGTCACAGGGCAGTGCCCAGCACGGTCCTCGATGGGTGGGTGCTCTGGGGAAGGGCAGCACCTCTGGCAGGCACTTCTCAATGGGAGGCACTGAGTGCCTTTTCACGAGCTTCAGGGTCTGGAAAAGTACTGAGATGAGGCTCAACCTATGAGGGAAGGAGCAGAGAGAGGATTGGTTACAGCCAGCCACGGAAAATAGGTTGTAGCACAGACAGGGAAGAGACTGCAGATTGCACGAGGGCCTGACTGGAAAACGTTGCTCCAGCTCAAGTTAAACAGTTAATCTGTTCAAAATGAGGAGTAGTTTTCTGATTGACTTCAGGAGGTTCTTGTCCTGTTCTAGTAACAAAACCCTGTAGTCTTACTATGGTGTGTTTGTTGTTTGACACTTTCAAAGGCTGGCAATGCCCTAAGGTGGATCCTGAAATAATTATGACTCATTTTATACAACACAGGACTCATGTCCTTCACTGAGGGGGCCAGGGTGGGCTTAGAGCTCCCAGGGAAGACCCTGTTGGGATCAGGATCTGGCCGACAAACAGAAGCAGCTCTCCCCAGGAATCCCCTTCGAGGTGGGGAGAGGGTGAAGAAACGCCCATGACAATAAACAAAGGGGCAGTAATTTGGGGGAGAAAGATCCCAGGGTTGCTTGGTGTGAGCAGTGGGGCTCACACACAGTGGTGTGCAGCAAACCTGCACAGGAGATGCCGTTACTGAGCTCTGTGTTCCTGCACGGAGTGGGTTTGCCATGGGGGGGCCAACGGGCTTTACCTGCCCCATCCCAATTCCCTGCACCACACACCTGCCTGGGGTGGATCTTCTGAGCTGCCTCCCGCTTCCCCCACCCTGCTCAGGCTGGCTGCATGTCAGGTTTTTGCATATGTAAAAATACAGAGCAGTCTTTGCCCTGAAAAGCTGGCGAGTGATCTCATTAATCAAGACAAACAAAGCGTATTTAGCTATTCCCCCTCTATGGAGGAAGGCGTTCAGGTACTTAAATATGCATTTGAGTGCCTAACTTCAGACAGCTGTTTCTGGATGTTTTTGCTCCCTCACAAGTAGCAGCAGTGACACAACCCCTCTCTGGGAGGGGAAGGTGGGGGAGGCAGAACCAAGGGCTGCTGAAGTAGGTGGGTAGCCCCAGGGAGCTGGCAGGGACAATCCCTGCCTGTTCCAACTCCAGCCTCCCATTAAAGATGCACACATTTTTCCCCTCAGAGCTGGGACTGTTGGAAAAATCCAGTGCTTGCAAGTAAGGACAGATGAGCTGCTTCTCTTGGATGTGCCTCCTGCCTTCCTGTTGTGCTCCCTTAACCCACCAGTGCTGGGAACTGGGCAGAGGGAAATTTCAGCCTGGGACTGGGTTGAAGCCACAAGAAAGGAAAGAGCAGTTTCTTCACTCCAAACTTGGTACAAAGCTACGGGGTGAGAAATGTCACACTGAGCCACAACTGGCAGTGATTAAAATTAGCAGAGCCTTGACAAAGTTGTGAGGGATTCCAGCTCCTGCCCTCAGCATGAGGGAGTGGGAAGCACCAGGTGTAGGACAGGGACAAGTGCTATTTTAAAAAATGAGAAACCCTCTCATAATGAGGGCCAGTAATTAGGGCCCAGATAAGGATGTCCTCAGGTCAAAGGTCTTCTTATGACGGAGACCAGTCTTGAGAAGTCAATGTCAATGATTAATCCTCTTCTCTGATTCTTCTAATTCATATTGTAAATGATGAACCCAAAGGTACTTCCTTTGAAGACAGCTGATGATTTTTGCCATTACTCTGATGTGGCAGTGGTTTGTTATGTCAGGATTTTGTCTGAGTCGTGGATTTGGAGCCTTGGCTGCAGCAGGACAGGAATACAGTCTGTAGGCAAAAGCTGGGTGGTTTTCCTTGCAGATGATGGAGCTGCAATGGGCTTCAGCTGCTGCTCATTGCATTTGTTATTGACAAATGAAAACCTGCAGGACCCTTGGAGCTGGGATGTCATATCGGCGTTTGCTTCAAAGAATTAGAGGTGCAATAAAAAATACCACTCCTAAAACTGAAATACGTATTTGGGGGGTCTTTTAATTTGGGTTTCTTAGTTACGGAGGATAAATTAAAGCAGGTATGTTAATGGAGGGCTCAGAAATTGCATGTGAGATGCAGACAGGCTGAGCTGGTGCAGTGGGAAGGCAGAGCTCCCCTGATGGCAGCAAACCCCAGAGAATGACCCGGGTTTTGTGGGTGCTGTGGGTTTTGGGCTTGTCCATGTTGAGATGGGTGCTGAGGTGTGTGTGCTGTAGGTGCTGGGCACTGTGAGCACCTTTGGGTCCTCAGTAAGCTCAGCTGATGGGGGAGGATTTTTAGTTAATAGGATTTTAATGGACTGTGATGACTTGTGGGAGCTGTTGAGAAAGAACCCACGACAGGGGCTGAAACAAGTTAGAAGCAGCACCAGGCTGTCCTCCTGCGCTGCAGGGAGATGCAGCTTTACCTGCTCCTCTCCCAGCCCCTGCCTGGCTCTGCCCACCTGCTCACAGGCAGCTCTCCCCAGCCTCACACGATTTTTCACTCGAACACCGAAGCTGCGCCGAGGCTCAGCCTGGTTTTTCCATCATCCATTTGATCGAATCCTTTTAGCGGGTGACAAAACACTTTCCTGAGCTCTCCTTTACAGGAAACCAACCCCTATTCTTTTTCTTTTTTTCTTTTCAAAACCACCCTCATTTACAGGGGTCTAACAAATCCTGGGCCTTTTAAAGTCTTACCCTGTTTGTGGGTTTGGTTGTTGTTTGGTTGTTTGGGTCTTTTTTTCCCCCAAAACAACACAAATCTGTAGATTTTTTGTTCGGTTGGTTGTTTGTTTTTCCGGAAGGGGGGAGGAAGGAGTAAAAACAAACAATGCAGAGAGGGGCAGGGTGTGCGGGGCGTGCCCACCGCGCCGAGCATCCCCTGCGCAGACAAAAAAAAACCCCCAAACCAACAAACCCGCGCGCATCGGGATGCAAATGATTTTTCCCGTGAAGCTATCACTTGTAAAGCTTGACAGAAAATAATGAGAAACACTAAATCTTTTATAAGGTCAACACTCAAGCAGCTGTCAAACAAGAAAAGAATTTAGCGAAAGATCCGCGAAAACTTCCATCGCCTCATTAAATCCAACAGGGCCGGGGCCCGGCGTGGTGAGGAGGCACCGGGGCGCCTCCGTTTTGTGTCAGTAATTTGCGGCGGAGGAAGAGGGAAGACGAAACAGCCAACGCCGAAGGGGCCTTGGGGGAGGCTGGGGAATCGTTAGTGCGCCAGGAGCGGCCTCGGCTCCTAATTGGAAGCATTGGGCATTATCAACGGAGGATTTGCCTCGGCTCCCTGACAGCTCTCTAGGCCTGGAATGATAGCCCACTTGTCAGTGTAAAAGACCATTAAAAACAAACCATTTTGATTTAATTGGAGGCGGTGTGCTGGGGGCCCAGGTGAGGCGCTTCATCAGCCGATGTTGGCTGCTGATGCCTTTTTCCCCCTGTATTGATGGCTTTTTTCTTTTCCTCCCCTCCCTTTCAAAAACTGTCTAGGAAAGAGAAAGAGGTGCTGAAAGATCCTTCACAGCCGCATCGAGAGCGGCTTTCAATAGGGTTGTCAACAAATGCCATGACAAGTTAGAGAGAGAGGCAGGTACTTTTAAAACAGACGTTATTCTGTCCAAGATGAGCTGTGCTCAGAGGTGAGTGTTGGATTATTAGGGTTACAAATACTGTGGCTTTTCCTGCCACTGGCACGCTTAACTGGCCTAATGAATGGGGTTGATTTTCCTCTCCCCACCTTTCGAAGAACAGAGGGGAATGCAGGACAAGGGAGCCTGGGCTAAATGATCCTTATTTGCTTCAAGGCCAGGAAGGTTGCAACCAGTGCTCAGCGATTTTTGGCTGCTGTATTTTTCCCATGGAGATTTGGGATTTTTTTTTGTTTGTTCTTCCTGAAAATAATGTCCACAGATATTTGCTGGAGTTCACTGGTCAGTTGGTCTGGGCAATAGTATGAGGAAAGGAGAATTAACCCACTGGAGCTGTAACCTGGCGTGTGCCCCTGGTGTTTTGGGGTTAGACCAGAGCTGGCAGCTTTCACACTGACCTCATGTGTTTGAGATCTGAATCCTGACCCTTTTCATGCCAGGCAAGAGTTTTACTTAAAGTTGTCTGTTGATAAATAGCATCTCTGCAGAAGTCAGAACAGGTCCACGAGTGAAATCCCAAATCCATTTAAGTGCTTCTGTGGATTTGTGTAGGAAGCAGGTAGCACTGAAAGCAATGGTAGGTGCTCACCTGTAACTCAACACTCTCTGTGTGGTTTTACTCTGCTACAAGCCATGAAACTGTGAGCACCCAAAAATCTGCTCCTTCACAGGGGAGTATCTGCATTACAGCAAGGGGAATTGGATGCCAAGAGTTCCTTGTTTTGGGGTTTGTTGTTTTTACAGTGAGAGTGTTGAAATATTGGCACAGGTTGCCCAGAGAGGTGGTGGATGCTCTACCCCTGGAAACATTCAAGGTCAGGTTGGATGAGGCTCTGAGAAACATGATCTATTGAAGATGACCCTGCAGGGGGGTTGCACCAGATGTTCCTTAAAGGTCCCCTCAATCTCAAACTATTCTATAGCAGAGGGCAGCGCTAGGATGGAATGGAGAGGTTGAGTGTTCAGGGCACGAGGGATACTGGGAAAGGCTGGACCATGAAGATGCTTTGCTGTGATTTGAGCAGCTGTACTTCAGGAAGCTTCAGCTATCAGGCAAACCAAGAAAATCTCCAGAATGTGCAAGGAAATGTAGTGATGGTGAGAGGAGCCCAGAGCCTGCAGTTGGTCACGGAATGGCTGCAGTGTGGGAGGTGACATCGCTGCTCTGGTCCCAGAGGAGACGTGCAGGGATCACAGTCAGGCCTGAGTCTCTGCTGCCCACTTGGAACCCTGAAGGGTGCTGTGCTCTTTCTGCATCATGCCTGCTGCAGGCAGTGATGCTGCTTTGCACTGTC
Organism: Lophotriccus pileatus; assembly: GCA_035583135.1. NCBI lineage: Eukaryota > Metazoa > Chordata > Aves > Passeriformes > Tyrannidae > Lophotriccus > Lophotriccus pileatus. The sequence continues at coordinate 4,103,050 of JAWWES010000038.1, forward strand.
ACTGCAGGGCTGGGACCCACCAACTCACATCACCTGGGCCATTGAACAGCCACCAGGTGACAGATTTTAATTTTTTGTTTTGGTCAGCCAAAATCCCAGCTGAAGGGAGGCCTGATCTGGTACTATGGCAGAAGGAACTCGTTGCTTTATTTTTTTAAGCACTACTTAGGCCCCAGGAGACAAGTTATAACAATACTCAAAAGTCCATGAAGTTTTTTTCTGCCCTCAAAGCCAGGAGGACCAACGCTGTACCTGAACAGCCAGCCCACCCTGTGCTGTGTGCATCGAGCCCAGGTTATTTAAGCAGAACCCACGGCTTTTCTGACAACAGTTGCAAGATTACATGAGCTGTGCTTGTCAGTTCAGCTCTATAGACAAAAATAGAGGTAAGGCATTAAAAAAAAATGCGGAACACTTTTGTGTGTACGTGTTAAACCTCCGCTGTTAATTCCGAGGAAGGATCAGGCTGCGAGCAGGTATCGGATCCCTGGTGAGAATCAAATTCCGGAGCCCAGAATTTTTTATATTTTTTTTTTTTTTTGCTGCAAAGTTTATACGGTGGGGATTCCTCTAATTACTTTCAGTGGAAATTTACCTGACAGAGCTTTCCCAGGTAACGCGAGGCAGACGCGGGAGAGCCGCTCAGCCGCTGACAGAGCCTTTGATTTTGTGCCAGGTTGCAAATTAAGTCTTTTGCCAAGGTACCCGAACACTTGCTCGTCAATGGCTTATCGCTTATTCATAGCGCGCACCCAGCGCCGCGCGTTTCATCTGCTCGCGAAGTCAGCGCTGGTGACAAAAGTGTTGTCCAAAGTTGCTGCATTTTCTTCCCTCTCCCCTCGTTTGGTCAAGCAAACAAGCCACCTCAGTGTCCGTGCGAGCTGCAATTCCCTCATGATTCCCTCCAGAGTTTGGTTGACACCAAGGATGCTGTTGTGCCTGAGCCAGCAAGTGAGGAGTGACACAGGGATGGGAACATCCCATGAATGTGGGGAACGGGAGTATTTAAGGCTGAAAGAACTGGGATTGTTCAGCCTGGGAAAGAGAAGGCTTCGGGGTGACATAATTGCATCCTTCCAGTACCAGTAAAGGAAGCTACAGGAAAGATGGGGCAAGACTGTTTACAGGAGATGTAGTGACAGGACAAAGGGAACTGGGTTCAAACTGAAAGAGAGTATCTTTAGATTAGATATTAGGAAAAAATTGTTTACTGTGAGGGTGGTGAGGCACTGGAACAGGTTGCCCAGAGAAGCTGTGGATGCCTCAGCCCTGCAAATGTTCAAGGCCAGGTTGGAAGGGGCTCTGAACAACCTGGGCTGGTGGAAGGTGTCCCTGCCCATGCTGGCAAAACCTGAGCCCAGGAATCATGTCACTGCAGGCAGATCAAGGCAGAGGCTGTTTGATTTGGGAGGTGACTGAGGAAGAGGAGGGCAGTAGAAGCATCTTGCTGAGGGTAATAAGGAGTTCCTTTGGTTGGTTTGTTAAAATAATATAAAAAAATAATACCCCCTCCCCGCTACCATACTTTCCCTAATGAACTGCCCATCAGGAGGTGAGTGTGACCTGTCTGTCTTAGTGAGCTGGGGGGCCCAGGAGACCACAGGTTGTTCCTCCAGAGCGGAACAGGAGTGATCACCCAGCGTGGGAGAGCCTGTGAACCACCCAGTTAGCTTAACAGTGTGGGCCATTATTCTAAAGCAGTGGGGCTGAAACCTAAATCCAAAGGAAAATATAGTCAATTTGTCTGTACTTTACTGACTGAATGGCTATGTAATGCCATGCAGCGCTGGCAGTGCAGGGAGCAAGCAGAGGCAATTAGTGGGGAGGGAGAAGCTCTTTTGTTTTGTTCTCTTCCACTTCCTGGGCAAGCTCTAGCAAGGTACCAGGAAAGAGTCTTGGACTGAGTGGAAAGTCCAGTTTAAGAACCAGTAGTGACATCCATGCCCAGTTTCTGCAGCTCTTTGTAAGGGGTCAGGATGGGAGTAGAAAAATCTTCCTTGTTGATTTTTATGGGTCCAAGGGAGCAAAGTCTCACCTTCCTGCTGCTGCCTGTTTTGGGTTATAAACCACCTGGGTGCTCTGCATTGCTCCCCTCAGGCCCAGAGCAGGCCAGGCTTAAAAGCATGACATCAGATGATGGGATGACCGTGACAAGAAGGACATGTGGCTTGAGAACATGACACTCATGCACCTCACACCAGCCTCGGGTCACGTGGAAATAAAGTTCCAAGTGGGGCTGTGCTCAGGGCAATGGAGTCTCTGAATATTCTTGTCCAGGGTTGGGAGTATTTCCCACGTCATGAGAGTTTTCTGTGCTGGCCAGAGCAGGACAATGTCACGGAAAGCTGGCAGGAAATAATATGCAGATGGAGTTTCCTAACAAGTTTTCTGTAAAGTGCTATTTTTGTGGTTGCTTTTCATACTCTTTTTGGACAGTAGGATGAGGGTGTTACATGGATTAAAGACTGTTTTGGTCTATTGTCACCTTTGTAAAGAAGGGACTGACACTGACTCCTGGAGTCCCTGGGTTTGGTTGAAGGGTTAGGCCAGTCTGCTTTCAAGACCATTCTACCACCTTTGTAAAACCCACCTCTACAGTAGTAATATTTAACTGTAGCATTATGTTTTGAGGCCATCAAATGTCTTTGAGAATCAACTTTCTCTGGGTTGTTGCTGCTTTTATATGGGGAAGCATTTGTGGATGTATGAAGTCATTTTTCCATGGAGGAAACCATGCAGTGAAAGTCAAGTGAGTAACAAAATTCCCCGATCCAAGTTCTGACGTGGGCTGTGCCTGTTAGATCTGCAAGCTGGGGAAAGGCAAACCTTCCAGGTGAATGGAATGAGAAAGGAGTACAGAAAATCTGCAGAGGCTGTGCAAAATGAACTGTTCTTCCTCCCTGGATGCTGCTCCTGTGAAGGCAGGGAAGAGGAGAGGAAGGAGAAAGGCAGAAAGAAGAAAAGGAGGAACCCAACCACAGCCATGGATGAAACAAAAGGCAAAGCACGAAGCAGAACACAGGCTGAAAAATGAACAGTGATGGAAAGGTCTGGGGTGAGAGGAGCTCTAAAGAGGAGGCTTGCCCCAGTATCTCGTGTGACTTCCACAATCTGTTTAACAGCGATCGGTCATGTTCTCTCCCTGACACTCGCCGCAGCAGCAGCTCTGAGCTGACAGGCAGTGGGGATAAATGATTACTGACATATGCTAATCGGACAGTCTGAGACAGGACAGAAGAGGAATACATCAAGGTGCTGCAAAACACATTTCTTGGGCAAAACTCCCCAACTTGTACAAGTAAATCAGTCACGAGGCCTCTTGGTCGTTTTAAACCGCGGTTAAAAATCGGCAGCGTGGCAAAAAAAAATAACCCCATCAGAACAAGGGCGGGGTTGGGGAGCACAGAGGCTCTTTGCAGTGTTTCTGTCAATGCCAGGTATGATTTTGGCCACGTAAACTCCCTGCAGGGTTTCAGTGCTTTCATTTTCTGGTGTCTCCTTTCCATTCCGCTTGCCCATCTCTCTCCCCTTCTTTCCTGAAATGCCCCCTAGCTCTTCACTTGAAGTTTCCCTGTGATTTACACCACAAATAAAGGTAACAGAACTCAAACAAGCACCCCAGAGCACAGCAGGTTGCACAGATGAATTCAGGGAGATGTTTGGATCCCAGTGCTGGAACAAGAAACCTTCACCTTGGCTCTTATTTGGATCAATTAAAGGAAGTGTCATGCACATCTACAACCTGGCCAGACCCTTTGCTTAGTCTCAGGATAAATATTGTCTATCAGGCACTTAGAGGGGTATCAAGAGTGCAGGTTGTCTGGAAAGCTCTAATTCTTGGGTGGGAAAGCCTCCTGAAACATCTGGTGTGGTTTGAATTAGATGTGGTGAGAGCTGATGAATGGCAGGGTACCAAAATGCAGATGTGACTGTCCTGGTTGTGGAGGGCCGTAGTGGGAACACCAGCAGAGAACAAAGGCCACCCCTGTTCTAACAGTGCTACATAAAAAGATGCTTCTCATCTCATATTGTGTGTGAAAGTGCACACAAGTTAGAAAGTAAGTTATCTGGACAACTGCTGCCTCCTTTCCAGGGCTTATGGCTGGCAAAAAAATCCCACCCTGAAGTCCAAAAGGGGTTGATGTTTGAACACATCTGGGACCATTTAAGTGTTGGAGAGCTCTGAGCGAAGAGCTTTGTTGTGCCCTAAGGGTGTTACCGGGACATCTGGGCTAGAAGGTATCCCTGAGTTCACTCAGGTGCTTGTAGGGCCCAGAATAGTCGACTTTAGGCAGGGGGTGGGTTGTGGTGGGGTGTCCCAGTGTTCCATACCTTCTCAAAGCGGGCTGGGTGCCAGAAGGACTCCTCCTTGGGTGGGGGTGGGTGCGTGCGCAGGTACGTGGTGCGATTTCCACGCACCTGGTCCAGCTGAAACCAAAGGGAGACAACAACGAGCTCAAACAGCTGCACAGCCACAACAGCAGCCTGGAGTCACCCAGTGCAGTGACACTGGGGTGGACAGGGATAAAAGTCATTTTGGCCTGGTGGCCACAAGTGCCTGATCTGGGCGGTTTTTTGTGCCTGTGCAGCTGATACTGGTATATTAAAACATAAAGATGGGCAAAACATGAGCAGCTGTCAGCTGTCAGTGTCTGCTTTATACAGCATCCCAGGGAGATGAGCTCTTCCTGCAGGAAGCCCTGTGCCCTGAGCTGCAGCAATGGCTCACCACCAGCTGGGAAAGTCACTTCCACCACCCCCACCATGGTGGGGTTTGCTGGCTGGCCTGGTGTGTGTTGCTCTCTGATTAATTGCAGCTCACGGTGCTTGATAGTTCCAGCACAAGCCAGTGCAGGTACCTGGTGAATGTTCTGGCCACTGCATGAAGCCCTGGGGAATCTGGCTGCTCTGTGGTCTAGGGTGTAGGTTTGTGTTGCTTAGCTCAGTAATTGGTGGCTGCAGGCTTTGGGAACTTGATGGAGAGAACTTAGTGACTAAAAACATCAGTCATTAATAGATAAAGTAGGGATGCACTTTCCAACATCCCAGGCTGGTGTATTCATAAAGGAGCTGCTAATTAAGGACACTGTTTTCCTGCACTTCAACTATAAAGCATAGTTTGTGATGGCAGTAAGCCCATTGAAATTGGTCATTACCATATTAGCTTGACTCTTCTTTGAGCCATTAACTAATAAAACAGTCATTGGCTGCTTTTAAATGGTATTACAATGTTGGTGTGTTTAACAACCCAGTATTACACTCCCACAGCTGCTGTGGGTGCTGCCATCAACCATGCCAGGGGCAGGGCTGGTCCTTCCATCATTTACTGGCTGTCCCCTTGTTGTGGCCACTGCCACAGGCAACCTGAGCAGAGCTGATGCTGCCCAAAAGGACAGTCCAAGGGGCTCCTGGCACAGGGGTGCTCACCTTTGTCAGGCTTCATCAGCCTTTTAGTAGTCAGGGAGGATGTTTTCCCAGCTGAGGGCCCTCCCCATCCATCGAGGGGCAGGGCAGTGGGGGGTTCTGCCCAGGAGCAGTGCAGTGCACAGCAAGGGGAAGCATTGCTGCAGTATTATCACCTTTTTCTTTTCGATTCTCTGGACTCTTGTCCGGGCTCTCTGGCTCTCCATCCACATCTCCTTGTATCTGTGTTGGATGATGTCATAAATGGGAGTGGAAGGCCTGGAAAACATTGAAAAGACAACAATATAATGTCCAGAGGTAACGCCTCTCTTCACCTCCCCATGCTGGTTCACATCTCTCCTCCTGGAAAGTGTGACTGCTGAGAACAAGAATAAAGCCTTGCACTGGGAAAGGCTTTTTCTTCCTCAAGAAACCTCAAACCCACACTCACTTGCAGTTAATACACCACAACCTGCACACTCCTGGGCACAATTTCTATCTTTGCACAACCTTTTACAGCAGCTCTGTCCAGACCTTGGTGTGCTGGAAGGACCAGGGTGCAGCTTTGGCATTGCCACCCTGGAGCTCAGAGGAGAGCAGCTCTGGCTGTATCCCTTCCAGTGGAAGAACCACTGGGTGCAAAGTGTGTTTTGCTAAAATGACACTGCTTTTGCTATTAAAATCTCTCTAACGTTTGCACCAAAGGCTGCAAACAGATGTGATGATGGATTGGATGAGAGGAGTAAGTGCTGGCTTAAGCAATCTGAATAGGGATAAAAATGGACTCAATGCAGATGGTCAGGTGCCTGCAGCAGAAAGGAGAGCTGAAATGCTGAGCCCTGATCTAGTTCCTGAGCTGCACAGACCAGATGTATTTGCCCCTGAAACAGGGTTCCAGGGAGCGTGCAAGGAGCAAGGGGGAGACAGCAGTGGAGAGGAGCTGCAGATGATTATGCTTCTAGAAAACAGGGAGAAAAGGCAGTGGCTTGTTGGCCAATGTCCCATTCAGCTGCTCTGAGCTTGTGGCAGAGCTGCAGCCTGAAATTATTGAGCCTTGCTCCTTGCAAGTGAGGATACTTTAACTTCATCAGCCAGCATGGGAGGCAGAGCTGGCAGTGGCAGCAGCAGGACTCCTGCCTTGAGGACAGCGTATCAGTTATTGCTGTGGTCCTGCTGCTCTTCTCTTCCCCCAGAAGCAAACACTTGAAGGTGATGGAGGAGCTTGATGTCAAGTTTTATTGGTCCTTGTCCTTGCACACCTTGCTGAGGAGGGACTTTTCTGATCTCAGCAGCAGCTGACAACTGTGGAGCTCCCACCCGTGGCCTGCAGTGCCTTCAGCTGCAGCTCCCAGAACAGGGACAGTGCTTTCCCCGCCTCTCCAGACCAACTGCAAGGCACTGGGGATTTGGGATAACTTCTGGGCCGCTTCTGGGCCACCAGCTCCACCAAAAGGTCTGTTTCTGCGAAGAGCTCATGTGCCACAGAGTGAGCTGGTGCTTTGTGGCTCTTGGCAGGAGTGGGTCCAAAATTGACAGCCGCCAGCTTTTAGCAGCCTGGAGAATCCTTGATGATCACAGAGGGCACCAGCAGTGCGTATGCAAATAGTAACTCTTCTGTTTCTTGTTCCTTCACCCCTGTGGTGACTTTTATTACTTAATTATTGCACACCACATGCTTCAAAACAGCCTAATCTATGGTCGTGTTTTCTAATGATACTAGATGTGCAATCCAGCAATATACATCCCAAGGGGGCATTCATATCAGAGGAGACATCCTTCTGCAGACCTCCTGTTTCATAGATCACATGCTGCAGGGCTTTTCAAGCCTTTGCTTACAAATCAGCTCTGCTGCTCCAGTTATCTGGAGACACTCGGTGCCAAAGGCGACACTGACGTTTACCCTTTGTCCCCTCTTCCCCCTCCTTCCCTTCCAGTTTGGCATTTCACCCTCATCAGAGCTGGGCACAATATTTAGAAAGGTTAAAAGGTGTGGTGAACCTGTGGTCAAGTGTCTTACTGTCTGTGTGGGGTCTCCAGTCTCATTGTGTGCTGTGAATTTGGGTATTCCTGACGCATGGTGGGCACTGCACGTGAGCTTCCTTCCTCCTGCCCCTTTGCTCTCCGAGGCAGGAACCTTCCTGGGGTGCAGGAATAGCAGGGAGGGATGCAGGAAAGCACTGAGCCTTTGCAGTCTTTGATTATTGATTCTCGTGGAAGTTGAATGGGTTTTCACATCTCCATGGAGGTGACTTTTACCATCTCCAGTGGACCAGCCAGTTGGTGACTGATTAGTCCACAGCTGGCTTGGAAGTAAATGCTTGAAAGGACACATTTGGGTTGATGCTCTTCAGAGATCCTTCCCTGCCGTGTGATTAATCGCATTTAAGTCCTGATCCAGCAAAGTATAGAGTCATGCCTGGAATGATACACGCATGAACTGCCTCTGAAATCGGTGGGAATGACTCGTGTGCTTAGTTATCCACGTGAGCTCTGGTGGGGCTGCAGGACACGAGGCTTCATCTGGCTTCTCCTGCCTCCTTTGAGAGAAACACTGAGAGAGAGGGGAAGAGCAGGGGATGTCAGATAACACACTGACTGAGGTTTACTGGAGGAATTCCAGTGAGGCAGCTTTTCCTCTGTAGGTAAAACCCGGATCTCGTGGAGTGGACGGGGAGTTTGGCCCTGATATTGGTGACACTTGGCAGGGTGACAGTCCTTATCTGCAGCTTATTTGGTCTTTGGGAAAACGTCCTCTCGCCTCAGTGTTACTTAAGGACAGGAATGACTGGCCTGTGTGCTCTGTTTCCTTTTGCCACCCTGCCCAGATGTCACTCCTGAACTGGGAGGATTTTGCTGTGGGGAGAGCAGGGGAAGCATCCGCTGAAAATGCTTATTGCAGATTAAAATCCATCTTATCCAGAGTAACTCTGATCTCCTTGTTTTGGCACAAGCACCCTGCCACAGAAAGGAAAGGCAAAGAAGTTCTGATAGGATGTAACAAATTATTTATAATTGTAGAGAAAAAAAATCCTCAGCTGCTTCCTTTTATAGTCAAATAGTTGGAGCCACTTCTAATGTTGACATTTCCTAAATATTTTAAAATTTATCTGTGCACATTTTCAAAACTATTATCCCTGAAACAGTTCCTGTCTCTTTAATACAATCTCTCTAATTTACTTTCAAGAGTCAGGGTACAGACCTATTTTCAACTGAAATGACAAGGACCTGCTAACTTGGTTATACAATGTGGAATGCCAGTCTGCCAGAAATCTCCTGGAAAAAGAAGCTGCAGCCTCCTAATAGGCTATTTTACTGTGAAAACAATGTTTAAAAGTATAATAAAGTATTAACAATATTAAAATAAAACAGTGTAGGCCTTAAATGAGCTACAAACTAGTTAAATCTATTCTATTCAATAGGAGCCTTCAGTGCTTTGCAGCTGATACCTCAGAGCTGGGATTTATCTAAAATGAAGGCACCAGGGACATGCAAGAGAAATGGTAATTATAATTTGCAAACATTAGGCTGACACTTTTCTGTGTATGTGTGTATAAATTCTGACAGCTGTGATTGGTGCCATGCCAAATAGTGCTCCACCACCCTGGGAAGGGCTCACTTTCTGGCAGGCCATCCTGGGAGCAGCAGCTCATTAAAACTTTGGAGAAGGAGAAGTTGCCGAAAACAGGAAGGCGTCAGAACCATCTGAGGGATTTTTGGTACACGCTTGTTGAAAGGTGTTTGAGAAGAGAGCCTTGGGTCTGACAAACTGGAATTTTAGTACGCCTCTCCGTTCACAGTGGGGCAAAATAATTGGTCATCAGTGACTACTAATTTGGTTTAGTAGCCAGAGGCGTTTTTTTTCTTCCCAGAAAATCAATGACAGTGCCGAGGTCTGTTCAACGTGATTCAGCTCAAGACGGGTCCTCATTTAGTTCTTGATGCTTCTTCCACTGGAGACAGCTATTTTGTTAAAATGAAATTAAAATCTATCTATAATGCTCAGCTCAGGGAGTAGCACCCGTCAATGCCATGCTGCTCTTGAGGTTTCAAGGTTGTCAGTCTCCCCTCAAACTTATTTTCAAAGGTTTATGTATCAACTGATAAAAAAAAAAAAAAAAGAAGGTACCTGGCAAAAGTGGATACAAAGGACTTTGCTCAGGAAGGAGGTTTATACCAGCTTGAAAGGTGCAATCAATTTGATTGCTAAGTTGGGCTGTAAAAGCGCAAAAAAAACTTGATTTGTGACTGCTTTCTTCTCGTGCGATTCAAAAGCAGACGGGCTTGTAAACATTTCAGTGCCAGCTCCAGAGCCCTTGGATTTTCCGGGTGGCTCTCCAGCCAGGGCAGGCAGCTCCTGCAGCAAACTTTTCCCCGCTGCTGGTCAGGAGAGCGGGGCAGGGAGCAGAGGACGAGCGCGCAGGCAGCGGCTCCCCGGCGGCCCCGCAGCTGTTCTGGGGCTGTGCCCAAAACGCTGCTCCGATTTCAGCGGCAGCTTAACAGGCAGCAGGATCTGGCCCTGCAAAGGTGCTGATGCGACAGATAAATCACCGAATGGCATTTGTCTGCAAAACGTCGTGATGTTAAAACCGTGTTGCCGCACCGCTGCCTATCCCGAGACTTTAAACCTTTCTTGAAAGGTTAACAAAGTTTCAGGGGGGGTTTAGTCCTTGCTGGTGTCCTTCCATCTCAGAGGTGCTTTTGCTGCAGGATGTGTCTTTGGGGTCTTCAGTCCTCAGGGAAGGCAGTTGCAGGGGCAGCACCTTCGTACTCTTTTCTTGTGTACTTCATGAGGGGAGGATTTGTCCTGTGATAGCAGTGTCCATGTAGAGATCTCCCTGTGGCTCCTGGACAGGCCAGCAGAAACTGTTCCCACCAGCTCAGGATCGTTTCTTATGGAATCATTAGGGTTGGAAAAGACCTCTAAGATCCAGTTTAACTAGTTGGGAAGCAGTTTGGTGTCCAGCATCACTTGGACAGATTATCTTCAGCAAATAAAGCACAAACTGGGGGGTCTGTGACTCTGCTTGGGGCCTTGGGGTACCCCTAAAGTGGGCAGGAGTGAGGCATTAGAGCTCAGCTCCCTCTGCCCTGAAAGGGGGCTGAGAGCACAGGAAGGTTCTGCTCACAGCTCCCTTGTCCTGTTGTACTGTGTCCCTTCCTCCTCGTTACTGATGGGCTGGGGTAGCAATCTATCTGCCATTAATTTGTCTGTGTGCAGCGCAGCGGGAAGCTGGGGTGTGATTACAGCTCTGGCCCTCGTGCTGGAGCCGGCACGGCCGCGGCATCCCCTGCAAACCGCCTGGCTCTGCCTCGCCTTAATTGTTCCCCTTTGGCCGCTGGACCTGTCTCCTCTAACAAGGGCTGCGAGGAGGGCCGAGGTAATTGAAGCACTTAGCCACCCTCCCCAGCACTGCCTCCTGCAGATAATTAGGAAACAGGGCCGCTGGGCTCTTCATTATTTCTTTTAATTGTTTGTGGGTTTTGCATAAGGGTGAATGGCAGAAGAGGGATGTGCAGTTAGGGGCGAATTCTTGACTTTGAAATTTGTAGGAAAGGTCACTTACAATTTGTTAACGCTTTCACAGGGGTGAATTCAATTAGCGGCTCTGAAGTCCCCACACACACGTGTGTGGGTGTGTTTGTGAGGAGAGGGAGAGGCGGCAAAACACGCTGGGTGTCAGTCTAAAGGCTCTTCATTTTCCTAAGAAGCTTGCAGACTACACAGTGAAGTTATAGGCCCCTTACAGCTTTATGGGCCTCTAAATAGGTCCTGGCAATAAACCCATGGAGAGGCCCAAAAGATCATTTTCAAATGATCTCCACTTGTCCTCGTTTTCCATTAACCACTGAAGAAAATAACAAGAGAAAAACTGGTAGAGAACACTCGGGGACCAATTTTTTTTTGCAGTCTTTGGGCTGGCAAAACTCTCAGCTGCAACAGTGGGTCTTCCACCCGTGTGGCAGCTGCGGGATCTGTGCTGCCAAGGCACTGATTACTCTGAATTTCTGACGCTTCTTTACAATCCTTGTAATTTGGGCAAGGAAATAACAATATAAATTATTTCACCGTGGGCAGCCAGTGAGGCAGTGGCTTCTTCTAAGTGTCAGAGGATCTGTTATTTTGCTCCAAGGGCTCGTATGTATAGAACAGTAAAAAGAATAAAATCCATTGTAAACATGCACTTTAAAAGATTTATCAGATGCTCAGAGCTGTACTTAGGAGTACACATGGATACAAGAGCACCAATTTGCTTTACTGTTCCCTCCCAGGCCGAGTGAGATGTTTACTTGCAACAGTCCTAAATGCACATATGAAAACATGTGTCTTGCAGTGAAGGTACCAAGCCAGCTTTTACCCTTGAAATAACTGCCTTTGCAAGCTGATATTTGTGTGTTAACACTGATTTTTGGGGTTGGAGATACCCTTTGGCTGACTCAGTTGAAGATTATTTAGGTTTGTCTTCAAGATATTTGTCTTTACACTGGAAATCTGCTGTTCCTCTCTGAGAAACTCAGGTGGGATGTGATTCAGGGACAGGGCTGTTCTGCCTGGGATCTCAATCCGTGGCTGAGAGTGAACAGTTCTCAATCTGCAGCCACCAACAAATGCAAAACATCCCAATGAGTGAAAAACCAAGAGAAACCCCCCCCTCCAAATGCTGAGCAAAATAAATCAAAGAGCAAGGTCTTCCCCTTGACCTCCATCCCACGCTTGAATCTCTCTGGATGGGTGGGAACATGACTTTGTGTGAAAGGAGAAGATGTCAATGAGGGCTGAAAAGCTTGGCTTTCACAAAAAGGATTCCGTGGTTATCCCCCCTGACCCAGATTTTCATCGCACAGGCGGCAAAAGCAGAAGCTGGTAAAGGAAAAAATCCACTTGTGGCAAGAAGTAGTTTTAGGTGGTAAAAGTTTTGGAAGAATTTTTTCAGCCAGCTGTGATCAATGGAGATAAACCCACAGACAACAGCCAGTCTGTGTGAGAGAGTAAATTCCTTTCCTATTCAGTGTAAATTGGTAATAAGGGATCTAAATCTCTGCTCTTTAGATCTTTTTTTTCCCCAGCTCTGCAGCTGATGTTGCAGGACCCAAACCTTATGCCAAACCATGACTTGCCTGTTTATTTTCTCTTAAGCTGTGAACCTGAAGTAGTCAGAAACTGTTATAACAGCAGTAAATAACTACACTGGAGGAGAATCAGCATCTTCATGGGGCACTCAGGAGTTTTTGAAGGGCATAACAGGTTTTTCTGCCCAACCAGAAGCTGCAGCCACTGGGGCACGAGGCAGCAAGATGCAGGAGGATGGGGCTGGGAGCTCTGTGGTAGTGATGAGAGCACATACCCAGCCTGGAACATTTCCAGTGGAAGAAAACTAATCTTGAAATAGAAATTCTTATCTTAGCAATGGGATGGCAGAGACACAAAGTGCCTTTCACTGTGGAACTGGAGAGGATGTGTAATTATCCGAGCTGATGGGAGTCCTGTATTTTTTAACTTGGTTGCGTTTCTCTGGCACTGTCATCCTGACAGTGATTCCAGTCACTGTGTTACATTTTTACAACTTGTTTTGTCAGTGCTCAGGTATTTCTTCTTCTGAAACTTTTGTTTGCCCTAATCCTTAGGATTTTAATGGCCTTACACTCTCTTAGCTTGGCTTCTAGTGGGTCAGATGTGAGCTTGCTGTGATATTAAACTTTCTTGCCTGTCCAGCTTTTCCTGGTGAGTTCTTTCCAGGAACACCCTCTGCTTTTCAACATCATATCTTTGCAGCTGGTCTATATCTAGATTAGCTTTTTTCCAGGGCCATATACTAATGACCTGAAATGTTCTCTAAGTGTCTCAAAAATAAAGCTACCAGTGCATTCTGTGTGCCCAAGGGATGCTGGAAATACCTCAGCACCTTTTGGGGCAGCTTTCTAAAATTTGTTCTGACTGTGTGAAAACACCATGGGTCGAAAGACCACTTGCTAAGCAGAGCCATGAGCACTGAAACCTTCCTTTTTGGGGAAGGTGAAAGATTAGGACAATTGCAAATGATACAAATTGAAGAGGAGGTATCAGATAATTGATGCCCTTGGCCAATTGTAAGAATTCGAAGAGAGATTGCAATGACCAATTGCTTTAGAGAGGTGAGTTTGCTGCAGGAACGTGGTGAAAGCAGCTGCCAAAGGATTAAGACCAGTTTCAGAGAATGGGAGGTAAAATGGAGGGAGGAGATGAAGATAGAAGGAAAATGGGATGTAAAATTCGGGAAAGGGACAATTGAAGCGAAGGCAGACAGCGGGGGGGACCCGGCAGGAGCCATGGGGATGACAGAGTGCCAGGGAAATCCTGCCAGCACACCCAAGGTCAGCCCAACCTACAGGCCAACTGCCAAGTGGATGGCAGCACGTGGGAGGCAGGGTTATGGCCATGCAGGGTTGGAAGGAGGTCCAGGTGCAGGATGGCAGAGAGTGGCACGTCTGTGCAGTCCTTGTGTCCAGGAATAGGTTCTGGGACACAGTGGGCAGAATTAGGGAGCTAACTAAGAGATGAATGAAAGCTTTTCTCTCAAAGCAGCCCTGGCAGTGCTGGGCAGTGTGTTCATGCTGAGGGTGCACTCTGATTGCTCCTGGGGAGAGAACTTGTGCTTGGGGTACCAACTGTGTGCTGGTGTTGTTTTGGCTTCAAATGCCTTGTATGACCTTGCACAAATCAATATAATCTAAAATCTGGCTATAGGCAGCATCCACACCTTTGTGATTACTTCTAGTTCCAAAGACTGATCATTTAATGTTGGCTAATTTCAGTGCCCAGTGAAATTCAATCAGAGAAGGTGACCAGGAGGATAAATATGGGTCTGGACATTGACTGGGGTTTCCAAATGCACCTTGAAAACCAGACTGTACTGACACCAGTGAAGCTCTTGGAAGTCTTTACAGACCCCCTGTGTCTTTAGGCCTCCATTATCATCAAATCTCAGCCCTCTCAGTGCCCTCCATCCTCCCCCTTGTAAAACAAGGTCATTATTGCAAAAAGTATGGGGTTGAATAACCTGCCAGTAGCGCTGTGTTGTGGGGTTATTTTGAATGAAAGGATCTGGGATTTAGGGCCAGGAGGACAGCAACCCTCATCTGCACACCTTACAGCTCTGCAGTGTCATGCACAGAGCATGGGGATGGGGTTTAGCTCCTGGAGGGGAGGGGTTGCCAATGATGGGCATTTTCCTTGGAAGACAAACCTGTGGACCCGCCTGTGTGTTATTAGCCCAGCGCCTGCACTCAGTGGCCATGTGCTCTCCTGCAAATTGTGGCTTGCACGAGGCAGCTCTTGGAGAGATCAGAAGCTGGAGTGTGAGCTGGGGGAGGCTGACTGGAGGGTGCCCCTTGGGGGAGGCTGGGACCCCACCACATCCTCGTTACCGCTGACCTTGGCACGAGCACTGCCTGCTGATGGATCGGCTCCGGAGCTGGACAAGACCCTGGGGAACCACTGCATTATCTATTATCGTCCCATCAGTGCCTCCCCTGACCCCTCCCAGCTCCGAATGCCACAGGCATCAGGGAAGGAATAAATCTCTGTCTGATACTGAGAGAGAGAAGGGAGCGAGAGCAGGAAAAAGGAGAGATGAAAAATGTCCTTTTTATGACTCTCACAACAAAGCTGGCCACATGATTCGTAGCAAACATTACTCTGGGAAAAGAGAGGGAGAGAATGGGGAGGGGGGAATCAGCAAAAAGCAGAGCTGCTTCTCTCCCCTGGAAGATGCCCACGGGGAATTAATAGAGGGGTATGGGTGACCTTTGAAGGTAAATATCCCAGGAAAAGAAAGGAAAGAGGCCTCAGAGCTTCAGAAAGCCCACTGTGTCTGAGGCTGCCTGGTGAAATGCTCCATGCAGCACACGTCCACCGTGAGGGGAGAGCACAGGCACAAGTGCTGTGCTGTGCTAGGGGGAGCAGCAGGGCCAGCCCGTGATTAATAAGGCACTAATAGCAACGGCAGCATTTGTGCTCGTTTCTGTTTGGGATGATCCTGGAGAGCTCGTACGTGTGAGCCTGGGGAGAACTCCTGACCTTGGTGTCTTTAGGAGACAGAAGCCTTTAGCAGCCCAGCCTGAGCCTGGGGCTGAGCAAGGGCTGGAGATAAGCTGGCAGGATTTGAGAAGCCCCTTGTGCATCACCCCCTGACCACAGACACCTTCCCGTGGCAGCTGCTGATTATTTGGGTTCTAAGCCCTGTGCTGCTGTTCCCAGGGGGCAGCCCAGCCCCTGCAATTCCCACTGTGTGGGAGAGCTGCATCAGGGCTGTGGGTACAGACTGGGAGGGTTTGCACTGGTGTTCTGGGGCTGTCCCAGAGCAGCACTGGCATCAGGAAGGGTGTCTCCAGCTGCTTCCAGTGCAGTGGGAAAGCACCTTTACCCTTCTTGGCCATGTTGTGTGGGCTGGGGAATGACAGGCAGGCTCTGTTCATGCTGGAAAAGTTCACTGCACCTGAGAAGTTTATCCAAGCTGTTAATTCTAACAGTGCTTGGAGTCATGGAAAGAGACCACATGCCACTGGTTTTTTTCTTCTGCCCCCAGACAAGCACATGCCTCAGCTGGACATGCCTTCCCAGCCAGCAGCACTAAGAACTCAGTCCTACAGGGCTGAGGAGTCCAAACCCAACTGAAACCCATTGGCAACCAAGTCATTTGTAGCAGGACAGGTCTTGCTGAACGTGGGGAGCTGTTACTAGGGATGAGCTTGGGCT
Source organism: Lophotriccus pileatus (assembly GCA_035583135.1). Taxonomy (NCBI): domain Eukaryota; kingdom Metazoa; phylum Chordata; class Aves; order Passeriformes; family Tyrannidae; genus Lophotriccus; species Lophotriccus pileatus. Next base: position 4,119,185 of record JAWWES010000038.1, read on the forward strand.
GGGGAGTGCTCACCAAAGCTGGTATTTTTAACTTGCCAGTCATGGAAAAGTGTGTTAAACTCCCACTTTTACCGAAATGGCTGTAACAACTCCTTGGTAATCCCAGTAATTTGATTTTATCTATAACGTGCTTTTAAAGTAAAGGGATAAATACAATCAGTCTGCATAAAAGGTAGCTATTAAGGAGCAGGCAAGTTGTACAATAATAACTTTAAATTAAAAGCCCTTTCTCGCTCTACTTCTGCTGTTGTGGGGTCTGCAGATTTTCCTTAAAACTTTTGAAACATGCCCAGGCTTCTTACAGGCAGCCATTTAACCTCCGTTTATGAAGAAATAAAGCAAAATTGATGTTGATTTTGGTCTTCATTGGGGGATACTTTTGCAACATAAAAGCCCTTTTGCCTGCAATTTGCAGAGCAGCCCTGTCACATCGGTGAGGGCTGATACTGATAAAGATAAAGCTTTATAGCTGGGGCATTTGCAGCTAACAGCAAGCTAATGCTACATTTTCATTTTGATGCAATTAATGTTAATGTCTGCTACGAAAATTGTCATTAAATACCATTTTAAAATCCATTCAATTTGCATATGCAAAGGCCATTTACTATCACGTAAAATACACGGGGCCGTTCATCACGTCTTTTCTCTAGGATTTGTAGCTGTTATTTTTCTGGTAGTGATTATTATCTAGCTCTTAAAATGAAACCTAATGTCTGGTCCAGACCTGCACAGAGCAAGAAAAAGCCTCTGTGCTCCAGCAGAAGCAGGACTTTCAGAGGCTTTGAGCACTGGTTTGTGCTGGAGTCCACAGGCTCTTTCAGCCTGCTGGGCTCTCCAGCTGCCCCTGAGTGAAGCCTTAAACATCCTTCTGAATTGCAAGGGGTGGGTGGGCAGGATTATGCCCTTCTGGAGCGGCTGCTGGAGGGTCAGCTTGTACCAGCTCCCCTCCAGCCCTTGGGAGGGAGCCCAAGGAAGCAGAAGAGAGCAGTGAAAATTTTCTTTGTGTCTATTCTGCTCTACTACCAGTTTCTGCCCCATGCAGGGTGATGAACTAACAAGTGGGAGAGAGTGGGATAAAGCTTGAACTCATCCTTGATTCCACCAGAGCATGTCAACCAGTGCAGACAGGTGGAAATGCTGTTCCTCTGATTTTCTGACCCTGGGAAGCCATTTTTCTGGCTTACAACTCTCCATATTCCTTTAACTTACAGGATTGGCACTGAACATATTTGTAGGAGGTTCCAAGCCCTTAATGGCAGAGTTAGGGCATGTATGGTAGATTTAGGTACTGGATTATCAGACACAGGTGTAATCAGACATGGAAGTTGTCATGTGAAAAGGGGGAATATGCTCAACCCCTCTCCCAGTGCATCCTCCAATAACAGGTGGTTTAGGGAATCTTTGTGGGGCATCCTGACCATGTTTCATCTGGGAAGCAGCAGCTGCATCTCCTTCTGTAATTCTTATTCTCCTTTAACTTTTAACCCTATCCATTACTCCCCAGAAGTGATCTATGACCCAGCAGCAGCATATCCAGCTTCAGGAACTCATGTTTGGGGACTGTGCTAGCTTGGATATGGGAGAGATGTGGATGTGAGGGGAGGAAGGGATAACTTCATTCTGAAAAGGGCCCCAGGTCTTCCTTACCGTGCTGGCCTGCCGAAAGTCATGTCTGCAGGGATTTTGGAAACCCATCCTGTGAGGTATCTGTTCTCATCTTTGCACCGAATGTCAAAGAACTTGTAGTAGAGCCCGAACTCCCGGGCCGTGGTGCAGCCGGCGTCCACGGCCCCGCGGTTCATGGTGAGGAAGTCCCGGGGCATGATCTTCTTTATGTTCCTTATGTTCTTTACGGGCTTTGCTTCGTCCCAGTGGCCTATGGCTGGAGATGGAAGGAAATGTGAGAGGCATCTCAGTTAGCTCCTGTTTGGGAAAGCAGGCTGATGATGATGATGATCCAGGCCCTGTGTGGCCAGCATGTGTTTTGTCACGGCTTCACCGCGCAGTGAACTTCATATCCTTCATCTCACATGGGGACACCTCCTATCTGAATTGGAGGTCTTCTCACCCTCCACCCTGGCTTGATCATCAGCCAGCTTTCACAGGGAAATTGTCCCTGAGAGCACAAAGCAGGAGCTCTAACAGAGTTCTGACAGTGGCCAGGTGTATCACCCTTTGCAAGTGCCACCCCCCTCTCTGCCTGGGCTCTGTGTGAGCCTCCAGAAGTTTCCAATATGACAGAGAAACTGTACTGGCCACCAAGCAGTTTGTGTGACATTAATGAAAGTGGGTAAATGTTGGAGTTGTGCACCTCCAGCCTGATGAGAAGTGTTGAAGAGCCCTGGGAAGGGGAGGAGAGTCCCTGCTAGCATTAGGACTTTGTTGCAGGTCTGTGTTTTAGTGGCAGTGTCATACCTTCAGCAACTCCTCCATCTCTCTTGTGCACGTACATCCCATAGGTAAAGTCAAGGCCTGGCAGGGAGTAGCAGTTTCTCAGAGGCTTCCCCACTTCATGCTGCAGAAAAGTGAAGTTAAAGGAGAAGCATAAAGAGCTTTTCTGATAAGATAAAGCCCCTGAAAATAAAAGTTTGTAACAGAACATGGCCACAAGTACCAGGAGTGGCTGTGGCTCCCCTTGGCAGGGGTTTGAATCTCACTGCACCAGTACTGTGCAAAAGGCAGCTGAAGCCTAAAGGATGCTCAATTTCACACAAGTTTGTAGTTGAATTATAAAGCAACTCAGTCTTGCTGGAAATAGGGATCCCTACTTGAAATATTCTTGTTTGGTTAATCTCTCCATTGGCTGGGATGCCCAGCTGTAGTGTCTGCTGGAGAGACTGAAGCTAGTCTTTATTTCATTTCCAAGTTGTGCATCCTCCTAAAAAACTGACATAAACTTCCCCAGGCATAATCACATGGCTGCTCCTGCCTGGATCAAGACACAAGGCATGTTGCAGGAGGAGGATAAGGGGGATGAAGAAGGGACAACAGAGTCTGGGGTTTATAGCCTAGAAGAGAACTTGAGCTCGATAACCTCATTTCTATTTAGTTTTAAAATGAACTCTTCCCCAGCCCATGTGTGTCCCAGCCTGGTGGTGTCTGTGGGATTAACTGACCTCCCCTCACCCCTTTTGTCTCTCCCCTCCCATCTCCATGGTGAAGTCATTGTAGGATGTGTGTGTCTTGAAACCTTATTGCTGCTTGAAAGGGAGGCTGTGGAGGAGGGAAGGGAAGGGGTGGGAGCCTGGCAGCAGCTTCGGTCTGTGCATCCCTGCGAGGGAAAGCTGGAGCAGGGTCAGGAAACAAGTCCCCAGGAGCCCTGAGGGCATGGTGTGCCCGCTTTGGGAGAGGTTATTTTCCATGGGAAAAGGGTGTTGGAGGAGCTGGAATGTTGTAGGTGTTGGCAGGTCTTATTGGGAGAATGAAAGTGCTGCAATACTACTCTAGTGTTTCTCACTGAACACCAACATTGAGGTGACCATTATTACACTCCAGAGTGAACGCTCTGTGGATCAGGAGGTGCTGAATCAAATGCAGACCAAGCGAAGAGACTGCAAATGAACCACCTCCAACTTCCCACTCTGGCAGGCTGAGGCTGTACAGCAGGGATAAGGGACCTAGCTTACTGGAGCTGCTTGTGTAGGAACATCATCCAAACCCAAATTTACATCTGCTCCCAGTCAGCACCATGCAAACCCTGGCCAGGGCCTCAAAGCAGCCATGGCTCTCCTGTACTCTGCTGGCTGCTTTCCAATATGCTCTTCTGCATCACCCTCAGCTCAGGCAAAACTCTCACTGAGCCAGTTTTGCCTGGAGAGTGAGGGTTAATAACCCCTGCCCAAAACAGGCACCTTTCCAGAGGACCCTGTCTTGAGCTCTCTAGAATTTGCTCTTAATTCCTCAAACTTTTTCATCTGGAGACATTTCTTTGTGCACTCAGGTTGGGGTTTCTCAGCTCCTGTCTCTATATGTAGCTACACAAGCCCTGAAAGCACACGGTGGCTGGGGCTCTGGGATCTTCACCAGTGTGTCCAGGGGGGAGATGGTGGTGCCTTGATCATGTTGTGACAACAGGTCTGACCCTCTGCAGAGCCTGGCAAGCTGGCTGCCAGCTTTGCCAGTTTGGGATCACTGGGTCTGCACACCAGTGCAGCAATTCTTTCAGGTAAATGCAAGGTTTTACTTCTCAGATCTGGGAGAGAGGTCTTTCATCTTGTTCCTGTTAAATCCACACACTTGTGACACGCTATAAAGCAGGTCTGGTATCCCCATGGCTCTCAGGAGCACAAGTTCACCAGAAAATGAGTTTTCTGGACTTGCTAAGATCCTTTGGTAGGCTCAAAACCCCCATGAGGCTCCCTGCCCCGTGCAAAAAGGACAGATCCTTTTGTTGCCAACAGACCTCTTCGAAAGCCATCCTGGTGCAACCCGTGCATGACATGGCTGCATTTCCCTGGCTGCCTGTGGCAAGAGGGAGGCACTGCCCCTTGCAGGTGTGTCCAGCACTGAGCACGAGGGGAGTGAGTGGGTTTTCAGTGCTGCCACGAGCGAGATGCCGCCCCGGCGGGGCTGAGCCATATGTGCCCGCTGCGTGTGAGTCGGGAGCTCACGCACGGCACACGAACCTCTGCCAGGGATGATGGAGTGGCTTTCATTGCTGATCTATTTCTCCCGTATTTACAGCTATTTTTAGGTTGGTTGTCACTGGTGTACGAGGGGAACGGTGTAACGTTCCTCAGACGCGTGAGAAAAGGCTTTTTCCAGGGATCACGTTCTGGGAGCGGAGCAGTTAAGTGAGGTCAGAAATCTGCCATGATGGCAAAGGTGTGGCAGATGGGAGAAAATTGCTGAGAGGCTGCAGGAAAGGAGAGAGGTTTGTAACCTGTGGCAAAGCTGCTTCCAGACCCTCAAATGCAGACCTGTGTACAAGGAAAGAAATTACGGGCTTTAAAGAGTCCCTTTTGTAGAGCACCTGAAGGTAACACAGTTGGGTGTTTACTCCATCACAAAATGAGTGCATGCTGTTTCCTTTTATGATCAGGTGGCATTTTACAGTCACTTTGCACTGAATAAATAAAGCTGAAGGTGCTGGATAATTAATTAAAAAAAAAAATCTGGTCCAATATGTTGAACATGGAGAGAATCTGTGCCTGAATCAAAATCAACGAACTCAGAGCACTCTGGTTGCCTGCCAACATCTTTTACCTACAAAAGAAGGGGAAGGATGTAGCAGGAATGAATCTTGCTTGGTGTAATCCAAGATTGCAGCCTTTCTCAGTCATAAATTAACAAAATGCTGTTTCCAGCTCATGGGCTGGTTTCATTTGTTTGTCCTGGGGCATTATAGGTGTGCTCTGTCATAAAGCAGTGGGGAGAGTGAGCCAAAGTTGATGCAGAAGGTCCTTTTTTCTCCCCCAGCTCCAGCACCATTCCCTGTGTTCAGGTTTAGGCTGTCACAAAGCTGCTTGGCTGGAATACAGATCTGTCTGACAGCTGTGCCCATCAGCAGACAACTTCATTAAACCTCATTAAGATGTCATTTCTCTGCCTTATTTCCCACCTCTTGGCTCTAATTAAAACCATCTCTTTCTGCATCCCAGGCGGTCCTAATTTTCTCTGGGTACCTTCTGCAAGTTTTCTCCCTTTACGACCTCAGCGAGGGAAACCCAGCATCCTAAATGCTGTTTATCCAGCCTGTTTGGAAAGGACAACTCTAGACTTTTTCCTGAAGCATTCCCAGAGCACCCAGCAGAGATAACACCTCCTCCCAGGGCCGCAGGAGATGTGCACTGAGGCTTTGTTTGCTCTCTCCAACTGTCTTTAAGGACTCGGCTAATCCGTCCTGTCCCCTTGGACACGATGATTGTCGTAGTTGAACTAGGTGTGTCTGGGCTGGGTTTGGAGGGTGTCATGCTCAGGCCAGCCCCAGCACAGTGCTGGGGGTGTCTGATCACTGGGGATACCTTGGTTGGCTGAAAAGCAAGAGGTTGTGGGTGCATCAGGATATCCCTGACCTTTGCCAGGTGGTTTCTGATTTCTGCAGCCACACGCTTGAGCCCTGGATTTGTATCTGAGTGTAGGAAAATGTTTGCTGTGAAGGAAAAAAAGGGGTCTGTTTGTGAGAAGTGGGTGCACTGTAAAGGTGCAAGGAAGCACAAAACCTTTCAGGTTTTGTTGCAAGACATATTTGTGTTTCATCCCCTGGTGTTTACGGCCCAGTGACACACATTGCTTCAATTTCCTAAAGACGACCGAGACTGAGAGGGGTTGGAGATGTGTTTGTGCAGAGCAACAGCGAGAGACAGGCACGGATTTTTAATCCCTGCCTCTGCAGCCCTTCACTGGGAGGGAATGCTGGGCAAATCCATGAATCAGCCGGGGCTGCCCCATCCCCTCCTCTCTGGCTCTGCCCTGTGGCCACCTGCAAACTCTGCGCCGGTGCATTTTCATCCTGCCAGGCTCTGCCTCCCTCCCACCTTCTGTTCCCCTTTTCATGACACCCCCTTGTACAGTAAAGTCTCCCGTCACGCTGCCATTACTATTATTATTGCAGATTTACTGCACTTGCAGAGTGAAGTGATTGCAGTGACAAGGCCCAGCATTTTTCCCTCCTTCCCCCCGCGACAGCTTGAAATCAAGCCCTTCATTTGCATTTACATGATCTTGCTGTGCAGCTTATGAGATCGGGAGATTTATTTGCTACTTAGCTTGATGTTTGATTACACTCTAAGAAGGCAGTGAGCTACAAAGTGCAGGGATACATCAGAACTGAGCTACTGAAAGCCTCTGGGGGACAGTAACTCAACATCAGGTTTAGGTAGATGAGAAAGGGAATGTTCAGTGTTTTGAGAAAGGCAAATTTGATGAGATTTTTTTTTTTTTGTTAAGGGTGGAGGGAAAAAACTTTCCCTCTCTCACACAAAAAAAAAAAGGGGGGGAAAACAAGAATGTTATTATATAAAAACACACCTGAAAATCTGGATTTGTTAGTGCAGAAGAAATCCTAGCAGGGGCTGGTGGCTGCTGGGCTGCCTGCCGCTAACTGCTTGCAACTTCCACTCCCAAGAAGATTATTAATAATAAGTTGGCAGTTGTCTTCCAAGCTTTTCATAAGCATTAAAGGTCAAAGTCAAAGGAAGTTTTGCTTGATGGACCACCACAAAATCTCTCCCTGATTTATTAAGCTTCAAAACATGGCACTGAGCATGAATCCTCTGTAATAGTGGGGAAACTGAGGCAGAGAATCAGTGTGACCATGTAGGACAGCAAAGGGAAGGGAGTTTGAAGTGGGGAGAGAAGCAGACCATTCCTAATGGTCTCCTGAGTTCAGAGTAGGAGACCAAATTATTACAGTGTCCCACATCAATGTGAGAATCTTCCAGAGAAAAGGGTGAAGGTTGGGCAAACTGCTGCCCTCGGAGTCAGGAGTGGCAAAGCTCGAGGATCCTGCTGTGAGTTTAACTCCTTCCATTGCAAATGCTCCAGCCAGGGCAGACACACTGCTAACCCAGGGTATGTCTACACATGCAGTCTGTGCTAACCTGTGCTCCTGACTGACCTGCACTGGGAGCTGTAGCCTTATTAGGTACCAACCTTTGAGTGTCAGGTCTAAGTTTGAAAGGTTTTCCCCTCTGAAAGCCACGTTTTGTGTAATGCTGGTGCTGAAGGCTGGGTTGGGTAGGGCAGGGAGAGAAGGCAGATGACACTTTCAGCCCAGGTTCTCCCTCCCCAGCCCCAGGCACCACCTTCCCTGCTCACAACAGGGCTGTAACACCCACAACCAGAGGCCACACACGAGTCCCCAGCACAGAACCCCCACCTAGGGAAGGCACTGTCTGATACAGTCACTTCGTGTGCGAACTGTTTGCACTCAGCTTTTAGTCTTGAAAATTGCCCTGAGATATGCTATTACAATTAATCATTAAAGACTTAAGAAAGAGTATACCCCATTACATAAAAGACTCCAGCGATGATCTTTATCCAACTTGTAAAATGGGCAGACTTGATGCGACTGAATAATTTCCCTCTCATCTGCACAAAATCATGAATGCAAGTCAGACTTTGAGCCTGAAGTGAACACTGCAAGACCAGCTTATAATTACCAAAACAGAAAAAAAGAACAGCGTTTTCTAATGAATGACAAGCCACTAGGTGGAAATCTAATTTGGTCTAATTAAGCAGCCTTTGTGAGGATTTGTCTTTAGATGAAAAGAGGGAGCCAAAGAGATCTAAATGCAAATGAACTCTATCATTTTGGTTTTAAAGGGCCAGGCACATATGAAAGTATTTGCGTGCACAACACTTTCATTTGTCTTCATGGGTGTATTCACCTCCTGGTTTTCCATGGAAAAATCCCGTTTGCCCCAAAATTCTGGCACTCTGAATACTAGTCTTTATTGAGTTAGAGGATAATGTGCTGTTAAAGGGACAATTTTAGCAGTGGTGTGTTGCAACTGTTAAAATTGCCTTTCTCCATAGCAGGGCTGCTCCTTTCTGCTGTTTGAAAACGGGGCTTGGGAAAAAAAAAAAAAAAAAGGGATGTTTTTTGCTAAGGAGTCAGAGCCCAAATCTGTCGCTGTCGATGTGTGGCACCGAATAACTCTCAGGTCTTTGGGGGCACCTGCTGGACCCTGAGCTCCTCCTCGGCGCCTCCGTGTCAGGATGAATTACTTCAGCATTGATAAATCACCAACACCTTGCCCAGTTGTGCTATTTCTGCTGATTCTGCCGACAGTCTCCACGCTGGGAGCGAGGCAGCCCAGGTACAGCCCCAAAGGCTGAGACTCACCGAGGTGTTTGACTATAATTGAGATGGAAATATTGAAAACGATCTTCTCCTGCTCTATTAAATCTGCTCCTGCCTTTAAGATAAATTTGAGTCTGTGTAAGGTTTTGTGCCAGCGCTGAAGGTCAAAGAAGCACATGTGTTTTCTGCAGAGGGTGTCACAGCTTGTGAAGTTCACATCAGCCCCTGCCTGCTCACAGCCCTGGAGAACAAACAGGGTCTGTAGGCAGAAGACAAAGTCCCTGGCAGGAGGGCTGGGTTACCTGGGCTGAACGAAGATGGGGGCAGTTTACAGCTGTCACTAAACTCAGATTCACCTGTATATGTTTTTTTCTTGAGCTACAACCGCCATTTACCTCTAAGAGATAGAATGAACCTGGGATAGATTTGAGGACACGTAGGGACAATGGGAAAGAGGTTTGGTGGAGTGGAAAGACACTTCTCTGAGTCCTTGCTTTCCCTGTGGGCAACATAAAGGGGAAAATGGAGGCATGGATGGGCAGATCAGGGTGGAGAAATCAGTGGAATAATTCTGTCTTTGGCAGCAGTTTTGGAAGCTTTGGGGATAATGTGGGCAGAATAGTGAAAGTAACTTGGCCAAAAAAAGCTGTTTTACCATCTTTGCAGTTGACTGCCCAGAGAAATGAGGAGCATCCTGAGAGGAGCTGGAAAGGGTGTAGTGGGGTTGTCATTTCCCAGAGACCCACGGCATTGGGAGGGTACCTGCTGTGCTGCAAACCCTGAAGTTATTGGGAATCTTGATGTTGGCTTCAGTGGGAGCACCAGTTTAGCTGAGACAGGGTGTGGGCTGTTTGAGGATGAGAGAGAACATTCTCTAAATGTTAAAGAGAATGGACAATGCTGTTTGATTTTTATCTTTTTTTTTAAAGGTTCTGTCCCTTTCTAGCAGTTATGACCTTTTCTTTGTGTTTCATCCTTAATAGTATCTGTTCTTTGAACCCCTCCATCTGCTACTTCAAGAAAAATCCCCTTATGTTCTCGAATGATGGCCCAGATTATGTCCAGAGCAGCTCAGCTCAGTGAAGCTGCTGTTTACACCATGTAACTCACACACTGCTGCTCCTTCAGCTCTGGTTTTTATTCAACCCTCCTGCTTTTCTTTGGGTGCCATAGAACATACTAAGCTAAATGTTGCCAGCATAGCATCCATATGAGCCACAAGGACATTAAAGGAGGTGAATTCAAGTGAGAATTTGACTGTGGGCCTTTCTGAGCAGACTGAATATTGGCCACATTTCCTGTACAGTAAAATAGTTCCCCAGCAGCACAGACCTCTGATTCTTAGGCTAAATTAAATCCCTGGCTGCAAAATGAGATACTGGCTGCTTTGAGAGCTACCTGTTATTTCAAAGAAGAATTTGCCTGAAGTCAATACACTTGTGGTACCTCCTAGAACAAATTTCAAATATTTCACACAAGGAGACAACTTGTTAAATTCGGGCAATCCTGGTTCAGGAATCTCTGGGTTTTCACTCAAGGAGAAACTCTAATCTCTGATCACAGATGCAGGAACTTACCAACTTCAGTCACCTCATGTACAGAATAATCTCCATTTTCATTAGAGAAGAGATAAAGTTTTTGCTGTTAAAAAAAAAGATGCTGTTTCTTTAATGTAGTAAAACCTCAGCAGGACAAAACGTCTTTACTAGACTATCCCCTGCTATTCCCACAAGAAATCAAATATAATCCTATTTAAGAAGCTTTAAATAATTTTGAGCTTTCATATTGACTTATTAAAATGCAGCTTAAAAAATGCCTTCCTTGCAATCCCTTTACAAGGGTCAGGGATATAAAATTTGAAGAAATATGATTAGTAGATAAGTTGGAAAGATATGCGGCAGCTTCCAATTTTATTATTGAAAATGCCCTTTTAGAAGAAAAGGTGATTCTGTAAAAAGTGGCACCATCTCCCTGAAGGAATCTAGTCCTGGGGTTTCCAGTCTGATCTCCTGCATTCAGCACTCAACACTTCTGCCAGGTTTTTCTTAGACCTGAAGAGCCCTTGCAGCTGGGACAGAAGAGCTGCTTTCTGCGTCCTCATAGCCCAGCAAAATTGAGGCTTATCAGGCTCAAGCCCAGAATAAGCCAAGAGCACCTGTGGCCATTCCTTGCCTGGTGCAGAAGACAAAGTGATAACAGAGAAGCAAGTATGCCCCAGAGGACAAAGCCACTGCAGAGCTGTGACCACAGGTCCAGCCCGGCCCCCAGAGCTTTTCTTTTAGCACCTGGAAACTTGGAGAGATGAAGAGCTATAAACTTTCAGATGTTGCTTGGAGAGGGATGAGTCCCCCCCCTTTTTTTTTTTTTTTTTTTAGTTTCTAAACATTATGTGTTGGAATAGAAAATTACAGGATGAAACAGGGGCCCTGCTGGGCTGACTTGAACTCTCTGCAGGGTGAACTGCATCTCCAGGCAACGGCTGCAAACTCCACCTGAGTCCTGAGGGGCACAGGCAGAAATCTCCTTCCAGCAGATTTCAGTCCAGTTGCCCATGTTCATTCCTGCTGACTTCAGAGGAGCTGCAGTTCCCCTGGGATCAGCAGGGTTGTAGGGATGTAAATGATGAGACAATTTGACCCCCCACTCTTGAAGTGTATTAAATACAAGGAAGACCCAAATTGTGCTGTCAGTTAGGCAGGACTCCCATTAAGCACAGAGGGCCTTGTGCTAATGCAGGAATCTGCCTGAATCATTTGCTCTGTCCTACAGCAAAATGTATTCAACATGCTGGAATTTAACTGCAGAACCTAGTGAGCAAAATCACACCCTGCCCATTACACTTACAGCCAGTTACTGTGAAATCCTAATGTGTCAGACTTTCTCGGGGAAATCAGGTAACTAATAACTTTACTCCTGCCTAAGGCTGGACTTTGGTCAAGGCTGTCAAGGCTTCTATGATTTTCCTGTGTTTCTGAAAAAAATTGTCCATGATTTTGACATGCTGGGAGCTTCTGTGTGTGTGAGCAAGGAGAGAGCAGGAACAGCTGAGCTTCCCTGGGAGCTGCAGTGCCCAACCCAGGGTGCTCTGCAAGATAAACACCAGAGGGTCCTGAGCCCACCAGGCCCTCTGTCTTCAGCTCCTCAACAAGCCTGGCAGTCAAACGTGCTTAACTCCTGGCAGGATCTTGCCCAGAGTTTTTTCCTGTGGCAGAAGAAGCAGCAGTGACACCAACAGCAAGACCATCAAGCCCTAGAGGAAAGCCTCAATCCTCTGAGGAAGAGCTGTGAGGTTTTTCCCTGCCCTGTCTTCTGAATTTTCTACATTTATGACAATAATTGTGAAACTGGGCTGATTTAGCACTGGCAAGTTGCTGCCAATGGTTAAAAACTATCATTGCTCACAGGTCAATCTTATTAATGATGCTAAAAACATGGCTTACAAATTAATGCCTGTTTCCTTCAAAGTATATGTATTTCTAAAATTCCCTACAATCCTACATCTGACTCCCCCATTGCTTTCCCCACCAAATTCTCTCAGTATAATTCCAGCTCTGCTTTGTTCTACCCTTTTTCTCTCCCCAGTCCCATATTTTTTAGAAAGGGTAGAATATAAGGTAGGTTGGAGACTGCTCAGGTGACGTACACGAGGAGCCCAGTTTCTTTCAAAGGGGTGACCTTCTGAGGCAACCAACAGTTGGCTCAAAAAAAAGCCACTTCATAATTGCATCATATTTGCTAAATCAGATATTTTATGTGCTTAAGAATTCTCTGTGTTCCCTTCGTGTTCAGCCCTTACAAAAGGCTCCTGCTCTGCTGGAGTTCTGACCCATATTTTCCCTGCTGCAGTCCAAATCCGGTCGCTAAAAGGTAAAGGGGGAAAAAAACCCCCAATCTCTTGTCTCATCACATCTCTCCCAGCCCCTGTTCAGCTGCTGTGGTATTTTCCTTCATTATGCTGCTGCCTCAGACTGTAAACCTCTCTAATTTCCTACATCGCAGCTATTTATTTAAATGCTAACTCGCATTATGAAGTGATAATCCACAAGCGCAGGAGATAATTTATGAAGCATTTAAATTAAGAGGAGCAGCTAATTGGGAGCATGTGTCTTATAAGCCTTGCTAACACCAGAAAACTACAAATTAGGGAGAAAATGGAAGATATTTTTGTCTTGCCTTTTTTTTTTTTCTTTTGTAATGCACTGAGGAAAAATATTACCATACATCACACGAGCAGTGCTGTTCACAGAAGTCTTCTGTTGTTCCCTTCGTAGTTAGTCCAACACACAACGCTCCTGTTAGTACAAATTCCTCATTATAACACACAAAATAATCTCTGCTCTCAGAGAAGGTGGAGCCAGGTGGGGTTTTCTGTCTCCAAATAAAGGGGAATAAATTTTCCAGGAAAGGTCCCTTTCTCAGCTACAGGCATTAATTTAAAAGAGCAAAGACTCCCTTGTTATGTAGGGATGTTAAAGTGCATTTAATTTAGGGCTGCACCACGCTGTAAGAGTTTTATAGGTTTCTGTTGAAATGAGAATGAGCATAAATGGCTGTGAATCAGGGAAAAGCAAACGTGCCGTGGTCTCAAGGCTGAGGGAATGCATTTTGGATGCTCTGTTCAGATCTTAACACCAAAGTCACAAACTTTCTGTTTTCACTGCAGCTTTGTGGTGGTTTATTCATTAAAAAACTAATATTGACCTGACTCTGAATAGCAATGTGCCCCATGCTGTGTAATTCCCGGGATACAGCTCTGTGCCAGAGACACTAAACGCTGCTAGGCTGGGTTGATGGGGAAAGGAAGGGTTTGACAGCCAGGCCAGGACATTAACATTGGGAAAGATGAGAATTATCCCCAGTTTGAGGTTCACAATCCTACACCAGATTCCCTGGGAGGTTTCTGCCTCAGTGGGGAGGGTGCAAGGCTGGGTGTCCTCAGGAGGCAGCTGCTTTTCCCTGCAAGTCTAAGGCCCCTTTGGTTGGTTGTTGGTTGTTGAGGTTTTTTGGTGCTTTGATCAGAGGAAACATCTGGGATGTTCCCCCATAGGAGCAAGAGGGTTTCTTTGCACTCCCCAAAGCATCCCAGGCATCCAGAGGATTGCATTAACACAGTTCAGAGGGAACTCAGGGCACATGGAGTGTGGAGCTGACACTAAGGACCACCTTAATATCCATCCCTCTGCCAGCCTGCAGCAACCACTTTAGTTTTCAGTACAGCTGAGTGAGGTCTTTAGTCAGGAATTCTCCTTTACCAGGCAGCCAGTTCATGTGGGTCCCTTGTGTGGCTACTCGAGACAGATTTGCTGTTAGAGTAAAATATTGCGTGCACTCCCTGCCTTGCAGGGAACTTGGGAACCACAGCGAGGTCCTTGGGTGGAGGAGGCTCTGGAAGTGTGTGTGTGAATTCAAGCCCTACACATGACTGCATATGTGTGCACTGCATGTCTAGAAAATACCTCCCTTTCATCTTTGCATTCCTGTTTCTGCTCTTACAAACCCCCCCTTTTACGTCCATCCTGCCAAAAGCAGTCAGCAAACAGGCTCTGGCATTATTGGAGTTGCTCCTTGATTCGAAGGAAACCATAAATCTGAAACTTCAATCATATCTTTATGATCATTCAGCAAACAGAGATGGAGGATTTATTCAACATGGGATAGCAAAGGGGAAACTGCAGGGGGTTATTGCAGGAGATATTGGTTTAGCTAAGGCAGAACTGCTCCCTCGGGCCTCTCTAGGGCCGAGCCAATGAACAATGGCACCAATGACAATAACAAGGCAATTATGGGGAAGAGGGTGAGGAGGGGGTAATGCTTTGTTAAAGATAGAGGTAGGATTCCAGCATGGTGTCTCTTTTGTGTGCTTTCGGAACTAAAGGACGGTGTGTCTGCCCGGGGTGGTCTGATTAGGAGCTGGTGATCCTAAAAACACAGCAAGTGCTTCAAATGCCTGTGGCTTGCATGTGATTGTGCTGCTCTTAGGAGGGTATGAAGATTTCCTCCCTAATTAAATAGGGCTGGCAGTGGGTTCCCCTAATCCATGTTGCACTCCAGGGCAGGAGGTAAGTACATAAAGCTCTGCTGACAGAGGTTTGTCTCTCTGGCTGTAGGATGTTGTTGGGTTTTCTGCATTTAGAACTAACCTTTATTCCCAGGAGGGGACTCAGGAGATCTCCCCTTGCTGGGAAGACGCTCAGACCTTCACCCAGGTGGGCCACAGCGTCGTGCCACAAACACTAAAGCCCCAAACTTGTCCTGGAAAGGCCTTTTTTGAGGTTGCTCAGTGACCGGGTGCCCAGCCTTGCACTGCTCCCAGTTTCATATTCTAGATGACTTTTTTTGTTGTTTTTTTTTAAATAACCGTGGCCAACTTTCAACATACTGACTAGAGAGAGAAGTTCAGTCCTTAGGTTTCAAACACACGAAAATTTTTGAGCACAGAGTGTGCCTGAACCTGCTCTCATGGGGGGCAAACTGGGGCAGTGCTGGAGGGGCTGCTCCTGTGGGACCCCCCGATTTCATCCTCGGGGTCAGCCTTGACCACGGGCCTCCAGCAACCATGTTTCCTGGGCACCAAATGGGAACACAAAAGCTTGGGCACAAAGGGGTGGAAATGTTCGTGGGCGAGCTGGATCCTGCCACTGCTGCCAATGGATGGGACCTGCATGGAATTAGCACCTTTTCCAGGGGGCAGGAGACAAATGCCTCTTTTTTTCTTTTTTTAAAAAAAAGGGTGCCACGATACAAAAGCAGGAACTAAGTGATCCATCCCCACCTGTCCTGCCTTCCCCTCCTCTTCTTCTGGCAATTTTTCCTCCTCTCCTTTCCCTTGCGTGCCCCTGAGCGGTTTGTTTTTGCCGGCAGAAGGAAGCTTGAAATATTGCGAGGGGGTGCAGGCAGCGCTCCCTGTGGCCCTGCCCCTGATGGCAGGAATGCAGACATAAAATAACCCAGCGCCATCCGTAACCTGTCGCCAAAGCCCCTGTACGAGGTGAGAGTTTTCCTCCCTGCCGTGGCTGTTAGCTGCAATGTATTTCTCCCTGCACTAAGCACCGTCTTTCCCAGGGCTGCATTACAATGATTTATAAACCCCATTTCTGGGGAAAACTAATAGATCAAAGTGAGGAGAAGGAAAAGGAGACATGAAGCAGCTGGAAGAAGATATTGAAGCATGAAACAAAAACAGAAATGAAAAAGTAGTTTGTGGCACTAGTGAGTTGTTCTGTGCTGCACTTCTATTATTGAAAAATAATAGGAGGAATCTGTATTTTAATCCATTTTTTTTAAGAGACGTTCAAGTAATCTGAAAAGCTCTTCCTAGAGCCAGCTTGCTTTTGTGTGTTTGTGCATCTCTTACAGAACCAAACACTTATTTTGTTGTTTAGCCTTTCCCTGTCTATTCTCATGTCATTGTCAGACTTCTCATGTTTTAAGCAGCATCCAGATTTTCTAACAGGGTAACAGAAAGCATTGCATGGAGGACTGATGCTCATCTGGACGTGAACCTAGGACCTGCTTGTTCCTGATCTGAGACTTGGGCAGGTTTTACAAAGGGACACCATGGACTGAGGTCAGGATGGCCAGTGAGATGTTCTGCCTTTGTTTCTGTTTCCTCTCCTGCATAGTAGAGATGAATGGACGAGATCCATCATATAATTCAAGTTACAACCTGACTGAACTGAGCCAGGAGTGCAGACCAACGCTCCTCTCTTAGTTTTACGATGATTAATGCATCAGTGTTTGTAAGAGCTTTGGCAACACGGAGCTAATTGGGCTTTTGCGTGTGTTCTGCTTGTCTGGTTCAGCCACCAGACATCCCTGACTTCAAACGTAGGCAGGGGTGGAGAATTATTATGAAAATAACCATAATCCTTGTGGAGCACTTCACATATTCACGGGGCTGCACAAACCTTCTGCCTACAATTTCCCCATGTAGTGCAGATGTAAGTGCAAACGTTACACGCAGCTGATGAAATGCGTTGAATAGGACAAACCGCAGATTTGACAGAAAACAGACACGTGTGGCAAGACCACAGGGGCTTTTCTGAGAGCTTGTACAGAGCCATGAGATGGAAAGCTGAAGAATTATCCCCAGGCACGTTCCAGACTTGTCTGAGGTTTGCAGGTTTCCATTCAAAGTATTTTTCTGTGTTCCTGTTGCTTGTTTAAATTTTCACTCTCCCTGGCAATTTTCTGTTGCCAGTTAATGCTGCAGTGCTGTGCTCACTTTAGACTGGCTGGGTTGCCTTGGTCCCTGATTTCTGTTGCATCCTTTGGTGTTGCTAAAAGTGTTCCTGGGGGAAAGGAGATGCAGGGGTATGCTCATGGATGTACATAATTGATACTTCTCACGGATAACATGGAAAACGAGCACGTGTTGAACACACTTGTGTGCCTGCTCTGCACAGGGAAGACCTGGGCTTCTTCCCACAGAGGAGCAGTGGTGTGTTTTCCTTTTGGTGAACTGTAAAAACATGGCCTGGAGAAGGCACATCCAGGATGGCATTCAGTGTCCA
This sequence comes from Lophotriccus pileatus, assembly GCA_035583135.1. Taxonomy (NCBI): domain Eukaryota; kingdom Metazoa; phylum Chordata; class Aves; order Passeriformes; family Tyrannidae; genus Lophotriccus; species Lophotriccus pileatus. The sequence goes on from JAWWES010000038.1 coordinate 4,136,444, forward strand.
GCATCCATGATGTGATCTGCTTTCAGCTGCATGTCATGAGTGTTGATGAGAGAGCTAAACATTGCTACTTGCAAGATCAACATCTGCCCACTCAATCAGTCTTGTGGGTCTCTTGCACCTTGAGATATTCTATAATCCTCATGGCCAGGCTTGATTTCAGCTCAGGGCTTTGATCAGTAAGAGCTGGGTGAGTTTAAATGAAAATACAACACTTTTTTTTGCTCATGCCATGCGTGAGGCAGTCTGTGAACCTCTTAAAAAAATGCTTCAATCAAGAGAGGTGATCTTGCTGAGATGTTCAGCTCCCTCCTTCCTTTGGCTGTGCAGCCCTGAGCAAACACATCCATGCTGGGCCACGAGGGTGGTGCTGGTGTCAGAGCTGGTCCTTGGTGTGGTGGCACACATGTTATTTTTCCTGCATGGATCCACTGTGCTGCTGAGCAGAGCCTAATGCAGCTGCCTCTTCCACACACCTTGCTCTGGTAGCTGCTGACTGCATCCCTTATTACAGCAGGCAGAAAAAGCAGCCCGTGCTCTAATAGCTATTGTAACCCTCCTAAAACTATGACAACATCCTTCTTCTGACTCCCCATAGCCCAGCCAGTCTTTACTCTTCTTCTCTTTCCTGTCTGCAGAGAGAGCTGGCAGGATGAAAGACAGCCAGGAAGGCAGGGAGAGCTGAATGTGGACTAAGAGCTGCCAGAGGAATATGAGAAGAGAATTTTGCCCTATAAGCTTTAATAAGGTGGTGGGTTAAGAGAAATGCAGCTGGGGAGAAAAATGGGGAATGTTCTCTCTCCAAATGGGCACTGCTTCAGTTTGTAAAAACACCAGGGATTCCCCATGTGGCTTAATTTATTATTTTCCCACTCGTTAAATGCCAAAACAATAAAGCAAAATCTATTGTTAGCTTTAAAATGCAGGTGATTTGCATATGGCTGTGATAGTCCTACTGCTGCCTTTATTTAAACTCAGTAAGCCGAGGTACCTTTAAAAATTATGACTTGTTTTACATTTAATATACTGAACTATGTTAACATAATATTAAGGGGCTGACTTCACAGCTTAATTGCTGATCACGTAGAAGGCAGCTTTAGCAGCAGCATTAGTCTGGCAGTGCTGCATGGCCTGATCTGAGCAGCTGGAAGAGCAGCCTGCACAAAGGGGCTGGGAGCTGCTCCTTCCCTCCCTGAGAGCACCCCGGAAACCTGGAGTCATTTTTACTCCACTCCTGGGTCGGAAGGTGTTTGGTTCCCTGTTGCAGAGCAGAGGCTGCACAATCCACACAGGACACACCTGTGCCTGCACAAAGCAGCACTGGGTTTTTTCCCCATTCAGTAAGATTTTGCAGAGGGGAAGGAGTGCAGCATTTCCTGACAGAGCTGGACACACACTGCACTTCCCAGCCCTGGGTCTCCGAGGTTGCTGCAGGTTGTGCAATTCTAACTTTGCTGTTGCATCTTCTCATTTTCCTCCTCCCTTCTTTGAGCCTTACTCGTATCAGGCTGAATGCAAAGAGGGCAGGTGTGGGAATGGGAACCAGGTCCAGACTCTTAACCTCTCCTTGAATCCAGAGCCCCTCTGACAGCATTTTGGTCGACACAGCTGGCTGAGAGTGCCCGTGGCTGCTGGGGAAGGGGGAATTGCTGCAGTTTCCTTTCCACCCTCTGTGTTGGCAGCACTCAACAGCAGGGCACCACCTTTGAGAGGGAAGATCCTGCAACTGCCTGACTCGTCCTGGATCCCCAAACCTCCAGCAGGAGAGTGGCACATGGTGCTCCCCTTCTTGCACATGGTGCTCCCCTTCTTGTACGGTGTCAGAAACATCATCAGGATCCAGACACTGCCCCAAGATGTGTCCAAAATAGGAGGCACTCGTAGGCTTTTCAGGCACTGAAAGGTAACCATGAATTGCCAGCTACTCACATCCACGTGTCTGTGACTTCCACACGTGGCTCAAATATCAAGTTCTGGACTCCTTAAAAAATTTGCCTTTTTCTCAGTTAAAAAAGCATAAAATTTAGAGAGATGTACATACCAAGTTCTAGCCCTCTATGATTTAAAAGAGCAGAGTTACAGGCCCCTGAAAACTGAGGTTTATAACAGAAGCCCTGGCAAGCCCTTAACTACAGAGAAGCTACCAGGCATTGCAACAATAATTGGGAAGGGAGGGAAAAAAAATCACACCGTGTTTTTCAGTGCTTAGCTAAGAAATACAGCAAGAGAGTTTATTGCTTGCAAAACACAGCTGCAGTGCCTCAAATTGGATGGAAAAACGAACCCTGATAATTTATTACACCCCTAAAGTCACAAGAATGTACCCATAAATTACTTTTTTGGAGGGGGAGGGAAGTGGTACCACTGTAGTCCATTCTGCACAACCTACTTATTAGTATCATAATTTATTATTATTATGCCCTGCTGCAAATAGAGAGGCAGATAAAACTCAAATCTATTAAAACAACCGCTCCACTTTCTCTAAGCCACTGAGGGACACCATTCCAAAGGAAATGAGATAAATTACTAAGACAAATGTATGAGCCTTGCATTAGAACACGTAGCTTGTATATATGCAAGAGCAGGAGGATAATTCAGCCAAAAAAAGAGTCCTGTTAAGTTTTACCATTCAGGATTCAACACAGAGGGATTGGAATAACATCAAGTGGTCAATTAAATGCTTCTAATGTATAGATTTTTTTTTTTCCCAAAGATCCTGTGTGTTAACTTGGAATGAATGTGCAATGATGAAATAACTGCCCTGCTCCTATTGCAAAATACTTGGATCAGCATGCATTTAAAAATGTGCTTTATCCAGTTATTGTGAGTAGACAATGTACTGATAAGTCTGAAAATTACATTGATAAAATATATATATATATATATTCACATATATTTAAGGGGTGCTGACTAATTGCAAAGCTGATTTGAATTTAAGGTTGGTGAAAGACCTTTTTTTTGCAGTCCCAGAAGGGCAAAGTGGCAGAGCCAAAGGTGTCATTATAAAGCTCACCACGTGCCTCTGCTAATGGGTTTCAAATATGTCAACAGGAATTTTGGTTTATTTTTCCTTCATTTCTTTTTTTTTGGAGCAGCAGTTTTTAATACTGTCCTCCCTTTCCCTGCCACAGGGATGGATTAACAGGAATGATAACTGTGCTGGGAGGTTATTGCTTAATTGGTTATTGCCAAGTCAGGATGAGTTTGGTGCTCTTGGCCATAGTCACTGGGGTTTAATGGAGTCCTGATTCTGGAAGCTGCTGTTCCAGGATGGGTTTGGGAACAATAACTGCCAGGTGTGGGGATAAACCTGGCAGCAGATCTTCTTTTACACAATCAATTTGCGGGTTTCAGGGTTAATTTTTTTTTTTTTAATAAAAGCAAAATGCTACAAATGTGATACAAGTTCATTATGGACTTTTCTAAGCAGGGTAAGAGTTGTGCAGGTTTAGGTGGCTTCTCTTTTATGAATGCTGGGGATTCTCAGGGCAGAGCCAGGAAGCCTCGATGGTCCACAAAGTAAACAAACTTAATGAGAAGGAAAGAGTCAGCAATCATTTCATCTCCCCTACAAATCCTGCTGCTCTGGTCGGGGAAAAAACCAGCCAGGACACGCAGTGAGACACCAAAACTTTGTGCCACAGATGGTGGGGGAACAGGAGGGACTGGTGAGGAAGGAAATGAGGCACCCACTCACCCTGATACTGCAGAGTTTTGGTATTTACAGGCTGCTGGTGGCCCGTGGCAGTCTCTCCATCAGGTCACTGTTGCACACTTGCACACTTGCAGCAGCTGTTTGTGAGTGTGTCCATGTCTCTCCTGAATGTTTCTCCACACTTTTCATATTCCATGCATTTGCCCTTTTTCTGTGTTCCACCTTCATTTGCCAAATCCAGCAATTTTAACTTTGCCTGTCTGGGCCTTTGCTCAGATCCTGGATCTCAAAGTTCCCGGGGAAAGCTGAATTCCCACTCTTCAAATGACATGCTGTCATGCTTTGTTGGGATATTTCCTTCAGAGGTGGCATTTGCCACTCTGGAAAAGTGCAGGGCTACTTCTTGGGCTCTTTGGGCAGTTTTTCCTCCCACTTTTGCCTTTTCCAGAGGGAAATTTTCCATCTGCATGGCCTGGTAGCTTCTAGTGTTTAGCTTGGTAGCTGGTTACCTTCCTCCTGAGGTTTTGGCACTGCCCATTTACAAGCAGGAGGGCAAAGAGTAGCTCTGAGACGTGCCTAAAATGTGGTGCTTGGTTTCTACTGTAGGTTGATATTCAGCTTTTTCATGAGAGAAAACTGTAGTTTCCCTGCATTAGAAGCTGTGGATGAATTCCTGCTATTTTACAACTTCACAGAGAAGCCCCAGGGCTGGCTGTGGCTCTGCTGGTTTTTAGCAGCAGTGAACAGGGTGCTTTTCTCTGAGCACCAGCTGCCTTTCTAACAGTGGACCCTGAAAGGCTGCTCAGAACAGAGGCTCTGGGATTCTTTAGCTCTTGCTGACCTGCAAGTATTGCCTGGAAGCCACGGGATGATGCCATCTCCAATGAAAAAATGAAATGCAGCATCATTATCAAATGAAAAATAAGAACAATAGTATTTCTAGGGGGGTTGTATTGATTAGATGGACAACAGAAGCACATCCTTGTGTGAATGAGAGACACTGCTTGGGTGGTATTCAACTGCCTTTTCCACGTGGTGTAGGAACCCCTCTACATAAATGAACTGTAATTGGGTTTGTGCATTACAGGTGATGTTGGACAGCCCTTTTTCAAGCTTGGGTAGAATTTTGGGGGAGATAAAAGAAGTGCTGCACGTACTGAGAGGCGGGATTAGAGCCTGGCACCCTCAAATCATAGACATCTCTGACCCCAGGCTGCACATGGAGAGGGCACGTGCCTGAAGAGGTCAGCCAGGAATATGGAACAATTGATCTCAGAGAGCCATTTTGTGTTGCTCTGGGATCCATGTTACTGCTCCAGCCAAGTTGCCAAGGCAGTATTCCCTCTCCAGAAGGGAAGGGGGTGATAGGAGCCTGAGCAGAGCAAGGACAGTGAAATTTTAAAGTATTATGACACACATACATTTAATATTACATCACATGTAAGGGAACAAGCACATATGATTGCAATATTACAAGATGAATATAGGTCCTACGACATTAAATTTAGTGCCTTGTGATTGATGATCCTTTGTTTCCAGGTTTTCCTTTATGTATATATTATTTCTGTAGGATAAGCATCTTACCAGCTGGAAGAAACATACAACTTTTTTATTTCCTAGCATGTAATTTCTGTTTGATTCACAGCTAATAAATAGGTCATCTTGTACTTTTGAAATGCCAACATGCAGTAATTCAGTGAAATGGAGACTCTACATTAAAAAGCTGTCAACCTCAGTGCAATTTTGCTGCACCCTACGCTCGGGAAAGATACCTTGTCACTCATGGTTCAGCTCTGTTTTCCTGAAATATCTCTTCTTCTGCATAAATAATGAATATAGTTGCATGAAAATATCTGGCACAATGTCTGTTCTTCCTCCTACTCTTAAGGAGCTGCAGTGCAGCCTCTGTATTTATTGGCTGATCTCCCCAACAAATCTTCCTGGAATCACAGGTGTGGTAATAGCGTGGCCCCCTCCCAGCTGCAGGCAGGTGTTGTCTGTGCTCACCCCAATCCTTCCCCTCCTGGCTGAAGGCAGGGAAATGCTGCCTCAAAAAAAAATCCACAGCCTTTGCTGTTTAGTGCTTCTCAAAATGTAAAGGCTACACAGCACAGAGTAATTTAAAACACTTTCTTGCTTTCAAGCTCTTTCCGTTTCTAATGTGTTATGCAGGTCTTGCCCAGATAAAAGTATCAGCCTGAAGCAGATCCCAATTAGGAGTATTTAATGGTATTCTTTTAAAAAAGCTAGATATAACCCCCATTAGATTACTAAGCCTGTCTCCTAATTCATGTGATCTGAAACACACAATTTACTGGGGTTTTTATGGCTTTCTTCTGGTAGCTCATTAGAGGTGACACAAGGATGGCAAAACCTGGTTCTGTGCCTCTGATTTCCACCACAAACACAGGAGCTGGGCTGCCCTGTTTGCTCACAGACTTCAGGCCAGGAGTCCTCCAGTTCTCTATTCTGATCTCTAAAATCACAGTGTTTTCAAGGGATCTCACCTCTTGAGCCAGTTTCCAGGTGTAATGCAGGGCAGTTTCTGCAATGCTGGTTTCTGGGTATTTATAACCCACCATCACAGAGCACAGACAAAACTTCCAGCCAGAGATTGGATCCTGCAGGTGTTACTCACATGAATGGTTTCCCCTGACCCCAGGGTTTGATAATGTGGTGTCAGGCAGGGGCAATTTCAGCGAAACTGAAACGGTGAGAAATTTGGTGGTGCCTTTTGTGGGTTTGAATTGGCAGGAAGTTGAAAGCTTGCAAGATATAAACCCTGTAAAAATGGGAGAAGCGGGGTGTGCCAAGCCCCTGTGAACTGGGTTTTACAAGGGATAAAGTTGCTGAACCCTCGCAGTGAGGTCCAAAAGTAATTTAAATCTCTTCCCCTCTCTCCCTGCTCCCAATTTCCCCATCCCAGTTGTTGTTAGGTGCATCAGCTGAGAAGGAGAGTTAGAGAGTGACACTAATAAGGAGGGCTCAGACGCACTAAGAGTATTAAAAGGTTAGGTCATGGTGTGTTCTATTAAACAGAATATTAATTGAATTCTTGACATCTGAGGTGAACTGTGACATGCTCATGGGATAAATATTGCATTTAACAGAGCATCATGACCTAAAGCTCTAAACACTATTGAGCATCAGTGCCAATCCCTCACAATAGATCTTGGCCTCAGTCCTCGGGGTACGGATGCTCCCTTGGAGTTTGGGAAGCTTGAGCTTAAAAACAGGTTTCACATTTCTTGTCTCAGTTAAGTCCAGAATTGCTTCTTCCATCTCAGGGCTACGTTCAGTCTCAGACCTTTGGTTACAGACTCTTAATAAAAAGCTGGAACTTCAAATGCCAGGAGTTACAACCTATTGGACACGGTTCAAGAAAGGTTGAGAGAAAATTTCTCCACCTCCACCCCCACACCGTAAAGAAGATTAAAACATTAAAAAGACCAATTAAAAATGTGGAATCTCATGGCAACATTTTCATTAACCCTCCCCGGTTCTTCTTTCTGTCTCATTAGTCGTCACAGGGAGAGGAAGGATCATTTTAATTAGCAGCATTGTAAAGCTTTATTTAAGGCAACTGCCCCTCCTGCTGCTCTCTGGATTACCCTGACGGCTTATAAATACAATCCCAAATCATTAACAGCCAAAAACAACACCGCTGAAGGGGCTGGAAGAAAAAAGATCCACTATGGTCAATGTTTAGGGCTCTTTAACAATGTCCTTTCTCCTTATTCAGGCATAATTCAAGCGTAATATTGGGCTTTACAAAACAACTCAATATCCTCTTATAGCAAAGCCCTTTCTAGCTGAGGATACCATGTGTTCAACTTTCTTCCCCTTTGTTTTCAAGGCAGTGAAAGCACAGAAGCACATCTGATGGGATAGACACGGTAGATAAGGTCGCAGGTTTTCCAACACCCCAGTTTAGAATCACTTGTAAAGTTCCCAAATTAAAGGGGCTGCAGCCCAATAACAACCTTGTAGGAGGGAGGTGAGCAACAAGACCCCAACTGGGGCAGGCTGATGGAGCATTGTAGAAAGAGGTTCTTGAGAGTTTAGGAAGAAAACAAAGCGAGTGCCTACATTTCATGGAGAGAAAATGGCTTTTCCCAATTCTCGCTTGCTGAATTTCACATTTTTGTAGGAATTAACCCAAAGGGTCTGTTCTGGTAAGAAACCCTCAGCCAGTGTTTGCAGCCAGCAGTTTCCATGGCTGAGTCCGTGCAGAAGAGCTAATTTGCCTCCCTCACACCTGCCAATGACCCCACTGCACTGCCCAGGCTTATTTTCAAACTACTTTGAGTCACTACATTACAGTCAGGGATTAGATACAAACCAAGATCTCTCACCCTCTTGCAGGATCCTGAATCAGAGATGCATTCATGGAACCAAACAGATCCTAAATACCCCAGTACTTGGGAAGATCTGATTTTGCCTCCCAGCCCCTGGATATTTCAGAGTCCTGCACAGGAACAGAACATTTTCATTCTGGACCACACTGCAGGATCTCCCTCTTTTGTGTCCAAAACATCTCATTTTTTAAGATGCAAGCAGCACAAAATGGCCTCCTTACCAAGAAGCCACAACTCTATTAGGATCATTAGGACTCTATTAGGATTATTAGAACTATTAGGAGTCCCCATTTAGATCAGTGGCCTACTTTCCCTGACCTGAATATTTAACTACGGATTCCTCAGTGCACCTGGATGCTGCAACCTCTAATTGTTCATCACTGTCCAGCCAAGGCAGCTCAGTCTTTCCCTTGGAGCAACCTATTAGCTACACGTGGGAGTTTAAGTGCTGTGAATACCAAAAGGTGGAGTTTTTGTGTTGGGATCACAGTCAGGATTTGATTCTTTAAAGTCGTAACATGCCACGGCTGAAAGTTGCTGCTGAGTTGCCACGTTGCATTAAGGTGTATTAACCACCTAATTATTCCACTTTGACAAAAAGAAAACCAGACCAGAGGACAAAAGATCTTAAAAGTGAAGTCTGAAAACTAACAGGTTCATCTCCCCCTGAAAGCTGAAAGCAAGCTCACCCTGACTTCAGCTGGAGCACTGAGCAGAATGTGGAGATAATAGTGGCAAAAAAAAGGTGTACATTCCTTAAGAAAGGTTTAAAAATTATTCTGAATGCTTGATGTTACTTATGTGAGCTATTTTTAATAACAAAAAGGCAGACAGTAATGATATATCACTGAATGATTAATGTCTTTCTATATAAAGTTTATTTTATATTAAGTCAAGGTCTGTATCTGTGGAGGTTTGCAGGGAGAGGTGATATCTTTTTTGGAGGTAACTGCTATGTGTCAGACTGTCACAAATGTAAGGGAATTAGAAACAAGTAAAATATTTCCAGTTAAAAAAAAAAAAAAAAAAAAAGAGGAGGAGAACACCAAAGTTTCAGTTTGGGACTGACCAGAACCTCTGTCTCCATCTCAGCTCTGAGAGGCTGAGCAGGTCACAGAGCTGAGCTACTGTCACCCAGTGCCACCATCCAAACTGGGGGTCACAGAGCTGAGCTATTGTCACCCAGTGCCACCATCCAAACTGGAGGAGCCTCACAGAGGCCAGGTCTGAGCAGGAGAACTGCAGCTTCAAGGGATCTCAGTCTCCAGAGATCACAGATGCTAAACTCACTTAAAACCAGACAGTGAAAAATAGTCTGAGTAACAGTCATTGTAAAAGTTTATATAGGAGTTGCTTTGTTTTCTATTTATAGCTGCACTGTATTTTTCTTGTAATACATTTTTAATGACTTATAAGGCCTAGTTATTTATTCTCCTGAAGCCAAATCCTTTCTCTACCCTGATAATGCAAGGGAGTGAGCTTTGCACAGCAGAGCTCCCAGGGAGATGCCTGGATCTGCTCCCTGTTCTGGCAGCAGGCTGGGGGACCCCACATGGCCCTGGGGACCCCCACAGCACCCAAGGCACTGCTGCCCAGGCACCCCCAGCCTGCAGCTCCCCGCTGCCTCTCTGCACAGGGACCGCCTGTGCAGGGCCCTCCCTGGGCCAGAATATTTTCAAATTAGTAATTATTCTATCTGCACATGAGGGAGAATGTTTTTATGGTTCTTTTGCTTTACATTTCCTAACCCAAAATTAACTTTAGTTAAAAAACAACCCCCAAACCTGCAGTGGCCCCTTCCATCCATGTGTTGAAAAGTTGAGTAGAATGAACAACAGGCCAAAAATAAGCAGAAGATGGGACTCTTTGAAATAGCAGCTTTTTGCATGAAATATAATTAATCTGCTAAACCAACATCCATCCCTAAGCACAAATGCTGATTGCCTCATGATGAGTCTAACCAGAATGGTATTAACTCTACTGTTCTTTCTAAATTGTTATATACCCAATATTTTCTTTTGCCTCTTCTTCATATTTAGATTAATAACTATGTAATCACTTCATTAGTTTATTTAGATTATGTTATTTTAGGAAATGATTGTTTAGATCAGCCCTGTCCTTCCCATCTAACTGTGCCTTCCCAGAATTAAGTAATATCTGAGGAAACCAATTAATTGCAGCTCGCCTGCTGTAATGGGCTCTGCTCTACAATGTGGCAAAGCCTAATGGAGTTTTAATTTCCCCGTGGCGAGTCAACATTTGCTTAAAGAGAGGAAACTGTTAGAGCAAACCACTGCCTGAGAGAAGTCTGTCAGGCTGTTCAGGCATCTTGGGGCTTTGGTGGGGGTAAAATTTCCAGTGGGAATCAGAGATCCCCCTATTCCCACCACAGGCTGAGGTTTCCTGTGGACTTGCAGAACACGCCCTGTACGACTCCCAGGCTGCACCTCCCAACCTTGCAAGGATCCTGGGGGTTAAAATGAACTTGTCACCCACTGAAGGTTTGACAGCCCTTTTTAATGCATGGTCTTCCTTAGGCAATATTTATTTAACTGCCTTGGGTCCTCCCTGTGCAGTTGCACCAGCCAGTCCTAGTCGTGGAGCAGAAGCCCATTGTGGTTGGGGGACTGTCAGAAACCAAACCTCATCCCCGAGGAACCTGCTGTGAGACACATGGGACAGCAGAATTTACAATGAGAGCTTGCCATTAATTGGCTTGTTCAGAGTGTTTAGTACTGCCAGAAGTTACATTTGGGATTCTGGGGCGGGGGGAGGGGGACAAAGCACCCAGAGCCCTTTGAAATGCCCCTGGTCCCTCCCTGGCCCGGGCCCTGAGCCCCTTCCAAAGCTCAGCCTACGCTGTTGACTAATGACTGCTTTGCTTGGCAAACGCTGACAAACTTCTCAAGTCGGTCTGATCTGCCTTCCCCAATCGTCTGACAGCTTAAAAGGTTTGAAACAAAGCTACATTATGATGCAACCAAATTCAGCAGCGTCTGATTAACAAAAAGGAGGCCACAGCTACCTGACAGCAGCCGGTGGTTATTTCTTTTTATTTCTAAAACAAACTGATGGCCTCAAACATTCATACACTTTTTTTGTTTGTTTGTTTGTTTTTGTTTAAATGTCTCATTTCCAGGTTTGTTTTTCTTTTGGATCGTGCAGGGAAATAAAGTTTTGCAATTCTTCTTCTCATAATAAGTCTGTCCAAAAATGATGTCGCTCGTTGTGTTGAAAGATGGTTTCATTTTCTACTCAAAATTGGTATGAAAAATTTGCCTTGCCAAATGAACATTGTATACTGAACTTGTCAAATCCTCTCTCCTGACACAAATAAAAGATAACATTGGGTGGCAGCATGTAAAACAGCACTGACAAGACAGCTAGGATGGAAGCAAAGAAATGCATATTTTTCTCTTTCTCTCTTCCAGAGCAGGGAATGGGAACGATCCAGGTGAGCAAATGCTGGCGTGTTACAACCAAAAATACATCATCTAAAGACTTAACAAGCCATTTCAAGGCAGGTTCTAAGAAGAACATAAGCGATTCCATTTCTGATTAGCAAAGTCATGACAAAAGTCTCAACTTTTTTTCCAGGCAACCAAGAAAGCTGCTAAGTAGGAAGAGAGGCTGGATAAAAGGGGGATTCAGTTAAAAGTTCCCAACTCTGCTGTGCAGGCTGGAAGGACTACTCCTAGCACTGCTGAAAATTATTCCAAATATATTTAAAAATAAATAAGGTAATGATAACATTTTCATTAGATGTGCAGTCTCACCATGTAACTGATTTTTTTTTTCTTATTAAAATTGTTGATTGAAAGCTGTTAGCTGTTTATCAGCCCAAAATTACATTTCTTCTCTCTTAGGGGTTGCCTCTTAAAAAAAGAAATGATTACAACAACTGCATAGTTAGAAACAAGAAAAGACTCCTAAAACTGTAGTTTCTGCTTGGTGGGGGTGGTGGGAGGCAGGAATACAAGCATGAAACACAGATTGCACCTTCAAATCCCCGATGGCATCACGCTTCTTTGTTCTGCTAAGAAAAATTAACCTCAATCTCGGCTCAAGGTCCCCCGATTGATTATCATAGTCATTTAAATACTGTAATCTCATTTTCAGCATCAGGGAAAGGGAGCGAAAAGAAGAAAAAGAGAAAGAGGTGGGGAAGCGAGGGGGAGAGAAAGAGAAAACAGAATAAATTATCTGACAAAAGGAAAAAAGGGCCTTTCTGCTTACGGAGCCTATTTCAGATCCTTCCACTTGATTGGAAAAGTTGATGAAGTTTAAATGAAGCAGAATTAGAGGCTCAGGCCACTGAGTATTGACAGGGGCCCATGGAAGAATGTGCAATTCAATAGGCCTGATTTCTGTGGAAAACAGGGGAAAGGCCTAAATGGTATAATCTTCAATCAAATCTAACATCGACACTGACAAGGCAGGGTAATGAGATAGGCCAGATCAGGCATGTTGGTTAAAGAAATTAATCCCTCTCGCTGCACCAAGAGTTCAGCTTTGATGCCTATTGTGGAGAGCCCCGGCCCAGCCTATCTAAATGCTAACTAACCGCGGGTGTGATCTGGGACTGTGCTTTTCAGCGCTGGGGCTGAGCTGGGAACGATTTCAGCTCCCTGGCTATGGCAGGGCTGGGATTGCAGCCCCTCTCCGGGCAGCGGGAGCGGCGGGACAGAGCCCGGCAGGGATGAGGGATGGAGCCCGTCTGGGGACACTTGGGTTTGGGCTGGAGCAGGGCTTTAACACCCCATAATACGTGGTAATTAGCAGAGTTACAGTCGCCTCCTGACCATCCCGTTGGTATCTCCTGGGAGCTGGAAGGGTGATGGAGACAGCAAACGTTGGGAAGTTGGAGAGCTGCAAACAAAAGGGCTCTTCTACCTGGGCGAGCAGCTTGAAGCTCCTCATAAAAACCAGTGATATTTTTCAGGCTACTCTGCTCTTTACAAGGTTCACTGTGTTTGCTTTACTGATTTTTATTCCCCCAGCCTGGGAGTTACACTATTATTTTTAATCAGGTTTCACTTGTAAGATTTTTAGGCACAAATCCTGTGTTGGTTTGCTTAAACAAATCGAACTAGTGGTATTTCCCTTGATATTGAAGTTTTCTTAAAGGCTGTTGTTGGAAATCTAGTAGTAGAGTCCCACTTTCATTTATCTATGCTACTTCAAATAAATGTGAGCAGAAAAGTCGGTGTAATTTATTTTATAAAGTACAAATGGTTAAAAAGGAAAATATTCTCAGAAATGCAGGTTCTGTCTAATCTGTACAATATGAGCAGCCAAGCAAGAACAAAACAATCCCTGCAAGATGACAAAGGCTTCTCAAATTCAATAATTAGGCATAAGAGCATCTCTAAGAATTTGAATGGAAAACAGTCTGCCCTTGGGGAAAGTGTGGCTAAAAACTTGCAAAAACGAGGAGCTGAAAATGTTGCTCCCTGTGATTGGCGAGAGCGTGCTCTGTTTGTGCTGTGTCCTGCCAGGCAGCGCTCAAAACAGGGGGGAATGATTGTGGGAAAGGTAAAAATAAAGAGCTTTTCACCTTTTCCTTGGGCAGCTGCCCCCCCAGTTGCCTGTCTAACACCCTCCTATCCAGAACTGTCCTCACTGAGCCCCCACCAGCCTTTCCTCTGTGCTCAGGACATTTTCTGCTGCCTCTTCCAGAGAAGGAGAGATATTTATTGGTGGTGGAGTGGGAAGCTGAGGATGGAGAGGAAGGAGGGGAGAGCTATTCCTGTGCTCTTAAAAGTTGTAGCTGGGTCTCTGGTGCTGCTCTCAGTCTGCTGGGCTTGGTGTCCCTGGAGAAGGATTGGTGGGTTAAGGTCATATTGACGGGATTTGGAATATCCCTGACTTAGTCTGAAAATAATCACTTGCCTTAGTGTGGTTCAGGGCCAGCACTATAAACTGGTGGTGGCTCTCCCCCAAAGTTTCTTAAATCTTTCAGATAATAAAGCCTGAGTTTTAGGTTCATCATAAAAATTTATATCCTGCTGCAGCTCTGGGTGTGCTGTGAATGTCTGGAGCCATTTCTGACCCTTTTTCATTTTATTTTTTTCCCTATTCTGCCCACATCCTCTCATCCTGTGGCTGAATTTTTGCTTTTACATCACCACCAACTGAGGCAAGAGGCTGTACAGATGTTCTCTGCTATGACAATGCTGCCATTAGGGTCATAATGCAACAATTTGGTCTAACCATTATTACGGTGCTGGCTGACTTCAATAATGCACTTTTAAATCAAAGAGCCTTTGAAGCTTTATTTCCATTGTATTAGACAAATAAACACAGAAGATTTTCACGAACATAAAAGGCATTCACCTTGTAATGTTTCTGGGCTTATTAGTCTCACCAATTTGCATTGTTTTGTTCACATGAAGGATCAAAATGCCCTTTTGCTTGATTTTACATCCTGCACGTGGATCTTGGGGGTGAGCAGCTCTGAATGCCTGGTGCTGCTGGTGCTGTCCCTCTGCCTGCTGAATCACAGCTGGCAGTGTGCAGCCCAAGTCCTGTGTTCAAATAGCCAGGGGTAAAAAAAGAAACACTCCTTTCACTGGTGCAGAATGTTTATTTGCCTCTTGGAAATACCTTATTTATTTCAGTGGTGTCTGTGCAAAATATGGGAGGGCACTAAAGCTCATAAGGAGTTTAATTTTTAGTGTACCAAATAATTCATTTAAAAATCTTAAATGAGTTCATGCTGAGAAGAAAACCCTTAGAAGTCGGAGCATTGGAAAGAAAGCTGAGAACCAAACCTAATGATTATTTGACTAACCAGCCCTTCATTAGCTTATTTCTCTAATGAATTATTGAGCTGTACAATGTAGACATTTCAGAACACATTTTTAAAAGCGCAACAAACTGGCCTTAGATTGCAAAAATATAATGGTACGAGTGATATAATAATAATAATAGTAATAAGCACACAAAATGCTGCCTAAACACTAATTAAACCTCAGTGTCCCCAAGCAGGAAGCACAGAAGGCAGGATGCTCAGCACATGCAGTGATTTGAGGTAAATAGTATAATTAACACCAAATAAGACAACCTTATTGCAAATGCAGCTCCAGGCACTTGTGGCCACTCTGCTCTGTGTTATGGGGGTTCTTTACCTGAGCAGACAAGGCAAAAACCTGGTCTCTGACCAAATTTTTGACAGATGTATTGATTCCAAACAGCTGAGAGCAGGTTTAGGGTAGGAGAGGAAACAGAGTTATTTAAATCATCAAGGCTAACACCTGAGGGAAGTTATCCAAATCCTCTGGAAGCTGTCTCAGAGTTGTGATGCCAGCAGCAGAGCTGGGCCACGTGGAAGCAGCTCTGAGATCTCGGCTGTGGCTGGAGGAGAGCAGGGATAAGGGGATCTGACATCCCTGCCTGGGCTGTCCCAGCTCACCCAGAGTGCCCTGTGGAAAGGGAGTGATTTTGCTCCTGTCAGTGCCAGCCCTCACACAGACACTACCCCTGCACGTTTCTGATGGCTCATCCAGCCCTCTCTGAGCATCCAGCTATGGGTGTGTTTTTAAGGAAGCCTCTCTTTTAGCACCTTCCCTTCCTGCCCAGGTCAGCAATCCTGGCCCAGAGGTGGGTGAGGATTACAAAGGTGAGCGGTGCTGCCCTGGGAAAGGGCTTGGAGAGATGGGAGCAAGGCTCTGGGTTCACCTTGGCTCCTCGGTGGGCTGGTGCAAGAAAAGCTAAATAAGATGAGTGGATTTGGAGAGAATCTTAAAAAAAAAACCACCCAAACCCACAGGAAGGTGAGGGATAAAGGCTTAAAGATTGAACACAACATTCAGATGTAAAAATCCCATTGCAGCCACAGTGCAGGTTTATTAATAAAAACTTCAGCTCCAGAGTGATGGAAAAGCTGCCCTTTCAGTAATTACTGTTTGATCAAATCTCCCTGCTTGATTTTATAGTGTCCATCCTGTGGTTCATTCCAGAAACCAAAATGATTTTTCAACAACTTTCAGCAGTGCCTTGTTCTGTGGCAGAAATACTTCCTGATAAGGTCCAAGAAGACTGAGAGGAAAAACAAAAGCCTGGTGAGTGATTTCTGCCTTTACTTGGTACCCACTTAGGGAGTGGAGTCCTATGGCCACCTGGGTGGTGCCCTGTTGTTACCCCTACCCTTCCTGTGCTTTTTTGTGAGCTTTTTTTGGTCATATATTCTTTTTCTGGAGATTGTAGCTACTGAAATTTTATTGCTGGAGTCCTGTAGCTTTTGCTCAATTCTGTTTGGAAAAAAAGAAAAAAATCCAGCCCTCAGGGTTGGAGAGGGAAGCTTAGGAAAATGAATCCTAATGGCCTGGCATTCAGACCAGTAAAGACAGCCTGGCATCAGTTTTCATGTAAATAACCAGCTTTTAAAACAAGCAGTGCACATTCCAGCAGTTCTGTTTGTTAAATCTCTGTCTCTCCTGCAGCCTGGACTGAGACCTGGTGCCAGCCTTTCCCCTGCTCTCAACATCTCCCTCTTCAGAACTTTTTCATGTTGGGAGCTGCTGTTGGGGCTCTGAGGGTGGCTCAGGTGCCTCTCAGCTCCGAGGGGATTTCCTGGAGAGCAGTTCCCTGCTTTCTGCATGTCCTGTGGTTCCACTTAAACAGGTAAGAGGATGTTTTGGCACATGGGGCTGAATTCTCCATTTACCTTCACACCCCAGGGATATCTCTGATTTCACACTGGTGACCCAATGACTTTGGAACTTATTTATGCCATATTATCCAGAAGATCTTAATATAAATGTCACCAAACTTCCATGGACAACTTTTTCAGCAGTTCCTGCTGAGCATGCTGGGGGTTAAGTGTGGGAAACTCTTTATTTCCTTCCCAGAGCTGGTTTATTTTTGTAACACAGGAGTTTTCAGTAAGTTTGTCCTGGAAAAGTGCTTGGCTAAGGCTTTTACTGGTGAAAACAAACCAAAAATGCTTTGCTCAGTTTTTCACTGGCATCAGTAGATGAAATGCTTTCCTCAGTTTCATGCTGCAAGCAAATGTATGTATTGATAACTAAGTTAACTCCTTGATTAATTAAAACACATTCTAGCAGAGAAAAATAGAGCATTTATCCCTAGAAATCTTGATGTGAGAAGATGGTGGTTTTAATCTGTGATAGCCAGTGTGTGTGTGGACACATCCTGGTGGGATGGGGTTGGGCAGAGCCAGAAACAATTTGGGCAGTGGTCTCCTTTGGATATGTGATGCCACATTTAGGAGATACATAAGAGAACTGGGAGAGAAGGCAGGAGATCCTGTTGTTGGCTGCTGCAAAGTGGGGGTCTGTCACACTTTCACCAAGATTTTGGGGACCAAGTGTCCCATCCATCACTCCTGGGCCTCAGGTTGCTGTGCATTTGCTGTCCAGAGGACCTGAGTGGCAGCTGTTGGAGCTGTGTGTTCCTCATGCCCTCCCTCAGCTGCCAGCAGCACTTGTCCAAGCAGCAGTTGTCTCAAAAGCCTTTTGTCCCTTTCTTCTAAACTGTCTCTGTGTCCTTGGTTTTCAGGTGGCCCTGCCCAGCGTGAGGGTTGGGACCTGCTGGCCCTCCTCTCCAAAATGCCTGGTCCCCAGGGCTGTCCTGAGGGGAAAGAGGCTCCAGACTGCAGCTGGAAGCAAGAGATGTGGCAGAGGGCTGATGCTGTAAGTGTGCTGGTGCCAGTGTGTGCCCAGTGAGGGGACTGGCCAAGTGCCAGTGTTCACCCAGTCAGATGCCATCCCACCCCTGTCACCTCCTGGCAGTGAAGGCCACCCTGGTAAATCCAGCATTTGCTGGGGCACAGCACAGTGTGGGAAGGCAGCTGGCAGGGGGGCAGCAGCTCGTTGCACAAACTTTACAACAGAACCTACCACAAGGTGAAATTACCGCTGGTTCCAAGAGTAAAACCATCCCTGTTAACAGCCCACTTAGTCCAGGCTCAAGGATTCCATCAGGTGGATGCAAATCTCCTTACATCCCTACCAGCAGACACCCTCCTGCAAGGAACCCCTGAGAGAACAGGAATTGTCCAGAATGCTAAAGTTTAACACTACTTTTTTCCCAAAAAACTTGCTCTAATGTAAATGTTCACATTCTGTGTCACACCAGCTCTTTCTGGGGGGCAACTAGGTGAGAAATCACCCCTTATTCCACATTTAAGCAAAGACACTTCCCATCAAATTTACAGGATCCAGAGGAAAAGAAAAAAAGTAGAAGTTGTGGAGTTGAACAAGTGAAGAATTTGTGCTTTTGAATTCTGAGGCAAATCCTGCTTTTTCTTTTTTTTTTCTCCTTTGCCTCATAAAATTTCCAAACATATTTTTAGAGTTTCATGAGAAAGCAAGAAAAGTTATTCAACATTGCAAAGACTCAAATTTTCAGTAGTACTCCAAATTTTTTTATGGCCGACTTCCAAGCCGGGGTGCAATTACCGAGGGAGCTCAAGAGCTGAACTCCGCGGTTAAAGTGTCACCGCTGGCTTGCGGTGGGAAAACACGGCTTTGGAGAAGAACCTGGGCAGGGAAAGGGGAAAAGAGCAGCCGGTCCAGCCCGGAGGGCTTCGGGGCTCGTTCCCTGCTGGCAGCGCTGGTTCGGGCACGAAGCTGTTCCGCGAGTGCCATCCAGGGGACGGGAGCGGCACTTTCAGCTGCTGCTCGGGCCGGGGCAGGAGGGGGTTAAAGCGGGACCTGCCGTGGGTTGTGGAGGTCGAGGGGAAGGAACCAACCGAAGGGAGAAGCCTAAAACTTTGTAAGGCCAGCCCCGAGCTCGGCCGGTGAGCAGGGCGGGGATACAAGTCGAGAAGTGGCAGGAGTTATTAAGGGACCAGAGACTCCACAGCAGGTCTGAAAATCCTAATTACAGAATCCTTACGGTTGGAAAAACCCTCCAAGAGTCATCGAGTCCAACCTTTGACCGATCACCACATTGTCAACCAGACCAGAGCACCGAGTGCCACGTCCTGCCGTTCCTTGGACACCTCCAGGGATGGGGACCCACCACCTCCCTGAGCAGCCCCTTCCAGTGCTGGTGGCAATTTGGGCGCAGTTTGTGTGCCCCCCTCCCCTGCCTCATCTTCTGGGGGGGATGAACAGCCACCTCCGTGACATCCCTGTCCCCGAGCTCCCCAGACAGTGGGACCACAGACTGCGAAAACTACTCGTCACCCTCTGGGACCACCGGGACTTAAAAACGCGAAGGAGCAGCGAGGAAACCCAATTTCCCCTCCCGCGTTCAACTTTAACGGGAACCTTTTCCGCTGAGGAGCTGCCGCGGGGACCGTGACCTCCCCCTGCCCTCCCGGGGGGTCCCGTTCGCGGTGGGGTCGCGGGGCTCACCTTGATGATGAGCGGGTTTCGGAACATGCTGTGCCGGATCACCCCGAGCCGCTCGTTCTCGGTGCCCGGGCCCGCCTCGGCCAAGGTCATGGGCCGCCGCCGGGGCCCCGCCGTGCCCCCCGCCATGGCCGGGGGGCTCTCGGGGGTCCCTGTTCAGGGGAGTCTCGGTGGTCCCGGGGCCGGTCCCGAGGCTCTCTCGCCAGCTCTGGTCTCCGTCCCGGTCCCGGGGGGTCTCTTGGCCGCCCCGGTCCAGGGGAGTCTCTCTGCAGTCGCAGTCTCGGTCTCGGTCTGTCTCTCTCTGCGCTCCCGGTCCCGGGGGGTCGGTCCCGGTCCCGGGGGCGTCTCTCCCAGTCCCCCTCCAGGTCCCGATCCCGATCCCGGTCCCGATCCCGGTCCCGGTCTCACCGATCGCGTGGCGCGCGCGGCGTCGCCCGTCTCCCGGGCAACGGGCGGTGCGCGGCTCTGCCGGGTCCGGCCGCGGCCGCTTCCGCCGGGGGAACGGAAGGTGAGGCGGCCGCGGGGCGCGGGGGGGACGGCGGCGCGGGCGGACCGCACGTGGAGGTGGCAGGGCCGGGAGGGTCGGAGGGTCCCTGAGGGGTTTTGGGGGGCCCTGAGGGGCTGCGGGGTCCTGGCGCCGCCGAGAACGCGTTGGGGGCTCTCCACGGTAGTCCCAGGGCGGCGGAGGGCAGCGGCAGGGCGGGCAGCGGCAGGGCGGGTGGCGGGGCCCTGCCCTCGGCCGGGCCTACGGGCGGGTTTATCGGTAACCGGGCGCTGGGACGAGCTGTGTGTGAGCGCTTCGGTGTCTGCCCACAGGGCCTTGGCGAGCCGGTGATGCCCGGCGCCGGCTAGCGCTGCAGACTGCCCTGCGGCTGCGGAGTTCGTGTTGCGAACGTGACGCGGGTGTTGCTCGGTGAGTACTTTTTCTATGAGCTGGGTGGGGAAAACGCGCTGAAAATCCTTCCTGCCTGCTCTGTGTAAACGTGTTCTGTAGGAATTGCCATGTGCTGGGACAGAACCGGCAGGGCTGAGCTCGGCCTGGGCCGGTTTGAGCGCGGGCAGAGCCCGCCAGAAGTTTCTAATTAGAGAATTGGATTTTAGTGCTGATTAGCCTTATATTTCTCTGTTAATTTTAACTTGTTGCTGCTTCAGTGCTGGAAGCAGAGTTGAACAAAACAGTTTGACGGTGCTAAATTTTTCAAAAGCAAACGAACAGTTATTAAAGTGTGTTTTTTGGTGTTCCAGGAAGGCACTTTCAGGCTGAGTCCAGCTGGGATGCACATCTGCTCCCCGGAGAAGGCGTCAGTTTTTCGTAGGCACTTTGCAAAACCCGCTGTTTTGAAAAGTGAGTGTTTTTATTTGACGTTCCTAAGATAAAATGGAGCATTTAATTTTTAAGGTTTTGGGTGGGTTTTGTGCTTTTTGGTTTGTTTTTTCTTTTGGGGGGTGGGGCAGAGGGGTTTGTACTGTCGAACGTGCGTCGTGGCAGATAAATTACAACACTCCAATAAAACTCCTGTCTTTTCTCTAAGGGAAAACGAAAGGAATGGCACGTGCAGAAGATTTTCAAGGCCAGGATTTCCCCAAGAAGAGAAAGAAGAAGAG
This sequence comes from Lophotriccus pileatus, assembly GCA_035583135.1. Lineage (NCBI taxonomy): Eukaryota > Metazoa > Chordata > Aves > Passeriformes > Tyrannidae > Lophotriccus > Lophotriccus pileatus. Next base: position 4,157,383 of record JAWWES010000038.1, read on the forward strand.
GAAACACAAGGAGTACAACAGCCAACACGGGAATAATGAGAGTGGGGGAGACCCAGAGCTCGGCCAAGCTTCCCCCTTGCTGTTTGAAAACACGGCAGAACAGGATGGGGAGGGCAGCAGGAAGAAGAAAAGAGCCCAAAACAAGGGGAAGAAGCAGCAGGCTTCCATAGCTGATTATTGTGTGAGAATGGACCAGGAAATTACCAATGGCTCTGGAGTGGAGGCTTCCCAGAAGAAGAAGAAGAGGAGGCAGGAGTGCAGTGAGAGCACAGACGAGCAGAGTGATGTCACCTGTGTGCTGGTGAACCAGCACGGCCCCGGGGGCTGCCAGGACGACACTCTGGATTATGTGTACATTAAAAAGCCCCCCAAGAAGAAGAAGAGGAAAGCAAAGCTGCCTGAAGTGGGTGAGGAGCACGAGGAGCCTCCCTCCCAAAGAGGCAGCGAAAACGGCAGAGAGAAACCTAGGAAGAAGAAGAAGAAGAGGAGAGGCAGCAGTGCCCAGGACGGGCAGGGGGACACAGATGGAGCTGCTGACCAGTCGTTGTTGTCATCTCCAGGGCAAAACAGGCCAGGGGGGGACAAAGGGTCGCCTTTACCTGCCCAGGAGGGGCAGAGGCACAAGGGTGGTGACTCTGATGCCACTTCTGCCACGAGCGAGCTCTCAGTGGAGGTACCTGCTGATTTTTCCACACCCAGTAAAGTACCTGATCGAGTTCAGAAAACTCCAGGACGTGCCAGAAAGACAATTAAAAGCAGTGCTTTTGTCATGGAAGAAAGTTTTTCAGAGTCAGAAGAAACGTAAGTTTAGAAGGGTTTTTTGTGAGGCTTTTTTTTTACCTTCCCCCACCCCCAAAATAAATTTTTTTCATGTTATTTGGGTCCACAGGTTTTATTTCGTTGTGTTTTGTGCGTGTTATAAAGAAAAACTTTTAACTTACACAGCACGTTGAGAGCTTAGACACCTACTTTAAAAGCTTAGTTATCTTACGGAGTGAAGAGGAACAGGGCCTAAACAGGGCTAATTAAAATGAATATTATTTCAAGACTTCAAAAGGGGACTAATCAAAATATATATAGCCTAAGATTTTAGAAGAGCTAATCAGGGTATATAGCCTAAGATTTCAGAAGAGCTAGTCAAAACAAAATAGCTCCAGGGAAACTCTGTTTCTATAACCCCTTGTCCTGCCCAAGAAAAATTTGTTCTGTTCTAGTGATATGGTACAAAGAGCAGGGAGGTAATCAATCAAGATTAAATTAATAAGGAGAGACACTTCAATGAAAATAGGAATGTTGTAATCATGCTTAGAAACTGTATAAATACTCTGTTTTTTGTGTGATACCTTGGAGCTCTATTTCCTGGCTTGAGCCAAGAGAGCTTCCCCGAGGTCGCCTAATAAATACCTGCTGCTTAAAGACACAAAATTGTCTCTAAGCAGTTCTTTCTGCCTGTTTTGGGCATCAGGAGATAAAATAATTTGTAAGAATATACTACTGTTGTAGTGTGGGTTCTTTTCTCCTCTTTAAAAACTGTGGATATAGAAATAACTTTTAAGTTCAACCAATTCATATTTAATAAAAAAAAAAGGGGGAGGGGGGAAAGGGAGGAAAAGGAAAGGAGTTCATGTGTTAAATTTGGTGTTTATAGTGAACATTTGCATTTTAACCAAGGAACTATTAAGGTTAGCTAAAGAATTTAATGTTCTGTGCAGACAAATGCTCTTGTAAGTAGATCTTGATGCTTTTACAGTGTCTAGAACCCACAACAAGTGCACTAGAAAGGGACAGATGGAAAAAAAAATCTGTGTGCCAGTGGTAGCAAGAGACAGTGTTTCTTCAGTATGTCCAAGGGTGAGAGTTTTGTGGATTTTCTAAACCTCAAAAAGCTCTTTGACTATTTTAAGTATAGAAATTTGATAATAAATGACATCTGTGTTGAAAAGTTGGAAATACAAGGGGGTGGATGTGTGAAGTGTTCCTTGTTCTTTAATGAATGGGCATGTTCATTCTTTTGGTGGTAGGGATGCTAAGAAAAATCTCTGGTTTGGAGTCCTGGTGGTGTATTTATGTTTGGTTTTGTTTTTAAATACCAGGACCCCAGAACCCTCAGCATCAAATAAAATGAAGAACCAGAACAGCTCCTTTGCTGACATAGCAGCCTCTGATGAGGTGAGTTTGGATGATGATGATGAATACCTGGACTCTCTCACGTCTTCATTTATGGATTTGGATACTGCCAGGCAAGAACTGAAGGAGTTTATTCCTCATGTGGAGAACATCTCAGACGGTACCATCAAGAAGATGGTTGGAAGAGACCTGGCAAGGTTTAAAGAGTTTAAAAAACAAGGTGAGCTCTCTAAAATACTGTTGCAGCGAGGAAGGGCCGTGCTTATGTTTTGACAGAGGGAAAATAATCATTTATATCATGCCTGTTGTGGTTCACTTCATTACAACTGAGATGTTTCCTGTTTCTCTGTTTCATAGCATCTACTTTCTAATTGTTAAATTGCAGTCCAAACTGGGTGTATAAATTGCTGGTTTGTCTCTTTCAGTTTTATTTTTTTCCCCTTTGGATTTGCTGCTCTCTTGTTAAACCTGAGCTAAAACTTGAAACATGAAAGATGCTACTTGAGTTTTACTTGTTTTTTTTTTTTTTTGTTACCTTTGTATGTTTTAGGTATTCCTGTCAAGTTTGGCAGATTTACCCAGAAGGAAAACAATCAAATCCGGAAAAATGTTGAAGAGTTCTTAACCATCAGTGGGTTAGACAGTGCTGAGAAACTCCTGTTCACTTCCAGGTATCCAGAAGATACAGAAACAGTCAGACGCCTCAAGGCAGAGCACAAGTTCTGTGCGAAAATCTGTAAGTCCTTAAGTTCCTTCTCAAACAGCAGAATGTTCCATTCCACAGCCTGGTGATACCATGGTGTATTTTTCAAACTGATTTTTATTGAAAAGCACTGATGTGGCTGAATTTGATAAAAAAAAGGAGTATGCTGGTGAGATGATGATGTTGGTGATGATCCTCACAGTATTATGTTCTGTTCTTATCTGGTCTCAGGTAGGAAGAGTTTAGAGAGAAAATATCAAGACCATTAACACTTAAAATTTTGAATTTTAAACTTGTATTTGGGCTTTATGGCTTCAGGTGCATTATTTACTGGGCAAGAATCTGTTGTTGGCAGCACAGTCATGAAAATGTGTGGTGTTGGGTTTTGATTTTGGTTTGTGCTTTTTTTTTTTTTTAAAGTGGACTCAGCAGTGTGAGAAATGTTTTTTTAAAAATGATCCTTTCCCTTCTAGCTGAGGGCATACCCCGACCCTGGAGGCTGATATATTACAGAGCAAGGAAGATGTTTGACCCCAATAATTATAAAGGAAGGTAAGGGAACAATTTAAGGGTTTCTGAATGCTCATATCTGTATCTGTTGGTTATTTGTGCACTAAAAATTTATGTAAATGAAAATTGTCTCCTGTTTATGGCAGTTACTGTGACTTAATGGACAGTAGAGGTTACAGCTGTTTCCGAAGATTGAAATGGTTTGAATTTACAGCTGTGCCCATTTCTTCAACCAGGTACACTAAGGAAGAGAAAGAACAATTAAAGAAGTATCAGGCTATGCATGGCAATGACTGGAAGAAGATTTCTGAGTTGATGTCCCGTTCTAACCTCTCAGTTGCTATGAAATTCTCTGAAATCAAGTCAGGTATGTAATTTTAAGAGAAGCCATTAATTTTGTGTAATGCAATTTGAGAAGTTACATTAGAACTGTGTGTTTTATGTACCCTACACATGAAGAAAAAGTCCCCCAAGTGTGGGGAGGTTTTAAAAATTAATGAATTATTTTGCAGTGGTGGTCCTTTTCTTCAGACCACTGATTGCCATTTTCATATGGAAGGGATAAGAACAGACTCTGATAGAAAAGGGAAAAGAAGTGGAACAAATGCAACTCTTTATTAAACAGAAGTGATATGTAAAGAGATGCTTTCACAGGGAGGGCAGAAGGAGTTTGGCAGGTAGGTTTTAAAAGATAAAAACTAGGGATCAGACTGTTCTTTAGTGATGAGGCTGAACCCTCAAGTCTGGTATGGAGAAGCGTTTCTAGGAGGTGTGTTAAGAAGCTGGTCTGCAAATAATAACAATGCAAAGTGAAACACTTGCTCTTTTGCCTTTTTTCCTAATCCTTTATGATAAATTACGCCTCAATCTGGTGTTTTTTCAATCTTAGCTATTAATTACGGTCCTTGGACAAAGGAAGAGATCCAGAAGTTAAAGCATGCAGTGAAGGAAGTGATAAGGAAAAAAGTGGAAATGGAAGAGGGAAGGTCTCCTTCCTCAGTGGAACAGCCAGACAGGGATGTCTGGGTTGAGCGTGACAAACTGTGCCAGCAACTGCCATGGACTGAGATTGAAACCAAAGTGGGGAGTCGATACTGGAGACAATGTAAACAGAAATGGTAAGGGTTTACACTCACCCGAGAGAATCAAATGTGTTCTGGGGAGTATTTCTTCCGTGTTTTGTGCTGACATGATCATTTGGTAGGACATGTAATAGATTGTAGACTACAGAAGTGGTGTTGCAAATGTATCTGAGAAAAATAACCCTTTGCTAGGTGGGGTAAGTTTTCTTTTTGCTGTGATAGCAAAGCCTGATTTCTGCCTCTCTGTGATATAAACCTGGTTTTGTGTGTTTTCAAAGGAATTCAATTTTGGTAAAGAAGATGTCCAAAGGGCAGCAGGTACAGAAATGGATCAAGAGATTACAGGACAAGATCAGTCTTATTAAAAGGTACAGTTCAGAGGCACTGGGATGTTGGTTCTGAGTTGGCTTATAAAAGCTTGCAGGTGGAGAACAGCCTGCTTGCAGCTTGATATATGTTTTGCAACCATTTTTACTCTGGACTAAATGTCCTGTGACTTCTGACTTGGGGGAGCTGGGGACACCGAATTCTGTCTTGAATTCTGCCTGCAAACTGTTCCTGTCTTGCCTTCACAGGCTGTATGAAATGAATGTGGAGGATGCCAATGAAGTAAACTGGGAAAAACTCGCTGATGCTATTGGGTAAACCTTTTCCCCCTCTTTTTATGGATAGAAAAGGTAGTTGAAGCAGATGAATCAAAGTTACAGCATATGCTCAGTTTGACAACAGACATGTATATCCTGGCGTATCACTGAGCAGGAAACCATCCCTACAGGATCTGAAACTTCCTTTTAACCACATCAGGAAACTCTCAGCATTCCAAATATTGTGTTATGTATCTGTGCTTCCAGGTGTTAATCAACAAATGGGAAAAAGGGATGATTATGATCCTGTAATACAATATAACAGTTGTCTTCCAAATAAAGGAGTGTTGACTATGAAATTACCAGTCCTGTGAATGCTGAACTTCCCCTTTTTCCCCATACTTTCATTTACTGTGTGTGATGGCAGGTTCTTACCTTCAGGGGGAATTGCTGTCTTGAAAACCTGTTTTAATTACAATTTGAGTTTCATCCTTTCTACCTAAAGTTAAGATATTTTTGTGACTAGCATCACTCTCATGAATGGATAACTCAGTAACAACCAAGCTTTGTGATAGTTCCTTGCACCACTGATTCTTTGACCTCTTCTCTTTGCAGAGATGTCCCTACAGTCTATCTTCAAACACAGTTTTATAAGCTTAAAGTCTCCTTTGTCCCTTTTTGGCAAAACAAGACATTCTCTGGTCAGTATCCCAGCTGTTCATATGTACTCCTTAAGGTTTTTGCTTGAATCTAATAAAGGATGCTTACTCTAGTTCAATTTTTTTCCTACATAGCTTTCCCCTAGTTGGCTAAAATCTTGGACTTTACACCTATTTTACTGAATGTCTGGGGTTTTTTTGTTTTATAATTTTCAATGTCATCTTTGTGCAGTGCATGTGAACCTCTTCTTTGTAATACCTTGGCTCTAAAAGTTTTCTGACTGGGCATTTCAATTTATCTTTGTACATTTGTATGTAGTGGTCTCCCTGCAGCCACTGTGATCAGAACAGTACACACATTTTGTGCATTTAACACAATGTTATTTCTGTCTGTGAGATCCTGTTCCCTTATAGATCCAATTAAAACTACTTTTTTTTTTTTCCCCTAGAAATTATCGATTATCTGTTTCAATACAAGCTCCCAGAATTAGAAGAGAGGTTAAGAAACAAGCACCTTAGTTCTGATGATTTATCAGCCAGTCAGGAGAAAAAGGCTTTCCGACTCAGTGACATTTTTGACTCCAGTGAAGAGAGTGATTAATGGACTGTCCTAAAAGCAACTCCTAATTTGCATTTTTAACTGCAAATGGATCTGGTTGGGAGTGGGTGCAGCTCAACAACTGCAGGTACACAGGCTGTGGAGTGCTGGGAAAAGTCAAGATGGGCACGTCTGATTTTCTTCTATCATGTTGAAGACTGAGTTCAATACAGCTTTTGTGCTACTTTTTATTACTTTCATTTAGTTCTGGTTTCAGAAACCTTCACTGTTTTTTAAATGTCTCAAAATACCATTTTTTCACCGATTTGGTTCCTGTGAAGTTAAAAACTGCTGTTTTCCCTTGATGAATAAACTTGGTTTTCAGAACTTTATTTTTTTAAAGTTATTTAAAATTCATGTAATTGGAAAAAGACTTTCAATTTGGTTTTAAATCTTACGACATTTGTAATGGAAACAGCACAACTTTTGGTTGTTTTTTTTTTTAACAGGTATATCTTGTTCTTAAAAGCACCTGATTTTAATTTTGATGTAGACTTACACTTTTCTCAGCCCTCGTAGAGAACAAGGATATTTGTCCATTTCTGTTCATCAATTATAATGTCATGTCATGATAAAACCAAAACCATGCATTTGAAATGTTTTTGTTAATATTTGGAATACAGAGACAAAACAGACTGTAAATATATATATTTGTGCATACACATACTTCTATTGTGCCAAGGAGAATTTCTACATTTTAATAAGAAAATTGAGCAATAAGATGGAGGTTTTACTCATGGCTTTGTATGGTATTTTTATCTCTCTGCCCAGAATGATTATCTGTAAATTGACTGCAAAAAAACCCCTGGACCCCAAAATATCTTACTGTGTAAAGTGTTTTTCTATGGCTTGTTTATATTTTCAATATGCTGTTTTTCAGAAAGTAATGCAAGAAGACTCAGGCTCTGCTTTTTGAGGGTCATTTTGATAACTTCTGTAATAATTGTTACTGAAAATCCAGAACTTTCAACGGCTTGAAATGAAATAAAGGCCTTGTTGGAGGGTCTGGAATGTGTTTTGTAGTAAAGGATTTTAAAGGAGAACTTGCCACATTTAATTGTTTGTGGCTTGAGTCTCTCTTGAGATAGAAGGCAGTGGGATTTTTGTGGGACAGGCAGGATCAGCCACTGGTACGAGGGTAAGTTTTTTCCAACCAAGACATGAAGTGGGGCAGAGGGAAAGAAAACATGCACCAGTTCTTCTCTTGCTTTGAAGATTAAAAGCTGAAAAATGTGGACTTTTACATCTAAACAATTTGTGTTTCTCAAGGAATATGGGGATCTCTGAATTGTCTGCAGGCTGGAGCACAAACAGTTGCCAGGTTGTAGAGTTTGTGGAGTAGATCTCACAGAAATAAACTTCTACCTCCATAATGGGATTTATTTTTATTCTTTGCTTTAAAGGAAAACTGTTGTGGATGAGTGGAATGCACCTCACTCAAAAAAGAGAAGCAGCAATATGTTCTACTGAGGTAAATTCAGTGGAATTCCAAGTTTTAACAGTGGTTTATCAAGATTCAGGAAGTCTGATGGCAAAGTTCGCCTTACTAATTACTGCATGGAAGAGACATACAGAGGAAAATTGAGTTAGAATCAAGTTAGAATGATTCACAAAGAGGCTGGAGACACAAAAGGTAAGAAAGACCCTCCTTTTGAGTCATGAGGTTCAGAGTGGACCCCTTTGAGGGGGTCTCAGAGAGGAGTCTGGGTGCAGCTGGATCCAGGCTTAGTCCCACACCTGATCAGTGGTTTATATATATAAAATTTATAATTAATACTGAGTAACCCCATGGATTAGTAATGTTTCGTTAGTGGCTGTCACTCACTTAACCAAGGATCTCTCAGAGTAAGGGATCTCCCATCTTTGGGCAATGAAGGAATCTCAAACCTTGAGAGGTTTCCCTGCACTGGGGGAGTCACCCACCCACCCTGCATTCCAGGTGCAGTTCAGTCTCATTAGGATTAGTTAGCTGTCAATTAGACAACATAGCTGTCTTTGTTTTAGCTCTGTTATCTCATTCTCTCCTTTTGTTATCTGGCATGTTTGGGCTTCAAAACTACCTTCCAAAATATTTTCCTGAGGTACTTTCACTCCCTTGGCCGTGAGTCAGGAGCGTTCCAGCTCACAGGGTCACTGCAGGGCACCAGGCCTGTTGCTGCATCACAGAAATTCCTAAAAAATAAAGAAGACTTCCTGATAGTTGTTAAAAGCAGCTTTTCTGCAAAATGTGAGTAAATCAGGGCAGGAACTGTAAACTTGAAGCCATCACTGCACTGGCTGCTTTGGGAAAACACCTGAGAAAAGAGTGTGTGTCCCTGGCAGTGGAGTAAGGAAACTCCTTACCTGCATCTCCTTGGGTAAAGTGGGTGTAATCCATTTGCAAGTGTTTGCAGGAGGAGAGTAGTTGTTGATTGCTTCTCAGGTGCTGAATAATGGCACGAGGAGGCAGCTTTTCCCTTTGCCATCCTCTTACCTAGGTCCACAGGAACACAGACATAGGAAGGCAGTTGTTTCACGTGGATATTTAAATATTATTGCTAACAGCAAACTCTGCAGAGATTAAAAAAAAAAAAAACAAAACCAAACAGACTTCACAGAAGGCTGAGGGAAATAACACTGACAAAGCTTTGTGTATCAGGCTGCATTATAAATAAGAGCATGACAGATCCTTCAAGTGTAGAAAGCACTTGAAAAAGCACCTAAAAACTTGGCTGTTTCAAGCAGATGTGTCTCTTCAAGCATTTTCCTGACGTGTTTGTGGCCTGAGTGGTGTTACAGCAGAAAACTCAGCTGTGTGGTGTTATCAAAGGCAGAGACAGATGAGTTCCAAGGGTAGTGTTTGCAGCAGAGACACACTTCAAAGCTGAGGAGCGTTATGGTGGCAGTAGCTGCAGATCAAACAGGGACTTGCCTTTTTTCACCCCCTGCACCTGTAAGGTCTTAAACAAGGATCACACAATCATCACGGAATATGCTGAGTTGGGAGGGACCCACAAAGATCATCGAGTCTGAGAGAGCTGTTAAATATTGTACACTGGAAAGCTGCTGAATCCTGTATATTCCCAGTTAAGCCTGGATTTATTAGTATGGATAAGGTGGTTTTTTTTCCTTTAAAGTTTTAATTTTTAAGATTTTAATAAACTAACACTTAAATAGAAAATAGTTAACAAAGAACTAATGTAGAATTATTTTAAGCCAAAGTCACATATACTTCTAATGTAATAAGAACCTTGCCCTTTTGGTTAGCTTGCTGAGAATTTTCTTACTTTTAGATAAGGGATATAGCTCTTGCAACTGGGAAAAAAACATAACTTTTGCAAGTAAATAGGATGTATCTCTTCAAACGGACAAGTAACCAGTCAGCATTTGATATTCAAGGTTGGGAAGTAATTCATCCAAGACGAAAAAGCTACATCAGACAAAGGCTTTTTATGGACTAGAAACCAAAGACTTTGTAGTGAGGAGGTGTAGAAGGGTGGGATTTAACATGAATGTGTAAAGACCTTAGAAAACCTAAGGTTTTTGCTTTTGTAATTTCCTTGGAGGCATTTTTGGAGGACTATCCCCAATGCTTCTCTAATGCTGTTAATTTAAAAGGAATCTGCTCAGCATTGATCAACTCTGGTGTCGAGTGAGTCTCTTTTAAATCCAAACACGAATCACGGAATATGCTGAGTCGGAAGGGACCCCCAAGGATCATCGAGTCCAAGTCCTGGCCCTGCACAGGACCATCCCCAAGGAGTTCATAGAAGGAGGGTGATCCCTGTCTGCTGTCTCAGAGCCCCCCAGGCTGTGGGGTGGTGTCATCCGTGTGACCCGAAGGACGAGCTCAGTGGCTTCATCCCCCCAGCCCCAGGAGGAGCCAGGCCTGAGCAGGGACCAGCCTGAGGTGCACGAAGGGGCATGAGGGGTACCCACGAGCGGCTTCCATCGCGCCAGAAACCCCCGCACGCCCACGGCCATCACTTCACGCAGCTGAAGCCGGTCGTGCATTTGGGGTGGGATTTTACCCTTCCAGCCCTCATTTAATACCACCCGCCGCTGGGACCACCCCATTGTCCCCCTCCCCGCCCCCGCTGGCCCTTTAAGAGCCCCCCCTGCGGGAGGAGACGAGCGCCCGCTTCCGACCTGCGCCCGGAAACGTGGCGGGCGCGGCGGCCTCAGGGCGGCACCGGGGAGAAGCGGTGTGAGGTGAGGGCAGGGCGGAGAGGAGCGGGAGCGCTGGGACCGCCCGCCCTCTGCCCGGTGCCGCTGCCCCGGCGCGCCCCGGGCGCGGCTCCCTCAGGCCGCCTCAGCGCCGCGCCGGGCCGGCCGCGCTTGGCGGGAAGGGGCGGCGGGCCCCGGGGAGCTGTTGGGGGGGCGCACGGGGCGCTGCGGGGGTTGGAGGCGGGAGCGGGGTTGGGGTTGGGGTTGGGGTTGCTCCAACAGCGAAACCGAAAGCGCTTTCGGGGCTCGGGCGGGCGGTGCGCGGGGACCGGGGCTCCTCAGCCGGTGCGGGGCGTCGGTAGCGGCGTTACGGGGGGAAGGTGCCGCTCGCAGCCCAGGTTCGTGTGCGCCCTTTGAAGCAGTTCCCATGGTTAGCGTGCGTGGATAAATATTTACACGTTTCCTCGGCGAAGCGGGTGTTGTCGTGCCCTGGCTGGGCGGGCAGCAGGGGTTCAGTTGCCGAGCGTGCCTGTCGCTTCGTGGGGTCCGTCCGGCAGAACCCGTGTTATTCTAAATGCCGGAGCAATTCTGAAACGATTTGTGGTGATTTACTGCCTGCGAGGAGGTTGGAGCAAAGCGGGGGTCGGCCTGTTCTCCCCCGCAGTGAGTGACAGGGCGAGTAACAGAGCCTCCAGCTGTGCCAGAGGATGGTCAGGTTGGACATCGGGAAGAATTGGTTCTCAGAAAGGGCTGTTAAACACTGGAAGGGGCTGCCCGGAGAAGTGGTGGAGTAGCCATCCTTGGAGCTGTTCAAGAAACAGCTGGAGGTGGTACTCAGTGCCCTGGGCTGACAAGGTGGTGATCAGTCACCGATTGGACCCAAAGATCTCAGAGGTCTTTTCTAATTGATTCCGTGGTTCAGTGGTTCGATTTCTGTTTTGCTGCTGTAGATCCTTGAAATACCACCGAGACTTGGTCGCCAGGGGATGGATTGCTGAGGACTCTGCTGTGCTGCACTCAGGGCATGGATGGCTGAAGGGCTCAGCCGCCTTTCCTGCCTGCTGGGCAGTGCTGTTCTCCTTCCCACCATGTGACTGGCACACCTGCACGGCAGAGAGCTTCCCTTTCCAAAGGCAAAGGCCACGGAGGTAATTGTTGGGGTTTTCCCATCATATACGTATGTATGAGGACTATGGTTTGGCTTTATCTAGCTTTCTTTGTTATGCTGAATAAGGGAGGCAGTTACCATCTTTCCTTTTACACAGTTAGTTCAAGTGTTTGTGCTTTTTCAGCCTTCCAGTATCTGAAAAGGCCTACAGTGAAGCTGGAGAAGAACTGTCCAGCAGGAACTGTAGTGATAGGACAAGGGGGAATGGGTTCACACTGACAGAGGTCAGGGTTAGAGGGGATATTGGGAAGAAATTGTTCCCTGTGAGGGTGGTGAGGCCCTGGCACAGGTTGCCCAGAGAAGTTGTGGCTGCCCTATCCCTGGGAAGTGTCCAAGGCCAGGTTGGACAGGTCTTGGACCAACCTGGGATAGCGGAAGATGTCCCTGCCCATGGCAGAGGGTGAAATGAGATGGTCTTTAAGGTCCCTTCCAACCCAAACTATTCTGTGATTCCAGTGTTCTGCTGAATATTTCAGACCAGCAGGGTCTGAGATGACTCTGCTGCTGCTTAGTAAAGAACTTCTCTTTTTAGAGGAAGCAATCTGTGGTGAGAATTCTATCACACTTTGTAACTTTAACAGTAATGAAGACAGCAAAGTTCTCCCTAAATATCCCTTGCTTGTGACAACAGGGATTTGTTGACCTATAAATTTTAGCAGGAGATAAAAGAAAAAAGCTAATTAAACTCTGTGCCATTAGATTCCACAGTCACCTGTAAATTAATATAAAGAGCTTTAGCATTGTAGTTCGGGAAATTGTATTATTTGTGGGTAAGGAGATTTTTTTTGTGTGTGTAAAATGAAATTTTTGCTTGCTATTTCCCAGTTTGCAAAATTTAACTTCTCTTTGGTGCTTTACAGTCCCTGTTTGCCATTCCCCAGGCATTTCTGTGTGATGTTCCTTTAATGCTTTAATCTGTTTAACTACCTGCACCTGTTTATATATAAGAACACCTGCATCTACTCTGCTAACGAGCCCCAGAAACCCTGAAGCTCATCACACCTGAAAAGTAGCTGCTGTCCTGGGCTGCAAGGAGACACTTTGTCGCTTCCAGGCCTTGGACTTGGTTAATTCCTCGTTTTTCCCACCCCACCCCTCCCAGAATGAGCACATGCCGATGGTGCACCCCGAGTGGTCCTGACGCCACCGAGTTCCTCACGAGCTATGCCAGTGACCAGCTGTCCCAGGAGGAGTTCGAGGGATCCAACGATGACCTCAGTTACTGCCTGGAGTGTGTGGTTGAGTACCACAAGGCAAGGGAAGAATGTCCAAGGTTGCATAAGGTAATTAAGGGATTAATTAAGAGGCTTCTGTGTGTGTGCCAGCCTCAGTGTAGGGGGAGTTTTACGCCGGGGTTGGGTTTTATTGGTTTTTGGGAGTAGGGTGTGTTGATTTTTAACTGTGCTCTTTTTACATGGAGCTGTAAACTGCTGATTGTTAAGTGAAGACCCTCTTGTTTTGCATATATTCAAATTAGCAAGAACTAAAACAGTAGTGGGAAGTTGCTGACTAGACAGTATAGCTTGGACTATATTCATGCTGTGGTGCTTTGTCACATGAAACAAAGAACATCTGCCAGACTAACATTTCTGTAATGGTTTTTTTTTTCTGCCTTTCCTTTTCTTGTTTGCTTTCACTTCTCACTTGTAGTTTTCTACTCTGTTTGAATCTCAGAGGTCAGGCCTTGCAAGTCTGTGAGACCGTGCAATTAAAAACAATCAGAAAAGTTTGAAACCCCTTAATTTTTTATTAGAAATATTTTGTAATTCTCCCTCACTAATACCCAGTTTTATAGTTTTGGAGAGCTTGTTTTTCCCTTTTGTGTCTATGTATGTAAAGTGCATATTTGTAGCTAATTGATCATAACACAGGTGTCCAAAAGGTTGTTCTTTAGACTAGTCAGCAGGATTTCTCTGGGGTGCACTCCCATCTGACTGGAAATAAGTGGAGTGTCTGAACTACAGAAAGTTCCTTTCCGTGTCTATTAACTGCAGGAAATAAACTTGGTTTCTAATTGAGTTTTGGAGAAGTTACTTAAGACGAGTAATGTTAAGTGAGCAAATCCCTACAGATACCCAGCAAGTCAGCTGATCTGTTTGCATTTTTTATGTTCTTTTCCTTCTATTAATTGCAAAATCCATGAGAGGGCAACATGACAAAATTGCTTTTCCCATCTTCCTAAACATGATATTTTTCTGTACCGTGTCCTTATGTGTATTCTATGTATTGGCCAGTGGCCTGAAATAATCAATGAAATACAAATGTTTAGCAGAATTATAAAATTGCTTCTGGTTTGAAGGCTACTCTTTTAAAAAATGCTAACCCGAAGTTGAGAGTTCTGTGATTTGCGCAGTTGAATTCCACACCAAAGCTTCAGTGTTTTGCACCACGTTTAGAAAGAAGCTTTTTAAAATGAAATCTGGAATTTTGGAAGTTCAGTTAAAGTGTCTGCATGTGATAATGAATGTCCTTAAATCACGTTCTTCACAAATGCACTTTGATTAGTTGCTTTTCCCCACTGAACAGAAGCTGTGGGACTTGGAAACTGCCCGTCTTGTTGCCCACATGGAGAGATCCATGCAGGAAGAAAGGGAGGATGAGGATGAGTTGTTTCTAGTGGATGAGAATGGAGAGACTCGGCTGTCTGGTTGTGTGGGCCCTGATTTTGAGAATAACCTGCGAGTGCCTCTTCTAGAAATACTGAAATATCCCTATTTGCTGCTGCATGAGAGAGTCAGTAAGTATCTGACTTATTCCTCCACCCTTGGAGGGAATGGTATTGCTTCCAATGAAGAGGGTGAAAATTACGAATACTAGTTAAGCCAAAATATCAGTGTGCATATATATATCTTCTCTGTTTATTTTGACACTAAATAGTTTATTTTTTTTGGTGAGCCTATGGATTAGTCCTTACTGTAATTGTATCTCACCCTTTTAGGTGAGCTGTGTGTGGAAGTGCTCTGTAGGATGGAACTCGGCCAAGACTCCTTTCAGGTCTTTGAAAAATACCCAGGAATTTATGTCTTTTTGGTGCACCCCAATGAGGTGGTAAGTCCCTTTTTTCTCTTCTGCTGAATTCCAGCAAATCCTGGTTTCATGCACCGTGTTAATACTGAGTGCTATAGAATGAACCTGGTCCTAAGGTTATTTTGGAGAAAGACTTATTTTTAATTACTCTATCAGTAAAAACATGCCCTTGCCCTGTTTGTAGTAGCAATGGTAATCTTACAGAGTTGTGATTTTTATTTGTTCTCTTTATTAATGCATCATTTTATTTCAATCCTTAGATTCGCCGGTGGGCCATCCTGACAGCGAGGAATTTAGGGAAGGTTGACAGGGATGATTACTATGACTTAGAGGAAGTGCTGACTTGTTTGTTCAAAGTTATTGAGCTGGGGCTTTTCGAGAATCCAGATATTTACAGCTCCTCAATGTATGAGAAGGGTAAACTCATCCTTCTGCCAGCACATTTATATGATACCACCAACTACAAGAACTACTGGCTAGGTGAGTATTTGTGATCAGAAATGAATTTGTGGAGTCTCTCACATTTGTAAGCACTTCTTTCAAGTCAGAGCTCTACAGTTTCATAGGTGCTGTGTCAAAGGGAGAATTGAATGTTGCACAGCTTCAGTAGTGAGGTTGTGTTTAATTAGTTTCATATTGCTGCTCATCTCTTTTCTCAAGTGTTTCACTGGTAATGGCATTTGGAAAATGATCCTTGGTTTGGTGAAACTTTGAACAAATTCTTGCAAATATGCAGACAGGTTGCTTCCTTTTCCCCTTTCTTCTCTAGGGATTTGCATGTTGCTGTCAGTGCTGGAGGAACAAGCTATGGACTCTTTGTTGCTGGGCCCAGACAAACAGAATGATTTCATGCAGTCCATACTTCACACTATGGAGAAAGAGGCAGCTGGTAACTAGTTTTGATACTGATGAAAATCAACTACTTTTACTTTCAGCTTAAGTCTAAGAATGTCCAAAACTTGCATTTCAACTGTCCCCACTGTTGCTGTTGTATTTCAGATGATTCCAGTGACCCCTTCTGGCCTGCCCTGCATTGTTTCATGGTTATTTTGGATCAGCTCGGATCTAAAGTTTGGGGTCAGCTCATTGATCCTGTCCAAGCCTTTCAAACCATTATCAACAGTGAGAGCTACAAAAACGAAATTAAAAGTATCCGCAATAGCTTTACGAGGTCAGTGTTGCTAAGAGGGTAGAACAGTTATGTGAATTTAATACCTGGGTAGAGGAGAACTTGATCTTGGATTTCTTGTCAGTGCTGCTGTAACTTGTGTTGGAGGGGGAGGGAAATGGCAAGTAAAAAAAAAAGAAAAATGTTTCCAACTTCAAACAATGAGAAGTTGAAGTAGGTCGCCTAAAATTGTGAGGTTCTTTCAATAAATAAGTGCTCACTACTTTTTGGCAAGTCTGATGCCTGTTACACTTGTAGGATTTTTTTTTCTGTTTCTTTTAGGACAAAATCGGAACCAGAGTCAGACTACGGTGATGACATGATTACTTGCAGTCAGATTGTGTACAATTACAACACAGAAAAGCCTCAAAAGGTATTAAACCATTATTTTATTTTTCTGTTCTTTGATCTGTGGTCACTGAGTGACATTTATCAGTTTAAAACCATCCCCGTATTTGCAAAGAAGTGATTTGTGGCCTGAAAAAAGCTGTGCAAGATGTGCAGATCAGCGAGGGTGATGTGTGGTGGCTTTCTTTTCCAGGACTCTGGCTGGAAGGCTGCCATCTGCCCAGAGTACTGCCCCAACATGTATGAAGATATGCAAACACTGGCTAACCTGCTCCAGTCTAACATCGGCAAAGACACGCGTGTCCATCCCAGCACGTTCCTCTGGTTCATCCCTTTTGTTCAGTCGCTCATGGATCTCAAGGAATTGGGTGTGGCCTACATAGTAGAGGTCATGCACTACCTGTGCTCGGAAATCAAAGATATTGTCATCGAAAGGCTCCAGCAGTGTGACAAAATCTCGGAGTTCTTCCTCCTTATCCTGGTGTGCATCGTTGAGCTCCACAGAAATAAAAAATGCCTGCATCTGCTGTGGATCAGCTCCCAGGAGTGGGTGGAATTAGTGGTGAGATGTGCTACTCTTCCAGCCAGAGTGTTCACGTGGCGCACGGACAAGACCTCCGGGCCCTGTGGGAAAGGCTCATCCTCAGGATCTTTCCAAGCCTCCAACTCGGTGCAGCACGCCTGCGTGCAGCTCATACGGAGCCTCCTCAAGGAGGGCTACCAGATTGGGCAGCAGGCCCTCTGCAAGAGGTACCTGGACAAACTCAACCTCCTCCTGCGAGGAAATCTCTCCATGGGTTGGCAGCTGAACATCCAGGAGACTCAGGAATTACAAATGTGCTTAAAGCAAATTTTAAGGAGTATGAAGGGCAGAGCACTGAGTGCCTCTGTGGCCAGAGGGAGCAATTCAAACTCTACAGCTTTGCCAACTTCTTCTGTAAAGCAGGAGAAGAACATGGGTGATGATGGATTCAGGACGAGTGCACATGAGAGAGGTGACCTTTATTCTCCATCTGTCATATCAAAGGAAAGTGGAGATTGTCAAGGGAACCTTTTCCCTAGAAGAAAAAATGCCTGGGAAGAGGAATCTAGAGATGCACCTAAAAGTTCAGCATCGTGGACATCCACAGGAGGCCTCTTGATGGACATTAAAAAGGAGCTCAATGACTCAGCAGCTCAGGAATTTATCTTCCCACAGAACTCCTTGGCAGCAAAACTACGTAGGAAAGTTCAGGAAAATAGGAATGATGACTTTGTGGCAGGGAAATGCAATATGGATAATCAGGGCTTTAAGTCAAATGCCCAGCATTCAGATTTCAGAAGAGGCAGAGAGTTGGAAGTCGGAGAGGAAGCAGGACCCTCAACAGCAGGGTATCTGTCTGCTCAAACTCATCTTGGTTCTGCATCTTCAAGGAATTGCAAAAGTGTGCAGGAGACAAGTGTAAACAGCATGTTTCAATCCAGAGTGGTCCCCACTACACAGGGATCAAAAGAAACATCACTGGATTGGTCTAACAGCCCTAAAAATGGACCTGTTATGCAAGAGAAGGAATGTAGCACTATTAACACGGACATGCCAACTTCAGACTGGGAACAGCCTAATTTAAATGATCTGGCTAAATATTACTGTAAACCTCAAAGTTCAAACACCTTTTCTACTAATAAAGCTTCAGCAAATGGCTGTGTACCATCTAGGTGTGAAAACAAGAGGGATGTGTCCAACCCTACTCTTCAGCTCAGGCCACTGTCAGTGAAGAATGAATCAAATGACAGGTTGTTGAAGTTTTCAGAATATTTCAAGAGGAAAAACAATTCAGAGGGGAAAAAAGAGGATTTTGTGAGGATGGTTTCTGAAGATGATACTTTATCAGACTCCCAGGTTGATAGAGAACTCAGTAAATTATCTTTAGCTGCTTATGCCAAAAGTGTCAATTTTCCCTTGGAGTCAGGCCAGGAAAGCTCAGTGCACCAGAATCTAAGTGTTATTAGGAGGAAAGTGAAAGGTGCTGTAAGATCTTCCAATGAAGGCCAAGGTACCAGGTCTCTCTGTGATGCAGTTTGCCCTAACAATCAAGTCATTGTAATTTCAGACTCTTCTGATGAGGAAAAAGGTGTGGATGACAAAGAGGAAACAAAAACCAAGAATGAAAATGCGTGTCCTGCAAAGCTGCCTTCAATTTCCAACAGCATTTCTGATAGTGATATCAAAATGGAACCAGAATCAACAAGGCCTCCCTTGTCACTGGATGACTGTGATTCTCAGTTCTTTGAGTTTGAAACAGATGGTGAGGTGTTTTCAGCTTGGCAAGATACTCAAGCTTATGCTACAGAAGCAACTCAGGAGTATAAACAAGGTGGTGTTTCAACAGCAGCTGACACTAGTTCAGATGACTTTCTGAACAGTAGAATAAACGAGTGGGGTTATGATCTGGATTACCTCAGTGATGAAGTGATGGAAGAAACAGCAAGCTCAGTAGAAAAGCAGATAGAAGATATTTCTCATCAGAAAGAAGCTGATGATATAAAAGAGGCAACTAACTTGATGTTGCAAGAATCTGGAAGGAAGGAAGATGCAGAAGGGCAGCTGGAGAAATCTGCAGATGAAGATACTGCTGCTAAAGGCTTCACTGTGGGCTCACCATTGCCTGAACCCAGAGAATCCACATCTACCACCTCACTGGCTTCAAAGCTGGCCTGGAAGAAAAACACCACAAGCCCCCCGAAGGCCGCGGCGAAATCTAAATCAGCGACAGCTGTCCCGAGGAGTTCCAAAAACCCCACCGTTAAAACAGCCCAGCCCAAAAAACCCCTTCCAAGCACCTCAGAACACCCTGGGCCCAGCAGGTCAATGCCTGCCGTGGTCCCTCCGAGGAAGGCCCGGCAGCGTCCCGCTCCGACGTCGACCGCGGAAAAGCTGGGGCTGAAGAAGGGCCCCCGCAAAGCCTTTGAGCTGTCGCAGCCCTCCCGGGAGAGCCTGGCGCAGCTGCGCAGCCACGGCAAGGCTGCAGGCAGGGTGGGGGCTGGACAGAAACTCAGGACCAAGCTCATCGACGCTCAGAGCTTGTCTGTGAAGCACAACAAGAAACTGCTGGCCTGCCAGGACCGGCAGTTCTTCAGGCAGACGAGGCCCAAGAGAAGCGCCAGGGTGAGAAGTCCCACGGGAAGCTCTGAGAGTAGGAACAGAAAAAGTGCCAGGGTATGTGTGAAGTCCGTGGAACAAAAGCCTCCAAGTTTTGAACTGGCATCTGTTGAAGATCAAAGAGAGGAGACTGCTCATCCCTCTGCCAGTGAGAGAAAACTTGGAAGCCTGTCTGTAGAAGGTGAGGCATGTGCCTCTGAAATGCCTGGTTCTTCAGACTGGAACAGAAAACAGGAGGATAACAGTGTGATGGCTCCTGTCCCTATGGATTCAAGTCTCTCTTCCACTGCACCTGCAGATGATAAAGATGAATCTTCAGGAGAAAGTTGCACTGTCCTGCCTGAGAATGAGATGAAAACTTCAAAACCAAGCGGGTGTAAGTCATACGAAAGCAATGAAGATGATGATGATGATAACCTGTTTTTAACTCAGTTAGATCCTGTGGACATGGAATTATGTTCTCAGGAGGAGACTTTTGAAGACACTGCTATAGCTACTGAAACCCCAGAGGAAATGAATGTTGCTGAAAGCCTTCAGCAGAACGAGTCCCCAGATATTCCAAAATGTAAATACGAAGGCTGCGTGGAAAGAGTGGAACAGCCAGGAGAGTCCTGCAGTAAACACACAGCCACCAGCTCGGGAGCAGACTACGTGTTTGCCAAACCTTCTCTCCTGCCTCCCAAAGCCAGAAAGCCTTCCACTACCAAGATTTTCAGCTCGGCAAGCTCCTCCCGGAATGCAGCCTTCAGCAAGGACCTGGAAGACGCTAAAAAGCCGCCGCCTTCCAAAAGCAAAGCGAACACAGCGAAACCTGCCGCGGCCAGGCCGCCCCTCCCGAAAGCCTACACGCCAGTAGGAAACCAGCCCTTGAAGGCTCCGGGCTTCAGCCACGTACCTCAGCCCCAGGTCTCTAATAACGTCCTGCAGTCACAGAACAGGCAGTACGACAACGCTCTGAATATCTCCCGCGGCTCTGGACGAGGAGCGTATTCCTCCTTCCTTGGCGCTCAGCAGCGCGATCACAGCATTTTTGTTAACCAGGTCCTGACGTGGACTTACGAAATGTTTGTCAACTTCAGCTATTTTGGAACTCCAAACAGTCTCCTGCAGTCTGTAGTAGCCGCTGTTCCTGTCCAATTTCAGGACTACAATGACTATTTTAATACCTTTTTCCCCTTGATGATGCTGAACGCCTTTGAAACAGTAAGCAGCTTTCTGCCTTTGGGTTTGGTTGCATCAACCCTGGTAAATTTTACCAAGAGATTAAAACCTGGTGTATGTCCTCTGTTTTACCATCTGAAACTGCTGAGATACAGATCAGAGTAGAGGAATGATTTGGAGAAAATAATCTAGACAGTTCTGTTTTAAGATTGGGGACTACCAGGCTTCTTCACCTCAGTGAAGTTTTTTTTCCCCTGGGTGCAAATCCACAATAACATGTAAAATGAGAGACAAAGGAGGTGGTTCCTCTAGAGAATATAAAGCTCAAAGCAGAAATCCTTAAGAAACTGAGGTCTTTCAGTGGCAGCATTTGTAAAAAGAGGATAAAACCCTAATGTTTTGATTTCTGTTGAACTTACATGAGTGCTGGTTAATCCAAGAAGTATTTTCTCCCAAACTTTAATGGTTTATAGTTTAATAACAACAAAACACAATGTTCCTTCAGTTCTTCTGAATGCTTTCAAATTCAGTCATTGCATCACTTCCTCCATAGAAATAAGGTAAAAAATTAAGTCAGTGCCAAAATAATATTGATATTTTGAGGTGAAAATGCCCTTGGGGGAACCTACATTTGTTTTGAAGAGCTTTAAGGAAGTCCATTAAATGGGTGAGTGAGAGGAAGCAATTCTGTTTGCCCTGTGTGTTTACATATCATGTGTATGCTTATGTGACAAAAAGAGCTGGGTAAGATTCTTGATATATTTGCTTGGCAGTCTGACAGCTTTCTTTTATTTCCATGTAGTGTGTTTTTGCCCTTTGAGTCATAACAAGTTTTTTTTTCCTGATGATACACTAAACCCTTCAGAGTATTTTTATTTACTTTTCAACGCGTAGCTGGCACAAGAGTGGGTAGAAAATCAGAAAGCAAGAGAGAAGAGTTACTGTTTCACCTTGGAGAACTTCTCTGCTGACATGAATACAGCACATTTTACAGGTAAGGATTTTTTTTTTTAATCATCTGATTTTCAAGTGGGTGATGCCTTATAATGAGCTGGCACTTACAGGTAGAGGTTTTTTTATTTGCTTTAAATAAAGGGAGGGTCTTGACTCTGCTGTTCTATAAAATGCATGTAACAGAAATATGGATTTTGCAGGGAATTTGTGCCTTCCCTGTCTCTCATTTGGGATTTTCTTTCAGCTGCTTTTGATAAAGTAGTCCTGGACTTGCTCTGGTTTTATGCAGTGCAGTATTCAGGCTTAATAAATGCAGGCTGAAGTTAAAATTCTGTCTAGTCTTTTGCTGTAGTCTTTAATAGCTTTAAAAGTTAACAGATGAGTAGTACTGAAGCCTCTGTGATATGTTAATTGTAGCATTTCTGGAGTCAGAACTGTAACCGTTTTCTTTTCAATATTCCAATTTCAACCTGTATTTTGGGTAGCTCATTTTCGAGAGGGTGACTTGGCAAGGCAGCTTCATCCAAAGGAGGATGACTTAATCCTTCTGGTGGTCCAAATGGAAAAGGACACCTTTGGGGAAGAAAGTGGGATGGAGAACCACTTCGTGAACCACGTTGGGCTCGTGACACGATTTTCTCGTGCGTCTGGTTATACAGCAAGTAAGTAACTGTGGTGGGAATAAAGGTGGGATTCTTCCTGGGGCCATAAAATACCTGTTCATAGCTGGCTGTTGGTATATACTGCTTCCCTCAGAGGAAATGGGGTTGTTTTTCCACTCTAGCATGTCTGCTCTGTGCTGGAAGCTTTGTAGAAAGTCGGGAACTGAAGCTATAGACCTGCTTTTTATGTATTTTTCTAGGGAATTCCTTCAATACAAATGTTAATATTTTCATGTAAGAAGAGAAACTAAGGATGAGTAGGTGGTGTGCACACATCTTTAGGGAGGGCATTGCCATGAGAGATAAGTGCCATGAATTTCTGTGACCTCACTGACTGGACTTGTCACTGCCTTCTGGAACTGAAAGTGTGAATTACCGGGATCACCAAGTATCCAGTACCTGCCTGACTAAAGCAGTGATCTGAGTAGTTTTATAGAGCACTGATTTTGTTTGTTTGTTTATTTGTTTGACTGATGGAGATGGGGAAGTGTTAGGCTTTTGCAAGACTTTAGTTGTTGGCCCCTTAGTAGAAGACAGCACCTTGTTATGGTGAATTAACGGAGTGACTTTCTGAAGTATCTTTCAGTTAACTGTTTGGATATTTGGATTAACAGCTTGTTTTTTTTATTTCTCTCCTTTACCAGGACAGCAGGAGCAGGACACTGTCTGTCATCTCACTGTGCAAACCAAAGGCAACCTGTCCTTCTGCGTCCGCAAGCAGGTGAAGTGTGTGGTGGTTGGGTCCCTGGTGACCACACACCGAACCTTCAAAGGTCTGCTGCTGCTCAGCAGGAGTCCCCTGGCCAGACCCATCATAAACCCCTGCTACAATGACTTCTGTCCCAGAGACCTGCCTGTGGCCTCAGGAAGTGCTGTAAGTCCTGCAGCTGCAAGGGGGACAGGATTAACAACGTGGGCATTTGGATCTTTGGGAGTTTTGCAAATCTGGTTGTGGAGATGACCAAGGGCAAACAGACGAGTTCCAAAAGCTCTGAGACACTGGGACAACTTTTTCAGAGCTGGTTGTTTGGGTGGAGAGGAGTCTGAACTTGCTCAGGTGTTTGTGCTGCACTGACATTGTGCACTTCCAGCAGCTTTCAGTTTTCTTTTTCCTTACTGGAGAAATGTTCAGGAAATAAGACATAGTATGGAAGAGGTAATGTAAAAATAAGGGTGTGGAAAGTAAACAAAATCTTCTGCACAACTTTCAGGTCAGGACTGGGAGTGCATCAACAGCAAACTTAGAATCAAAAGCTTCCCTGCCCTTCCAGCTTTTGAGTTGTAGCAGAAGGGGTGGGGATGTTCTGAAAATTACATGAAAAGTTTGATCAACATTAATTCATTGTTCTTCTCCCTGTCTATCCCTTCAGGCTTCATGCGTGAATGAGTACAATGAAGATCAAAGGAGAGCCATTGAGACAGCTTATGCCATGGTAAAGCAACATCCAGGGCTTCCCAAGATCTGCCTCATCCATGGGCCACCTGGGACAGGGAAATCAAAAACTATTGTAGGACTTCTGTCTCGTGTTCTGAGAGAAGTAAGTGAACATGGTGTGAAGGTTCATTTGGTTCCTCAGTGGAAGTCAGTGATAGCTTAAACTAATTGGAAATTGGGAATTACTGGGGGTGTAATTTATGAAGCTGACGTGATTGAATTTGTCTTGTGGAAATAATACTTTTTGGAACACTTTTTTCATAGAACTTAAAATGGAAAAGTCAAGGAAACATGCACAATTGTAGTACAAACACCTGTTACGTAAAAAAGGAGCATTTTTACTTATTAAAGAATATTATTTGGCCCGTCCCACTTAATGGTTTTTTATATAAGCAGCCACTCGATTCAATTACATCATTGAAGAGAATTTATGCAAATAGTTATTTATGCAAATATTAATATATTTGACCGCTTGTTCCTCAGTCTAAAACATACCTTAAGGGATGTTGAAGTGCCAGAGCCCCCACACTCTGCCTGCTGTTCAAGGTGAATGTACTGTTTGGCTTCTAAATCACAAATGAAACAACCTAAAGAGCCTGTTTTGGTTTGCTGTTAATTCGTCCACAGAACACCAGGAATGAGAAAACAGCTCGGAAAAAGAATTCCAAGATAAAGCCAAACCGCTTCCTGGTCTGTGCGCCATCGAACGCTGCTGTGGATGAGCTCATGAAAAAGATCATCGTGGCGTTCAAGGAAAAATGCCAAAACAAACAGGAGCCTTTGGGTATGGCTTGTCTCAGAATTCTGTTTTTATGTTAAATAGGCAAAGCCTGGAGGAGGAACTGAAACAGTTGGTCACATATTGCATTTTCATGCCCCTCTGAGCAGCTTTTTCCTCTTGCAGAATGTGACCGGTACATCCTCACACTGTTGTTAATTTTAGGTGTGTTGTGTGTTTATTTTTAAATAAATTGCACTGTGTTTTTGTATAGACAAGGACCTTTTCCTCATGCTGTTGGTTTAAGTCCATCAGTTTTTAAGCACTTAAAGGTTTGAACACTCGAGGCCATTACCTTGATTTTTTGAATAAAGTTGATTCAAAATTCACTTGATTTAGGTAAACCTGGGAATAAGAGGTAATTCTCTTAATTCAGAATAACTTCATTAACTGTTAGCCACCACTGAAACACGGGTAACATCTTTTATTTTTTAGATTTTGGAATTACTGGATTTTTTTGTAGCTGCATTTAGATAAGCACAAGTGAATTGTTGAAAACCCCAGATAAGCAGAAAAGAAAAAGCCTTGTTTGATATCCACGATGTTCAAATTTTTTTTTTAACTCTCATACCAAAATGGAGAGATGACTGGAGTAATGTAGAAGTGTTTTCACTCTGGTTTTGTAAACAGGAAACTGTGGTGATATCAAATTAGTGCGACTTGGTGCTGAAAAGTCCATCAACAGTGAAGTCCGGGGATTTAGCCTGGATAAGCAAGTGGAACATAGAATGAGTAAGTAACATGCAAATCAGACTTTCCTGCAGTCTTCTTTAAGAGCCTGTGATGTTTTACACGTGGGACTACATGTCCTATAAGAAGGAAGATGTTTCTACAGGAGTATTTCAATAAAGCTGTTTGTCTCAGTGGGAAAGTGGCAGTTTCTGTATGGGCCGTTTGCTTTTAAAAACTTCAGGGCTGAGAGCAAGAGTGACTGTAACAGTTTTTCTGTTCCCCCTGTAAATTGTCCTTTGGTTTGTGACAGAACGAAAGCCAGGGGACTCTGACCAGGATATTCAGAAGAAAAAAGCAGCTCTGGATCAGAAGCTGGACATGCTGTCCCGGCAGCGTGCCATGCACAGATGTGAGAAGAGAGAGGTAGCAAGATAACTCTTAATCCTGTTTGTAGAATCCAAAGCATAAAGAGCTACTTTATAATGTCACCTCTGAGCAGTAACTGTCTGTCATCATCTGCTCTTTCAACTCATGGAAAAGTTGGTTAGCCCTGTAAAAGGGAATGAAGAACTTTGCATCAGGGATTTTTTTTGTTTATTTACACCGCTGTTTTCCACTGGTTACTTGTGCCACTTGTTGCTCCAGTGTTCAGTTTGGTTCTGGCACCATTAGTTTTTAATGTAACCATATTTATGAATCCTAATGGTTTAATTTGATTGCATACTTCAAAGCCCTGGTTTTGTTTCACTGGAAATGGTCAGAGACCCTGTGATCTGAGATTTTGGAATGTGTGTCGCACTTGAAGTCTTCAGGGTTTTTTTTTGTCTAAAAATTGGGCATTTCTGCTCAAATTACAGATTTCTGATGGCAAACCATTTCCCAGTTGCACAGAAATGTAAGGTGTGGTATTGTGTGTTGCAAAACCTGAGTATGTTGACAACTTTCCAAGAAACTGCTCAGCATTTTTCGGACACATCTGATATTAAATGTCAGCCTGAGCAATTCTAAATGTAGGGTATGGGAGGAAAGAAGAAATATGGGAAATGGGTGGTATTAAAGGTAGTTTCTCTCTATTTTTTCCCCATCTAGAGTCAAATGTTAGATGAGGAAATTGCCAGACTTGCAAAGGAGAGACAACAACTTGCTTCTCAGCAAAAGGAGGTAGGAATTTATCTTTAAGACAGCTCTTTATAAAACCTCAGCTGATGTATTTATATACTTGGTGTCCTTTAATTGTGGTGCAATTTGATTTTGATGTAGCTGGGAATATTTATAAAGTAGTAGGTAAATAAAAGGTCATAAGTTAAGTTTATGGACCAGCAGGTGTGAAATCTGTGCCTTTCACGTGCCGTAATGGAGACAGTTCCACTGGGATATGGTGCATTACACATGAGCTGCTTGGCAATTAGACCTGTCCAGGCGGTTACCAGTTGCTCTGATGAGGTTAGAGAAAGCTAAAAGAGGTGTCCTGTTGTACCTGAAGGTTCGTGGGCACTCCCAGAAGGTCCAGGCAGACATCATCCTGGAGTCTGACATCATCTGCTGCACCCTGAGCACCAGTGGGGGGAGTCTGCTGGAATCGGCTTTCACACGGCAAGGCCACGACCCCTTCAGCTGTGTCATCGTGGATGAGGTCAGAGCAGCTCTTGGAGACTACACTGTTCTGTTTCTGCTTGGGCTGCTTGTAGTGGTTTGGCTGCTGGTGGAATATTTTGTGGGTTTCCTGCCCCATCCACACCTTTTAACTGACACCCAGCTGGTCCTGCTGTGTAGAACCATGAGGAGAAAGAGTGACTTTTAATTGCCTCTTTTGCTGACTTGTTTGGTGCTTTAATGGCAGGCAGCTTTTACTTCAAAATCATGGCTGAAGTGTGGTTCTTGCTGTAGAGGTTTCCAGATGGCTTGGTTATATTTATATCTGTTTGGAGAGCTCTGCAAATGCAATAATAAAATAAATCTGGTTGCAGTTTTTAACTAGGGAAAAGTCCTTCTTTTTCCTCCTTTTTTTTTTCCTTTTTTTTTTTTTTTAGAAGACTTAAAGCATTTAAGTTCTCTGGCTGTGTTACAGGAAACTTAACATACTTCCCTCCTTTTGCTTACAACTGCTTTTTGTCCTGTCTGCATTTACAAAAGGCAGGGCAGTCCTGTGAGGTGGAGACACTGATTCCTCTGATCCATCGCTGTAATAAACTTGTCCTTGTTGGAGATCCCAAACAGCTCCCTCCTACTGTAAAATCAGTAGTAAGTGTTCAAAGTATACTCTTTTTTTTTTCCTGCTATGTAGTTTAAGAATCATACTTATAGAAAATATTTAAAAGGGGGAAACAGAAACTTCAGGTGGGTTGTGAGGGATGTTGTGGCAGGCTGTTGTTATCTTATTGTGGGAGCTTCAGTCAGTGTCATATTCCTTGAGGAAGGGAGAATGAAGACTGCCTGTTTGTGTGGGCACTTCCTTACCCCAGAGGTGTGTTCTAAGGATGAACATGCAGGAGCACTTCCTTGTATCCAGCACTAAGGACTGTTTTAAACACCTGATGAAGAAAGGAGAGAAAACAGACTGGCTTCCTTGGAGGGATAAATCCTCTAGAGGCTTCTTTAATGAGATCGCCCCTGGAAGACCTTGCTTTTCATTACTGTTGATGTTTTTTTAAAATGTTACTGTGTTGTGACTGAAACAGCAAGACTAACACACACCAAAAATCCGAGGGTGAGTAGTTGCCACTTTTGCCAGTGATTTAGAAGAAAACAAGCAGCTCTAATTTCAAAAAAAAGCAAATTCCTCTGTGTAATTTGGGGCCTAATTCCCCAGCAGTCAGTGCCCTGTTCTCCCTCTGGCAGAAAGCTCAGCA
The DNA here is from genome assembly GCA_035583135.1 of Lophotriccus pileatus. NCBI lineage: Eukaryota > Metazoa > Chordata > Aves > Passeriformes > Tyrannidae > Lophotriccus > Lophotriccus pileatus. The sequence continues at coordinate 4,185,153 of JAWWES010000038.1, forward strand.
GTATGGCTACGACCAGTCCTTGATGGCTCGTCTGCAGAGCCTGCTGGAGGAGCAAGTGCAAAGGAACGTTCTGCGGAGCCTGCCCGTGGTGCAGCTCACGGTGCAGTACAGGATGCACCCGGACATCTGCCTCTTCCCATCCAACTATGTCTATGGCAAGACCCTGAAGACTGCCAAGTGAGTAGCTCCCTGTTTTCCTTTCTGTCAAAGACAACTTCTCAGGTCAGGATGTTCTTTTAAGTCTAAAAATTCTTGAGGTTGTGGGAGAGGGGGTGAAGGCCTTTTAAGATCATCAAGTTCAAGTGTCAGCCATGTTCACCATTAAACCATGTCCTCAAGTGCCACCTGATTTTTGAACATTTCCAGGAATGGTGACCCTGTCACTTCCCTGGACAGTTTGTTCCAATGCTTCACAACTCTTTTCCCTGAGGAAAAAAAAAAATTCCTAATATTTAATCCAAGCCTCCCCCTTGGTGCCACGTGAGGCCATTTCCTCTCGTCCTGGAGAGTTCCTTGTGTTCGATAACCTTGATGTAAATAAACGAAGTATCAGTTGTTGGCATTTCTGTATGGTTACCTAGTGATTGAAATGTTATTTACAGAGCAATAGAAGAGAACAGATGTTCTTCAGACTGGCCATTCCAGCCCTACCTTATTTTTGATGTAGCAGACGGTCGTGAGGAGCGAGACTGCGAGTAAGTCCTGCATTTTCTTTACTTGATTTAATTTTACCAAAACCAGCTGTTGAATGCTTTTGGCTTTTTTTTTTTAATCTGAAACTGTTTTTAATTCTGGTTTGACTTACCTGTTAGATGCCAATAAGTGCCTTCAGGCTCTCCAAACTCTGTAATAGTTTGAGTTCCTGATTTATTTTTTTTTTTTTAAACACCGGTGACTTCCCTTTCCCAGGTGCAGGCTGAGGTTATGCCAGGAGGTGGCAGGCTCAGTCCTCCCCTTTGCCTGTTGTGTAAGGAAAGCACAGCTGGGAGGTGCTAAGGGAACATGGAAGTGCAGCCTTTCCCTGCCTGCACTTCTCCTGGTTGGTGGCCCCTCCTCAGGGTCTGTTTGCCAAATTCTTTGAGCCTCTGTGTTAAAGAGGCTGCACAAGTTCAAGCCAGGCTCTGACTCACAATCCCCCAACAAATTGAATTGGAAAGGTCTGTCAAAGATGTTTCAATAACATTTCCATTTTGTGCTGTTCAGCTCTTACAGTAACCCCCGGGAAGTGAAGCTGGTGATGGAATTAATTAGAACAATTAAAGAAAAAAGGAAGGATCTGGGTGTTCGTCGCATTGGAATAATCACCCCTTACAGTGCACAGAAAAAGAGAATTCAAGGTCAGCTGGACAGTGTGTTTAGGAATAACAGGTAAAGAAACCACGAGTTTTCAAAGGAGACCTGGCTCTTGCATACCAATTCTTTGTTTATGCTCTTAAAGTAATGGCAAAAACTCTCAAACTCGTTTTGTCTGCTGCTAAAACTTGTATTTGGTTGTGCCTTCAAAGGGGACATGCAACCCTCTTGCTTAAAACAGGCGTGGTCCCCTTGTACCATTTCTTAGTTATTAGCTGTGCACATGCTTTGATTTTTTTTATTGCTGTTCTGAATAAAGCTGATTTAAAAGACAACCTAAAATTCCAAGCTGTGTGGGCCAGAACAGCTTCTCAGTAATGATGCTGCTCTCAGGAAAGTAAATTCAGCTTTTAGGCTTGTACACAGAAACAGAAATTTGCCCTGGGTGGTTTTGACAGATGAGCATTAAGGACGGTGTTTGGACTCTTTGCATCAGTGAGTTGCTGAAAAATTCAGCTGATAGAATTTAACAGCTTGCTAATTCTTTCTTCAACAGCCCAGGAGAAGTGGACACAGTGGATGCGTTCCAGGGGCGAGAGAAGGATTGTATCATAGTGTCCTGTGTCCGGGCAAACAGCTCTGAGGGGTCAGCACTGGCGTATGTCCAGGCAAACAGCACCAAAGGATCCATTGGGTACGTGTCCTGCACTGAACTGCAAGTTACATTTCCAGTGACACTGTGGAAAAAGTCATGTTTTTGATAGGATCAGTGAGAACATTAGAGAGAACAAGTCACTTTACCAGGCAGTGAATTAAAGGGCAGGAATTCGTGTTACTGGTTTGGGATCTCAGAACAGAAGGGACAGGGAAGTGCTGGTGTTCTGCTCTCTGTTCCTTGCTGGGCTCCGTTAGGCCATCACTCGTTGGGCTTGGCAGGATTGGCTTTGGAGTCTTGGCCCTGTGCATTAACACTGCAGCAGTTCCTGTTCCCGTAGCCTTTGGTACACGTTGTAACTTTCTGAATGCTGTTCTCTCAAAGTGAAATCCATTTGCACTCTTCATAGTGCAAAACCAGACTTTGTTCTGCAAGAATACACTTTCCACTCTCAAAGCATGACAAAGCAAAAGTCTGCCTTGACGTGCTTCCAGTGCAGGTCACCTTTAAAATAAAATATTCATGTCCAGGGCTCAGTATTTCAGTAGAATACTTTCCCATTAATCATGCCAAATATTGTTAATCTATTTCAGTTCAAGTCAAAAAGAAGCTTAAAGACTTGATAGGTGAAGTGAGGTTGATGTCCTCGGTACTTTGAGGAACGTTTAAGGAAGCAGGGGTTGGCATTAAGAGGGGATTTGCTCTAAGAAAGGAAACATCAATGGCAAGAGCTGGAAAGAACTGGAATTCCCTTCAAGGAGTCAGAGTGGTGAAAGAAAACACAGTTAGTGCCAGGCCTTCCACATGAGGCAGGGCTGCTTCCAGGGGATCTGGGGATGGGGCAGGAGCTGTTGCTGCTGTTCATTTCATTGACAATTTTATCTCTTTTCCTCACAACCCCTAAACCCTGTGGGAGGGAGTAGTTCAGGAGCTTAGTTTTGTCTTGTCACTCAGGTTCCTGGCAAGTCTTCAGCGCCTGAACGTCACCATCACCCGAGCCAGGTTCAGCCTCTTCATCCTGGGCAGGCTGCAGACCCTCATGGTAGGTGCAGTGGCAGTTGGATGGTCCTCTGTGATCCACCCTCGAGGCAGGGCTGGAAACTCAAACCCATCCTCGAGACTGCTGCCAGGAAGAGAATAAACTTTGTGTCTTAGCCCATGATTGCTCTTTCCCGAGGGTGGGGGGGTGTCCGTTGGCCATTAGAGGGCGATAAAGCCACGTGCCAGTGGGAGAAACCCCTGGAAATAGGGAAATGGTCACTTTTGGTGCTTCTGCTGGTTCCAAGTACCTTCCCTGTGTTACAGCAGCTGTTTTGCAGCTGAAACATAAGATTTTTTCCATTCCAGAAGGAACGTGACAGTGGTTTCCATGATGGTTGTGTCAGGTACCTTGGTTAAAGGGGTTGTTCATCCTCTGACACCTCTGTCCATTTGTGTTGATTTCTGGCTAATAACTGTTTTTTTTTTTTTCTTTTTTTTTTAATTTATTTTTTAAAGGAAGATAAAAACTGGAATCACTTGATTCAGGATGCTCAGAAAAGAGGTGCCATTATCAGGACAACGGAAAAGAACTACAAGAGAGATGCTCTGAAGATTCTGAAGCTCAGGCCAGCAGTGCAGCCCCCAGCCAAAGCAGGGGCAGTGACAGCTCCTCTGGTGCAGCCTGGTTCTAACAGTGGCAAGAGGGGTGAGCTCACAAATCCTGGGAGTAGCCCACGGGAAGCTGCTGCTGGCCCTGGCCATGCAATGCCCCAAGGAAGCCGAGGGCCCCCACAGCCTCCAGGGGCTCCCGCTGCAGATTCCAGGAGAGGCAGTGTCCCTGCATCCACAGGGACTCCTTCTGGAGATTCCAGGAGAGCCAACGTCCCTCTGCCTGTGGGGACTCAGGGTGCAGATTCCAGGAGGGGCAGTGCCCCTGTTCCTACTGGGGCTCCAGCTGGAGATTCCCAGAGGGGCAGTGCCCCTGCATCCATGGGGGCTCCTGCTGGAGATTCCAGGAGAGGCAGTGCCCCTGCATCTGTGGGGGCTCCTGCTGGAGATTCCAGGAGAGGCAGTGCCCCTGTTCCCATGGGGGCTCCTGCTGGAGATTCCAGGAGGGGCAGTGCCCCTGTTCCCATGGGGGCTCC
>JAWWES010000038.1:4189681-4243937 GCA_035583135.1 Lophotriccus pileatus
GGGGCAGTGTCCCTGTGCCCGTGGGGGCTCCTGCTGGAGATTCCAGGAGGGGCAGTGTCCCTGTGCCCGTGGGGGCTGCAGCAATTCCTGCCAATCCAGAGAAACCACGGGACCCGAGGCTGGCCAGTCTGGCCAGTAGAACTGAGGCAAAAGGGAAGGAGCAGGCCTTGAAAGATGGCAGTTGGTCAGCCCAGAGCAATCCGGGATCAACATCACAGCAAGGCCTTAATGCACCCTCTGCTGCCAGGGATCAGATTTCCAGAACAGAAAACCTCAGGAAGGCCCAGCAAACAACAGGCCAGTGCAATGTGCTTCCCACACCTCCTTGCACAGCTCAGCACGAGGGTGACAGGAGAGGGGCTGTAAAACCCCCCAGTGAAGGAGGTCACAGCAAGAGCAGCGAGTGGAACAAGGACTGTCGTGGTTTAACCAGGAGAGCAGCAGAGGAACCAGCAGAGAGCACAGAATCAAGCACGAACAAGCGAAGAAAGATCTTTCACTGACTTCACTTTTGGCTCATCACTGACAAGTGTATTCCCAGATTTCTGTCGAGCAAGGACTGTGTCTTAAATTATTCAGCACACCTGGAACTCCCTCCTGTTGATGCCAGTACTCTCAGTGTATCTTTCTCCCATCCTGTCCCTGATTGTGAAGGGACTTTATAACTGAGAGGTGGGAGCTTTGAGGTTTGGAAAAGAGAAGTTGGGCAGCTGCACTGCTTGGAAGAGCAGTGAATTTTGTCATCTAGGAAGCTAAAGTTGTAAATGTTTAACAGTGTATATTTGTACAGTATACAGAATTATTTTAAGATTTAATTTGGCAAGTATCTTCTTTTTTTTTCCTTGTGTAAATGCTAATTTCTTAGAGATGTAATTTTTTTATGAAGAACCAGAGCAAAGCAAAAAAAAAGAAACCAAACAAAAAAACCCCCCCAAACCAACCCCAAACAAAACCACTCCCAAATCCGAAAAAACCAGCCAGACTTCTTTTTTTTCCCTTTTGCACTAATGAGTCTAATTTATTTGATAGCAAAAGTGAATGTTGAAAATGTGGTAGCAGTGGTTCTTTCTCATGCTCCACTGGCGCCTCAGGAAAGATTGAGGCAGATGTACGTTGGTTGAATGGAGAGAATTCTACTTATTTTGTATATTTTATTGCCTGTTTTTATAGGAACAGAAGAGTTTTTGTTTATACAGACGTGCCTTGAGTTTTGCTCTTGCTGCTGCTCCATCAGTTGGAATCCCTTTCCTGTTGCAGTGGCAACACAACCTGCAGATTAAAACCCACGAGGTTTGTGAGGAATAATCAGTAGCACTGTGGAATCTGGGTCGAAGATTTAGTTAACAGTTATTGGTAATAACACTTGAGTTTCTTTTTGTGGAGCTTTTTTTGAGATCTACAGGGGTAAAAAGGGCAGGCAGTTCTTCCTAGATGTTATTACTGGATTCTTTCCACTCTGCTGATGAGGAATATACAGCCAATAATAGGGGATGGAGGGGGGGAAAACCAAGCCATTTGTAAGGAAGCCTTCGTCTAATCATAACATCTCACAATAAAAGTGGAATTAGTTCTACTAAGAATTCCTTTGGCTCACTGTGAAGTATCACTTTCTTTTTTCTGGAGCCATGTGTCTGTCTCAGGGAGGGGAAGAGCAACGTTTCCCCTGCACAGAGTTTGGCATGGAGGCAGCCTGGGAGTGCAGCACCTTGGGAATGGAGTGGTTGCAGTGTCAGTGCCAGGTGGGTGCGCTGGGAGTGTTGTGTCATCCCTGGTTCAGGGGCTTTGCTGGAGGAGAAGAGCCACCAGAATTCTCTTTGCCATCATTTTTAGTCCCATTTTCCGTCCTGCACTCAGTGATCAGTGTTGGCTTTGCCCTTTTAACCCTCTCCTGAACAATCCATGTGACTCAATCCAGGGAACCTGGACTTGAAGCACCATCAGTGCTGGTTCACACTGCCACTGCCAGTAAAACTCACACCCTTTAATGCATCCCAGCCTGGAACAAAGGTGCTTTACTGGCAGCAGCTGCACTGTGGGTGTGTTGGGAGGCTTTTAGTTGCCATCTGTGACTGTCCAGCTTGTGCTGTGTGGGACAGAGCTTTTTAGTGTAACAGGGGAGAGTCCTTGAGCTCCCTGTAAGGTGGGAGCAGCATCTGTGCATTGTCTGGCTTAAATTACTCGTTCTGTTGCAATCTGAGTGGCTTCAGTGAGCCCTGACCACCTCTTGTCAGCAGTGTGTGCTCTTCTCCAGCTGCTGTGGCTCTTGTTGTGAGAGGAGGGGAGGCAGCTGGAACGAGTCTGACTTTAATGAACCGGACGTTTTGGTCACTCCCCCATCACAGGCTCCCTGCCCTGGCTGTTATCTCCCTTTATGTTAATAGGAATATTTAAAAACACTGTCATCTCTCAACCCCCTTGGCTCTTGTTGGCAGGGCTGTGCTGCCCTGCCTGCTGTTTGTACTTAGCACATTAAAAGGCTGCTGCTCTGTGAACCCCACGGCTGGGGAAGCCATTTGGACTGGCTTGATGTAAATAAAGTGAAGCTGGCACCAAAATGAAATGAGGAAATGCTTTGCTGGTAATTAAATACAACTTGGTCACAAGAATGTTTCTTGAGCTTTTCTTCCAGTTGTAGCTTTAATTAACTTTCCCCCCCCTTTTGTTTTATACCCACAACATGGACACCTAAACAAAATCCCACCCAAAGCTCTTTTCTCACTGACTCAAGTCTGCAAGGGGCAACAAACAGATCAGGTATGATTTTCATAACTTGTCTGCTGTTTCCATTCTGTGTTACAAAGTGCTGGGTAGTGATGGGCAGTCAGTGTGTGTAAACTGTGAGCAGAAACTTGCTTTAGTCATTTATAACCTCTCAGAACTGGTGGCCATTAGAGGAGGCTGTTCAGTGATTCCTGAGTGTTAAAAGTTGGGAAAAAAAATCAGTGAAGAAACATATTCAACACAACTTTCTGTAAAACACTTTATTGAATGTTGTGCCAAAACCCTTTGGAAGAAGCAGAATCCAGGTTTTTATACAGAGGCTTCCATGCTGCTTCTAAGCTTGGCAGCTCAGTTCTCAGTGCAAAGCCAGTTCCCTATGTGGTCTTGGATATCAGGAAGAAGGGAAAGTCTCCTGTAAGTGTTGGACTATGTTTTGTTCAGAATTCAGGGGGTTTTTGGGGTGTGTGGTTTGTTTTTTTTTTTAATTTGTACACAAAATAGGCTTTCCAGTAAAGGTGGATATAATGGTGGTTATTCCCATTTCCTTTAAGGTTTGCTGTGGTTGTTTTCCATGTCATTACTGCCTGTTATGGCGATGGGAGAGCAAAGCAGGTGTGTGCAGGGATGACATCCCAGCAGGTACTCTTCTCTGGGAAGTGTCCCTTCCCTCTGTGTCCCTGGGCATGCCGTGGGGTGCTGCCTTACCAGCTGGCCGTGGGACACCAGAGGGAAACCAGCAGTTTTTGCAGGACCATTTTCCGCTTGGGAAGTGCAGGAGGGAGGTTTTGGCCATGCCAGGCTCCTGGGAGGACATGAGGCATCAGCCTCTCCTTCCTCCCAGTCTCTCCATTCACGGTTCCACTGCTGGGAGTACTGGTGGGATAATGAGTTTCTCCAGTGCTGTCTCCTAGAGCAGCTCAGTGCAGTAGCTAATTAGCAACTGGTCTAAGGGATGGTGGCACAGGAGCTGGGAGAGGGATGTGCAAGCTGGAAAGGCACTTCCCCTCTTCCCTGTGCTAGTCCATGGAATGGGAACAGCCCCCACCCCTGCTATTCTGATGTGGGGAAGCTCAGAGCTTCCAGAGCAAGACAGAACTTGTATAGTGACCAAACTTACTGAGTGGGGGTAAACAACATTGTCAGTCAGCACCTGAAAGGCAACAGGGAACACCAGTAATTCCAGAGCTGATTTGGGGTTTTGGCAGCCACTGAAGTGTGTGGTGAGATGCTTGGGTTCACTTTTGTGTGGAGAAAGGGGAGGTTGGGAGGATCCAACAGTTGGAGCTGGGCTGTTCATTCACAGCCCTGTGGTTGGAGCAGTGCTGTGGGCAAGGAGAGCCACTGTCCTAAAAATGCAAGACGTCCTCTCCCTTCTGCATGAATAAATGATGGATGGAATGACTGCTGTATTGTAAATGGAATTTATAATGTTAATGATATAATACAGTCTCTTGCCACAACGGGTCCATTCCCAAGTAATATAAAAGGTCTCCTTTCTTGTCTTTTTAAGCTGCTTGGACAGGAGCCCAGTGCCTTATTCCTTAGTGCAAATAAAAGTGAGCTAAGCAGCCTTGGACATCCAATATCACTGACACGAGACCTCCTCACCATATGTCTGCTCTGGCCTCGGCTAATTTGCCACCAACTCCCAGGAAAAGCATGATGGAAGTGAAGGTGGCTGGAGAGCACATCACATCTGTTCTTGGGAAAATGGAGAAAACCTTTATTTTATAGCCCAACAGGCTGCACTGGTGCAGCTATTCAGTGTTGTCACCGATTCCACTGTTGCATGAAGCAAGAACTCCCTTTGCTACAGAGAAATCCCATCAGTTTCCCCCCTTTTTTAATCTGTGAGACTGTTAATTTTGTTCCCACCAAAGTGCTGGTTCTCTCCTTCAGCCTCTGCAGGGCTCCTTAGAGTCACTCCTGCTCCCTCATCTTTGAAAACCCAAATAACATACCTGGGAAGTCCCAATGGAATTCTTGCCCCCCACACACCTTCTATCTCCAGCTCCCAGGGACTCTTGGTTTAACATTTTATATTGGTTTTGTTCCCTTGGGGCTTTTGGTTATTTGGATTTTGCTGGTACCCTAAATAGTTAAAATCAGGGTAGAAATTTGAGGTAAACAAGAAAAATCAGAAGCTCTACTTGTGCTGCTTGGAGAGGTCACTTTTTTGCAGGCAGAAGTGTAATTTAAAAACTTTTTCAAGGGAATCAAATGCTGGTGACAGGCTGCACATGGAGCCTCTTGAAAGAGTGCAAGTGGCTTTTCTCAGAAAGAGAAGTACCTTTTGGTTAACCTTTCCCCAAGTAAAGCAGCAAGCTCATTGGAAAGCTTCTCCCATTTGGAAGCATTAAGTGATGTACAAATGTTTCTGTCTTAAAGAAGATGAACTTTGGGAATCTGTGGGTACTTGCTGTGATGGTTTCTCTGTGTTATTTCAATAATGCTCAGTTCTCTTTGTGCAGACACCCCTGTGCTAACAGATGTCTGCACTTAATGGATCTTCAGCGCTGAAGCTTTCAGAAGCTTCAAATTATTTTCTTAAATACCAAATGTAAGTTTTCCTGTGAGAGGTTTTCTGTCTTGCAGTGGTTCGTGTTTTGTGATTTCAAGTTCTACAGCGTGTTGGGACAAGTAAAATGCTGCCCAGATGTCCCACACCCGGGGCTGGCTTTGTCTGAGCTGCACTGCAGGCAGAGCCATGGGAGGGACATCCAAAACTCCCTCCTGTTCACGGCCTTTAGGCCATTTGATTTCTTCTGTGGGGTGGAACATGTCGTGTTTGCTCTTTGCAGTCACTGTTTCAGAGGGTTTTGCTTCTGCACGACTGGGAAAAGCCCGAGGATGGTGCCTGTGGTGTGGAGGGTGGGCTGGTGGTTTTGTTCCCCAGCATTTTTCAGGTGTCCCGTGGCACAGCTGCAGGAGGGTTTGTGCTGCAACCTTCTGCATCTCCTGGGAGCTACAGAACCACCCACTGGGCTTTGGTGATAGAGCAGGGCCAGGGCTGAATCTCACCGGTATTCAGGGCTCACAGGGAGGTGGTACCCTCTCTGGAGCTGAGTTAAGAAGCCAATGATGCTTTATCTTACAAATGTGTAGCTGAAGATGTCCCTGCTCAGTGCAGGGGAGCTGAACTAGATGACATTTAAAAGGTCCCTTCCCACTCAAGCTATTCTGTGATTCTAAAACCCCAGGGCCAAACAGCCAACACCCAATCAACCAAGAGAAAATCCCCAGACCTCAAAAGGTCTAGTGCAGGGGTCTATTGCCTCCAGCAGTCTTTGTTCCTGGGCTGTTCTGAGCTTTGTTGTGCCCTTCTGAGGTTATTTTCTGCAGGAATTTGGTGCTGCTGCTGCTTGGCACGTTCCTGCTTGCATTGCAATAAAGGTGAATCTGCTGGGAGCAGAGCTTGTCTGGGATATGGCTTTATGAAACAGTAAATTTTCTGATGCTTAATCTAATATTCTAGAGAAAAACCCCAGTACAGGGAAAGGAGAGTGTTGCTTCACCTTCTAGAAGTGCCATTAGAGATCTTGATCTCATTACAGCCTTTTCTCTGCTATTCCTTGTAAGAACAGTAACATATGAGGATTTAAATCTGTGGCAGTCAGAAAGTACAAAGAAAGAACAAGTGTTGATACCAAGAGAGAGTGTTACAGACAGGGAGGCACTGCTGGGGCCAGCCCACTTCCTCCAGGATCAAATCTCAGCAGGGTGAGTTTAACCCCTCTTTTATTTTATGGTGGATTAACTAAGCCCTGTGTCCTGCCTCTGTGATGTTCAGGGATGCTCCAAACATGCACCAGATTTGTGTTGCTCTTTGAAGTGACAATATCCATCTTGCAACCTGGAGATGCCAGTGGAGGCTGAAGCCTGGACTGTTTGGAGCTCCTGGGCTGGCTCAGGGCAACACCAGAACTCTTGTGTTTGTGATGTTCCCATTGTTCTGACTGAGTTACATCATTTCTTGTCTCTGGTTTCTCCTGCCTTTGCTTGTGTGCTTGGTTGCAAATGCCTCCTCAGATAGGGGCATGTCTGTGAGCCTGAAATAAGTTGTCTACTCCCTATGAGCTCTATAGTGAAATTCTAGGCTGATGATCAAAATAAAGAGCATTGTCTGCAAAAAGTGCATCATGGCACCAGCTGGAGGCAGGGGGAGCTGGAATGGGATTGGGGTAGCTGAGGTCCCCTGGGAGAAGCAGCCCTGGACTAGCCAGCCTTCCCCTGCCACAGGCTCATTTGGAAATGGCCTTTCCACACAGGACCAGTGCTTAATGCATCTCTCAGGCTTTGTTCGTCGTCTACAGTCAGTAGTCTAACCTAGGTTCAGCAAAGTAATTAGGAGAAATAATTAACAGCTCTCAGTGATGAGGCAACCTCTCTCTCCCTCCCCTCTCCCTCACCATGTGGTACGCCTTGGTAGTGGCTCAGAAAACACAAGAGGACATTATGAATCAAAAAAATAAGTCTTTACCTGTAATTAACTGTGCACACAAAAAGGAAAACGTGGTGATCAAGCAGCCATTAATAGTTGCTTTACTGGAGGAGAATACACCAGAATCAAATGCTCAATGGCAAAATGTCCCTTTAAGTTGTGGTTCTGTTATAACATTTAATCCAAACAAAAATAAGTCTCTACCAAAAAAAGTATCTGAACCGTACACTATTCGGACATGTGTGGATAAGACACTGCACTCCTCACGTACCACGGGCCTCATGGCCCCTGTGTCCTCCATAAGTGCAAGAAAACAAACCCCAGCAATGAAAATACAAAATCAATGCAGCAACTAGAGTTGTAGGCAACAGTATGTGCGTGGCCAGGCCAGGCCGATGGTGGGATGTGGGACTACGCAGCAGGGACGGACCAGAGTCCCCCCTTCCCTCCCTCCCCTTCCCCTGCCTGCTGTGGTGTGGGGCTCTGGAGTTGTCATGACAGGCTCTGTCGAAACAGGACACTAAGAGGAGGGGAAAAAAAAAAATCAAAAGAACACCCCAGCCTATACCAAAGTAACGAAAGTAAGAATAAAAAAAATCTCCCTTGGATCGCGGCACTATTTCAGCAGGGCCCCGGCGGGCCCAGCTCGCCCCGTGTGTGGGGCAGGGAAGGAGAGTCCCTGTGCAGAGGGCAGGACGTGCCCACGTCCCCGGCACGGCTGCTGCAGTCCCCACGCTCCGGCCCCGGGCTGGGCCACCCCGGCTGGGCAGGAGCCGCCCCGGGTTATCTGCGAACACCCCTGCCGGGAAAGCGGGCCCAAAGTTGTGCAAGTCCTAGCGCGAAGGAAGGCGGAGGAGACGGTGGGGAGAGCCACCTCGGGCTCCCCGGGTCCCTCGGGGCGACGTGCCTGGGCTGGGCCCCCTCCCCTGCGGGGTCAGAGGTCCCCCCAGGCGCGAAGCTGCAGGGCCAGCACCCCCAGGGCGACGGTGGCGAGGCTGCCGCCCGCTCCCGGGGCACCGTCACAGTCCTTCTTGTCCACTTCACACCTGGACTGCTGGCACAGCACCCCCTTGAAGCCCACGGGGCAGATGCAGCGCTGGTTCTGGTAGCAGGTGCCGCCGTTCTGGCAGAGCAGGAGCTCGTCGTCGCAGACGTTGGCTACGAGGCGAGAGGGAGGGGTGGAGGGAAGAGTTTGGGCGTTAAACCCCTTGATTGCGTCAAAATCTGGAAGCTTTCAGCTCCTAGCGGTTCAGTCATCCAACCCTCGCAGTGCTAGAGCACTTCCAAGGCCAGAGGAACACAGTGGGAGGCTGCAAACTCCACAGGCAAAGCTACCAAGTCGTTTTGGAGCTGGGAGGAATGGCTGGAATCTTGCTCACCCTCCACCCCTGCATCCACCCCCCTGAGCATCGCAATGCTGAAGATCCCCCTCGTTTTTGGAGCCACCCACACGTCCCCGTGCCCCTCCAGCCCCGGCACTCACGGAAGCAGCCCTGTCTCCAGTAGTAGTTGGGCAGGCAGTCGTCGCACTTGGGCCCCGTGGCGCCTTCCCTGCATTCACAGTAGCCGGTCTCGTTGCAGCGGTCGTGCATGGAGCCGATCTGGTTGCAGTTACATTCTGGCCAGAGAGGTTCCAGTCAGAGCCTGCCCTGCCCTGCCCTCTGTGCATGCCCATCCCCTGAGGGAGGCGTTGGGGACTTTGGAAAAGCCCGGCAATGTGCTACAAGAGGGACATTACAGACCAAGGAAGGACACGGTGGGCTGAGGGTGCAAAGAGCCGTGGGTGCAACGGCCACCCTGCTTTGGAGCTGAGCCCCTCCTGGCTCAGCAATGCACCTGAATCCAGTTGGAACTGTTTTACTGTGAGGGTGGGGAGGCCCTGGCACAGGTTGCCCAGAGAAGCTGTGGCTGCCCCATCCCTGGAAGTGTTCAGGACCAGGTTGGGACAGGGCTTGGAGCAACCTGGGACAGGGGAAGGTGTCCCTGCCCATGGCAGGGAGTGGTAATAAGATGATCTTTAAGGTAGATCCCTTCGAACCAAAACCACTCTGATTTTGTGATATTATCTGCGGTTCGTTTCCTGGCAAGAGCTTCCTTGTGAAGCTGCAGAGCCTGTAATAACCATCATCCTGGTGGAACACGCAGGTGGGCTCACCACCCTCCAGGCAGGGGCTGAACTGAAGCCCACCCTGCAGAGTGAGGACCCAGGTGAGCCACCCCACAGCCCGGCGGCCCTGCCCGGGGCTGGCACACTCACCTATGCAGACATTCTCGTCGTCCAGCTCGGCCGAGCTGTTGCGGTAGAAGCCCAGGCGGCAGTGCTGGCAGTGCTGCCCCCGCGTGTTGTGCTTGCAGCTCACGCAGGTCACCACGTTCAGAAACTCGATGAAGCTGCAGCGGTTGGAGTGCCCGTAGCACTCACAGTCTGCGGAGGGGAGGAGAGACCTGGGGAGTGGGCTGGGCTGGGCTGGGCACACCCTCCCTCCTACCGGGCGGAGGAGAGGAGCCACTTTGGGGGATGCTCCTGCCCGGGTGGCACACAGAGGTGGTTGTTCTTCACCACCATGGGGACATTGGGGATGGAGGTCATCGCTCAGAGAGCAGAGCTGGGTTTGGCTCTGGGGAGGCTGCAGAGCCCTGGTGAAGGCTCTGCCTTGCTGGGCACAGAGGGGACTGATCCGTGGGATGGGGCTGGCAGAAGGTGTTCAAGTGGAGCTGAAGCTGCTGTGTGTCCAGGTAAAACCTTGCTGTGTCTGGCTTTTCCCCCTCTGCTGTGGGCACATGTTAGAACACCACCAGCCAGGCTGAATTTGTAGCCAGAGGTTGATGTGGTTCTTGGGTTTGCTTTTTATTACCATGACTCGGGACAGTGACAACGTTGCAGTGTCAGATTCAGGTGCTGGGTCTTACTGGGAGTTTAAAAGGATAATGCAGGAGGAAAGGAGATGACTTAGTTCCCTTGTGGCCCAGCTGTCCTGGTCAGGAGGTTCCCAGCCAGCAAGGGCAGGGAATAATGTGGGCAGAAATGGTGTCATCCAGGTCTGAGCTTCCCCAGCCTTTGGAGAGCAGGAGGAGGAGGAGGAGGAGGAAGGCTCAGAGCTGGGGCTTTGTTCCAGGCAAGTAACATTAAACATTCCAGGATGGCAGGGGTGGGATGGAAGGGTGTGGGTTGCCATGCACATGCAAATGGAGAAGGAGACTTGTCTCAGATGACCAGGGAGGGTGGAGCAGGGCAGAGGTTTCCCCGTGGTTCACAGCTGCCTGAGAAGGAGCTGGGAGTCTGCTGTAATCTTGACCTGCTGTGAAACAGCTTCTGCCTCGTCAACCAATGTCCAAAGAATTTCAGCTCAACTGTCTGCAATTCCCAAGCGTTGTTTCAGTCTGGGCATGCACTCCTACACACAGCTGACCTGGACAGCCAGACCCTCCCCATCCTCTCCATGTCTGAGGCTCTTGAACCACATCACCTGAGTGAAGACAAGGAGCCCCTGGAGCACCACCCTCCCTCCTCTTACCTCTGTAGGATTCAATAGGAGCCACTGGGCCAGCGTTTGGTTTGAGCCGGATGAGTTTTGAGCTCTTTGAGGACGCTTAAGAGAAATCAGAGACACGCTTTTTCTCACTGCTTAACACCACCCTGCCACGAGCAGAACAATGCCAAGCCAGGAACACTCCCCTGGCAGCGCTGGCATCTTATTTCTGCACCAGGAGCTGCTAAATTCGTCCTTCTCTTCTCCCCTCCTCGAAGTTTGATGCATGAAAAACTCCATGCACGGCGCTTATTGCAGAGCTGGGAGGAGCAACTCACACATCCCCCCTCCCTTCGCCTTTATGCACGTTCGGTGGTGTGGATCGAGTTGTTTGGGATAAGGATCTACAAGTCTAAACAGCTTTAAAACAACATCTACTCGGTTTGGTGGCGGTCTCGCCAACTGGCTACCCAAAAAAGCAGCGAGGAGGGAAAGTGCTACGTAGGTGGGATTTGTCAGGGGGTGCCACAGGGTCCCGCAGAGCAGGGGCTGCTCCAGCCTGGCCCGTCCCCAGCAGCACGTACCTGTTTTCTTGCCGTGCTTCTTGCCTGCAGAGTGTGCTGTGCGCCCTGCTTTGCTCTTCGGAGCCGCTACGGCGGAGGATAAAACACTCCTGAGTGCTGCGGTGGGGAAGGGGCTGCGGGGCCAGCCCGGTATGGCTGGGCTGGGATGTTTCCTCGGGGTGAGGGGCTGCCCCAGCTGCGATGCTGCTGCCTGGGGGCTGTGCTGCCAGCCAGACCCCCGTCCCACACGGAATGACCCCGTGCTGGGGGTAAAGGCCAGCGAGCTGATGGGTCTGGTTGGTGCTTGGGGGGGGTTTGCGCTTTGGTGACCCCAGTGAGGGGCAAGGTGGAGCAGCACTGAGGTCTCACAGGGTGTTTGGGAAGGGGGGCTGCTGTTTAGTTGTGGAACATGAGCCCTTGCAAGCGCTGTGGGGGTCAGGGAGGCACTGGGTGGGCACTGCCAGCTCCAGCCACCTGTGTCAGTCACGTCCTGACAGCAACAGCCCTCAGTGAGAAGGGGGTCATGGCTGGGAGGAGGCTCCACGGGCTGTTGGGAGCAGGGTGATCTGCCAACAAGGCTTGTCCCTGCTGGGCCAGAGCAGCCCATCAGCCCCATTAACCTTGCCCAACTGGCTTCGGCCATGGCATAAAACCCAGGGGCTCTCCCAGCCCCAAACATGTCTCCAAAAAGACCTCCATGGGGCTGGATAAGCAGAACTGAGCTGAGATGGACCCTCCAAGAAGGAGACTAGATTATTTGATGGTCGTGCTGAGGACAGGAGGGTTGTCCTGGTCTATGCACTGAGGGAGAAACCTGTCCTGTCGTGGCCCTGGGGATGGGCACGGCCTTACCTCGCATGTTCTTGGGAGGGTCTGGGGGCTTCAGCTTGCGTCCAAGTGCTGCTGTGTTTGGTGGGTCATCACAGGTGGCATCAGAGAGAACATCAGGTTTAACACAGACCCCCCTTGTTTGCTTACAAAGGTGGCAAAGGGACACTGGAAGCTCTAGGCAGGTCTCTGGGGTGCGTGGGTGGGTAGCTGGCTGAGGATGTACTGAAGCAGGAACGAGAGACAAAGTCTCCTGAAAAGTAGCATTTCTGAACATGAAGAGAGACAGGAAAAGTGTTCCTAAGGGGAGGGCGTGCGAGCTGCTGGGTTGACTGAGTGCTGGCATGTGGTCTTTACTTTGCCCAGGCACGGAGAGAAGCCAGATCTGCAGACCACTGTCAGAACTCAGCACAGACTGTCAGCACCGCCCGGCCCCGCCGGCCGTGGTGTGGCCCTGTCCCTCATTACTGCGCCAAAGGCAGCTTTGTCTCTCTGGGAGGCCAGAGACAGGCCCAGGGCGCCGTGTTCTGCACTGGAAGGGATGCCAGTGTCTACAGCTGGAGCAGCTACAGGATCCTGGGTGGGGAAGGGGAGCTGAGCACCAGCGGGCAGCTGCCGAGGTGTGTGCTGGTGGGAACCCTGAGGAGGAGAAGGTTCAGCCTCAACAGCCAGTGTGAAACCTCCCAAGGTTCCCACCAGGAGCAGCTCACCTTAGGCAGTCACTCAGGAGAACAAGAAGGCATCTATGCTCTAGACAACACGGGCTTATCCATTTACAGAGTGATTCTGCTCTACAAACAGACTCCGGTCTCGGGAGATGACAGGATTTCCATGATTCTCTCCGTTCACCCCAGCAGCAAGCTGTGAACAATCCCTTCTACCACTTACCATCCTCATCTTTCATGTACACGACTAAACCCCGAGGCTCAATGCAGCCTCACCAGAGTGCCAGCTGCGTGCAGGGCACAGACAAACCCCGAGCGTTTTCCCAGGCGGAGGAGGAGAGAGGCATGGAAAGCAGAGGCTCAGAGCTGGAAACTAAAGTGTTCTCAGAGCACCAGGAGCTGGTTCTCACTGGCAGGACCCAGCTCAGCCACGGAGTGGCTCCTACCTTCTGCTCCTGGGCCAGCCTGGGCCGGGGGAGAGCCCACCTGCAGCGGGGCAGCCGCCGACAGGTCGGTGTAGTCTTGGAGTGATGGGAGGGGAAAGTTGTGTTACTGGGTGTGCTGGGAGAGCTGGTGAACCACGAGCAGCCCTGCAGAACCCCGATGGGGAGCCAGAGCCCCAAACCAGACCACCCCAACACCTGAGCTGCCCATTCTCAGCCCAGCTCAGCACACAGGGCTCACGTGTTTGCATCAGCGCCTGCTCTGCACCCCTTGGAAATAACAGCGCTGAGAAACAGCACAGGAGTCTTGGGATGGAGGCACCAACTTCTGGTTCCTAATCCCAACTTCCAGCCCTTCCTTCAGGCTCTGCCCTTCCCTCAGAAAATACCAATTTGCAGGGAAATTAAACCAGCAAGAAATTTATGCCTCACTTGTTTGATTCCCCCGCAAACCCTCACCCCCACCGGCTCCATCCCCCTCCCCAGCTCCTCAGGACTGGGAACAATCTTCAGGTTTGCTAGAAAACAAACCAAGGACTAAAAAATTTTAAAAGCCATATTATTAATTTCAAGCTCCAGTTGGGTAACATAAGGAGGAGGAGGAAAAAAAAAAAATTAAAAAAAAAAAATCTCCTGATCCTTGCCAAGTTTCAAAGGACAAACCCGAGTAGGAGAGAAATGTGATTTCCCAGCCTTGTCAAGGGGATGATAAACAATACAGAATGAAAAAGTAAAAAGAAATAGTAATTTTTTTAATGATGAGCTCTAAGAGAAGGTGATAGACACTGTCCTTTTCAGCTGGAAAGTGGAAACCAATTGATATTAATACGGTGTTAAAGAGAATATGAAAAAAGCCCGGTGCAAATTGGCAAGGGTTTAATTAGAGTCACAATAAAAAACAGCCCTGGAGGCATTTTGCTTTTTAGTCATTCACATACACCTCCACTCAATCACATTTACAGAGCCAGGAAAATTATTAATGCTCATTATCCTGAGAACCTTTCCCTTGCAGCTCAGGGCCATCATGGACAGTTCTAGATTTCGGGAGGGGGAGAGACACGTTTTGCCCCCAGACCCAGTTCATACCAATGGGAAACAATGGGCAGCTCTGATGGAAATTGCTGCTCTTGGTGGGTTTCTTGAACCAAGAAGTCACTAAGAACCAAGAACCTCATAGCAAAAACCATGGAGGCAAAAACCAGTGCTGGGGTAGTGGGAGACCCTGAAAAAGTCCTGCTCCAAACATGAACAGGGGTCTCCTTTCTGCAGGACCTCCACAAAGCCAGGCTGTCAGGAGCTCATCAAGCAGGGCTCAGGTTGGCTCTGTTTTTCCCAGAGGTGAACTGGCACTGCTGAAACTGCCACAAACCAGAGCAGGGGGGTGAAAAAGCTTATTTTTTTTTGCTTATTTTGAACACGGGGAAAAAATGTAACAAAAGGCAAGGAAGAACCTGACAGACTTCAAGGAAGGTTTTGAAATAACAGAACTGCAGAAGGCAAAAGAGAATAGCACTTAATTCATCCTCCTTAGGGTAAGTCTGCCATTTCCCTTTCTTCTGCCCGTTTTGGCAGCCTCGACTGCCTTCAGACCGCAGGCCTTGCCCATGAACTCGTTCTTCTCTCCCCTCTCACCGCACAACAGGCGACAAAAGCATCCTCCAGACACGACCACAGCTCCACCTTGACCACGGAAAACACCACGAGCAGCCAAAGGAAGCAGATGTCTAGCAGATCCGTGCAACCCAGAGACAACCCAAATCTAATCTACTCCTCTAAGCCTACGTGCAGCGTTGCTTTCTGCCTTGCTGCTACCCACTAGTGTGCGGAGGCACGAAGGAGAAGGGGAAAAACACATCGGGCTGGCTTTAAATACCTGTTTTTTTCTGTGTTTCTGTCACAGGCAGAGAGGCAGCAAACTCAGAGGCTGGTCTGATGACGCTTGCTTGTGGTGGGAAGAAGAAATTCAGAGGGCAGAAGACAGCGTGTCAGTTGGAGGGCGAAGCGGTGCAGGGACGGGGCAGGGCTCTGACAGGGCTGTTTTAAATGCCTGGCTGACTGAGGTGGCTTTAAAGCAAGGAGGGATTTATAATGCTTCTAAAACTCAGAAGGGAGGTAACTTTGGGATTCTGACCCTACTCAAGGTTATTTTGGCTCCTGCAAACGTGTGTACTACTGGGAGCTCGAGGGGTCACCTCTTTAACAGGGTGTTTCCCTTGAGCTCCAGGTGAGTTAGGTCTGCACCCTGTGGGGATGTCATGGTGTTTAAAGAAATAATTTATGCTTTGCAGGGAGGAGGAGGAGGAACATCTCTGGCCAAAAGCAGATCAGAATTAAGCTGGGCCATGATTCCCTATTGCTGGTCAGAGGCATAGGGGGACCTTTGTCATCAAACCCAGCATGTTGCCCAGGTAAGAGCAAGTCCCTGAGCTGCTGGGTGGCCCTGGCTGCCTTCTTATGTGGAGCAGCCCCTCCAGGGACTGTCACCACTCTTTGGTGGGACCTGGCTCTGCAGAAACACAGATGGGGATCTGGAGGGGGCAGAGGAGCTCAGAGCTCAGGCCTGGCTGTGTCCAGGCAGGGATCTGTCAGCCGGGCTGCAATCTATTAATTTTGTCCCTTGCCCTCAGTTAATGAAACCACAAGGAAAACATTTTCTCTGGCCAGGAAGCAGGTTTTGGAGAAGGAATAAACCCCAAGGTGCATGATGTCTCTCAGGTCCCTCAGAGAAGTTGAGCAGGAGAGATTTTCCCCCACCACCCCCGGCCCCACAGATGTGTCCTGCCCGCTCCAGATGTACGACACGAGGCAGAGCACTGCAAGTCAGACACAGGAGAGGCACTAAGCACATCACCCACAGGTACACAGCTAAAAAATAGCCCTAAAACGTTGCTACAGGAGAGCATGGATAAAAATCAAACGACCTCAAGCACTTGGTGTGGCTGGAGATGTGATCACTGCCCCTGCTGGGGCCGTGGTGATGGTGTGAGCTCCGGGCAGGGGTGGTGGATGAACCCCCTCCTGCACGTGTACAGCATGGATCTGGGTGAGGAACACTTCTTAACAGAGCTGAGACTTGCACTTTGTTTCCAGGGTCACTCCAACTCCATGGAAGTTGGTCCTAAGCCCTCAGCTTCCTGATTAACTCCCCAAGCAGGGTACTTCCATGAATATATCTATATTTGCATAAACATGCAATCAAGTTTCCTCATCCCTTTGACTGGCTTCTGGCAGCTCCCCCAGACAGACTGTTACTAACATACTGTGGGTGTAAAACGTCCTCCTGGGAAATATCAGGCCCTGAAAGCATGGCAAGGGGAGGAATGCGTGTCTAATTCCCCCATGAGAAGCTTAAAAAACAGTCCTGCTGTTAAGTTTTATCTGCTCATTTCCAAAAGACAGGCGAAAACGCCGTCTCCTCGTTCGGGGGGGGGAGGGAAGGAGGAACCCCCAGCAAAAGGACAAAAGTTTTCCTCCACGGGGTGATTTTGGAAATTAGGAGAGGATGTTTCTGGCACGTGTGTGAGTTCCAGCCCCACACGCTCCCTGGCTGCTTGTACAGCAGCTGCCTGGGGAACGTTGGCAGGAGGTCAGGGATGGAGCAGGATGGGGTGCAGTTTCCTCTCTCCTTCCAGAGAGATGTGTGGTTTAAATTTATTATGGGATAGGAAAATCTTCCTTGCCTTCCTGCCCTGCCTCGTGGTGGAGCTGTGAGAGAGCATCTCTCATGGCCCTGCCAGCCCTGTGCAGGACAGCATTGCCAAGTCCAAGGGATGGATTTTGAAAACCTTCTGTTTTGTTTTTTTTTTAAAAAACACAACAAAATTAAGAGAAAACAGGAAAAATCCATGGTCCCCCAGCATCCAGTCCCAGCTTCACTTCTGGCTGCCCTGATGGTAACAGAGTGACAGCTGCTGAGGTGGGATGGCAACTCCTGGGGTGGTTGTCTCTTGGCTTTGAGGTGGACCTGCTGTGGCTGTCCCTGCTTATAGGGACCATAAACCTTGCTCCTGGCTCACGTTAGACAGGAGCTGAATAGAGACAACAGCAAACCCGAGCTGCCTGGAGGCTGGGAGACGTGAAATGAGTCAGGGTGATTTTTATCCATGTCTCTTTATCATCCTACAGAGCAGATATCCAGGGCCACCGACGCGGCAGCCCCATGGGAAGCGGCTAAAAAAAGAGGAGCTGGGAAGAGTCCTGGTCTCCAGGTGAGGCAGCGAGCGTGGCACCCACCTGGCTGGGTGGTGGTGGCTGGTAGGGGTGTGCTGGTGGTGGTGGTGGTGGTTGAGGTGGTGGTGGTGGTGGGCGTTGTTGTGGTGGTCGTTTTTGCGGTGGTGGTTTTTGGGGTGTTTACCCGCTGCGGTCGCTCAAACGCTGACAAGAAAAGGGAAGAGGTGGGAGGCACTTACTGGGGGGAATGGAGGGTTTCCTTGCCAGCCTGCACCCCCACGAGGCTGCTGCTGCTGGGCTGAAGTGGTGACTGATTTCTGAGCACGGTCACAACTGGGGCACCGAGGGGATTAAGGCGACGGCGGCTCGATGACGGCGGATGCAGCGAGCACATGAGTGAGTGAGTGTGTGTGTGTGAGCAGGGGCTGTGGCTGTATCAGCTTACTCTCTTGGTGCAGATATTGGCTTAAATACTTACAGCTCTATCATAAACTAATTGCCAATTAGGCTGAAAAGGGGAAATGAAGGCCTGTCTGGGCAGGGATGGGGTGAGGAGCGGGCAGGATGAACTCCCAGCCCAAGCTGTGCTTCCAATGCTCAGAGTCCACGTGCCCAGCTGTGCTCCTTACACAGCACCATTCCCTCCTGACAGCCCCAAACTGCTCAGCACCATCAAAACCAACCAGGATCACTGGCACCTGCTCATTTCCACTGGCACCCTTCAAATTAAAGGATGGCTCAGGGTCGGGAAGCCCCCGCAGAGCCGGGCAGGAGCGGCCCCGGGTACAGAGCCACAACAGCCCGAACTGAAATAACACCCAAACACAAATTCCTACTTAACTTACACCTGCTGCCCTCCTGTCCTTGTTTGTCCCACTGCTTCATGCAGATTATCGTGCTTAATTTCATAATAGCCCTGAGCTAGTTTAAATACTTAATTTAGGTCACTTCTAGTCTCCTGTGCGGGCTAAATAATCTCTCCTTAACTGGCCTTGGACACAAATCCCTCCTGTCCACCTCCTGCACATCGCTCCCAGCACCCCCAAAGCTTCTCCCCAGCAGAAAATTTTGATGGGAAACGTTTTCCAGTGAAACAAAGGTAGGGCTGAGGATGCCAAGCTTTGTTAAGAGGGGATAAAAAGAGTTATCCAAATGTTTTTGACCAGGAAGGTGAAGAACATTTTGGACTGTTAAAACATTTATTTTTTCTAATTCTAAATTACTGAAGGGAGAGTTTTAATTTTCATTTGAAAATTTTAAGCATTTAACTGCTTAAAATCTAAATATGGTTCATTTACCCAGAAAACCTGTCCTCCACTTGTCAATTAGGTGCATTTTTCTTAATTGCATTTGCATTTCTCTGAAACTCTGTCTCCTCCAATTCTTCCCATTTGCCTGCCAACCAAAGAATTCATTATTCATTCAGCTCTCTGATTTGTTTCTTCTGGAGGGGAATTCTGAGCCACAAAATTCAAACCCAGGCTCCTGCTTACCCAAAACTCCAGGCACTTTGATATCAAACTACCTCCAGCTTTGTTAAATAAGGAGTCCTCTCATCCCATCAATTTTGCAGCCGAAATCCCCACTGAGCTCTGCTGCCTTTGCTGCCATCACTTCACGGCCGTGTGTTCATACACACACACGTGCACATGCAGATGTACACACGCTCTGTATGTTCTTTTATTGATAGCCCAAAGTGACCCAGACTGGATTCTGTGCCAAATAATTCACACCCAGCTCCTTCTCAGAGCAGAATCCTGCAATCCTGGGGGGGAATGTGGGGGGTTCACAGCGAGCGCTGGTGATTTTGAAGAGTCCTTTTTTATTTCCTTTCCGGCTGCCATACTAACGAACCTCAGGGGGGGAAACCATGCCAGAGGAAGAGGCAAAATGAGGCTGCTGAAGTCAGAGGAGGAAAATGTAAGACTCTTTGACAAGACAGAAAATGAGGCACAATTAGGGAAGACTTATTGCCTGGAAAATGATAATGGACAGAAAATAACCGTATTTCTTTTTTTTTTCCTAGTGACATCCACAAGGACCATGCACCGAGGTGTTAAATGCCAGCATTTCAGTTTGGGTTTTACTTACTGCCAGAGGTTGAGCGCACAGCTGCACCTGGAAAAAAACAAGAAGAAGCCCAGTCACTGGAAGCAGGACACCACCAACTCTGTCACCAGCAGGTCACACAGACACACAGCGTTGGACCAAAGGGCAGTTAATTCAGTGGGGGTCTTGCTCATGGGCACATCAGTTTGCTGCAACAAACAGCTTAAAAGCTGCTTTTGCCAAACCACAGAAGCAACCAGGCAGTGCTGTCTGGGGTCTTGGTGTCTCAAGCTTGTCATGTGGGGAAGGAAAACCAGCATGGTCTTTGCTGGTGGTTTTTATACTTGAACCATTTCCTTGACCTGCCCTTAAAGCCCAGCAAAGGACAAGCACATCCTCTGAGGCTCAGTGGGCTGAGGACAAGCTGTAGGGACTGCACCAGTTCTCAGTGAGCAAGAAGGGCTGGACTCTCTTCCCACTGAAGCATTTGCTTCACAGGACGCTGCAAAGGCACCAAAAGTCCATCCAAGGACCAGCTCCTGGCTTTTGGCAGCCAGGAGACGAGAGGCCCCGCTCCTCCCTGCTGTAACCAGTGTTGAGTCATGGAAAGTCTCAGCTCTGCATGAATATAAAGCACAGGAGCAGCGATGGGAGAGGTAGGACTACCAAGAGGAGAGGGCTTCAGAGAACTGCCTCTGCTGCAGAGGAAGAGGATGTTGGTGTGGGGAGGAGGAAGCAGCAGAGAGAGTTGGGGCGGGGAGGAGGAAGAAGCGTGAGTGACAGATGGGAAGAGAGATGAATGGGAGAAGAGCAAGCAGAGGAGAAAGAGAAATAGGAAGAGACACAAGGAACGGAGGGGAGGGAAAGAGACAGAACAGCATGTCTGTGCCTGTCAACACCAGAAACTCTCCCAGGCTCCTTTGAAGCAATGCAACCGCTTGGTGGGAGCTGACAAGCTCGTTCCCTTTCAAAGAACCTGCTCGTCTACCAGCCCTGGCACACACAAAACATTCCTGTCACGGCCCTCAGAGCCTGAATTTCAGCTTTGATCATCTGAAAGCACATGAATCTTTCAAAAAAATTTGGGGGGTGGGAGGGAAAAGGTTCTCTTTGGCAATGCTCAAAGCTGCTGCTTGAAAGGCTGGAGTGGCTACCGTGGCTCCGTGACATTTAAACAAGTCTGCTAACGTGGACTGGACAGAAACCCAGGAGGAACCAGCCCATCTGTGATGTTCCCTGCCCCAATTCCCCTGCTCGAGCGATGGTGGGGATGCTTCCTTCATCCCGCCTGCGCACCTCAGAGCCTTGTGTGCTTCTGTCAGAGCCTTGTTCCAGCAGCAATTGGATGAGGCTGGAGCTGCGCAGAGGGACCGGAGCTCGTGAGCTTGCCTGAAACACTGACGTGCACAGAACGGGGTCCAGGAATCAACCTGCACTGCTGCTCCGACTCCACAGCCAGCGCTCTGCTGTGGTTAACAGTGCTTTCTCTAAAGGACAAGGATTTGCACTGCCACAAAGCCATGGACCTGCTTCTTGGCCTGAGACCATCCTCCCTATTCCTGACCATCATTTAGACTCATTGCTCATCTACCAGCAGCCAACATACCACCTCTGCATCCACCAGGTCCTCTTTCATGTCTCTGTGTACAAAGACAGGGGTAAATACCC
Organism: Lophotriccus pileatus; assembly: GCA_035583135.1. NCBI lineage: Eukaryota > Metazoa > Chordata > Aves > Passeriformes > Tyrannidae > Lophotriccus > Lophotriccus pileatus. The sequence goes on from JAWWES010000038.1 coordinate 4,210,700, forward strand.
CCTTCCCTTTCAAAAGCTGAGCATCCTGCACCGGTTCCAGTTGGAGAAGGACAAGATGAGACCCTTCTCCCATCTGTGGCTGTTGTGCAGCCCAAGGTGGGAGTGCAGCCAGGGCTGGCTCCCTGCAGGTTACTTACATGCATTGGGGGACCCGTTAGGGAGGGGCAGGTAGGATCCTGCTCGCCAAGACTGCGAGCGGAAGTTCTTCTTGCACTTGCCGCAGTCCTGCCCCGTGGTGTTGTGCTCACACTCGCACTGCAGGCTGCCCTCTTTGAAGGTGCACAGGTTAGCGTGGAGGTTGCATTTACACCTGGAGGAGGAAGACAGGGAAGAGCTGTCAGGTGTCACTGCTGCTCCTCTTTGCCCCTGGTGTAGTGCCAAAAATGTAGTGCCGAAGCCGGGCTGGTCACCCCCTTTCTGTTCCTTCTGCAGGACTTTATCACTGAACTCAGCTGTTTTCCTCAGGTAGCTGTGCTGGGGTTATGATGTCCACTTCCTTGCCCAAGGTGCATCTGCTGTCTCTAGTCCAAGATGAGAGATGCTTTACTCCCACCATCTGACTGCAGTAGCACAGACTTTAATGGTAAGTCAGTTGGGACTCCAGGAAGGAGTCACTCACAGTTTGGGGCCATTACAGAAATTTGGATGATTACCTCAGATGGAGGCTTTTACTGGGAGGCAGCCTTGGGCTTTAGATGGAGGAGCATGGCCAGAACTGGTGGCCCTTGCCCCTTGTGATAAAGTCAGCAGGGTTTTCCCCCGTGGTGTGAAGCTGCACAGCATAAACCCTTTTCCCCAGCCTACTGTGACCAAAATAACACAGAGAGCAACTCACCATCAGAACGCACCTCATCAGAGAAGGCAACAACTAAAAACACTATTCAGCAATTTGCAAACATTAAGAAACTTTTAATGAGCTGTAGTGCAGTATGCAGGGAATAATTATCTCTGTGCACAATAATTCCTGTTGCTCACACTCCGGAGGTGACTTGCGCAGAGCGCAGAGACTGAGCCCATAACTCACACGTGGCTCTGGTGACTCCTGGGCCCGAGCTCAGACCATCAGACAGAGACTTTGGGGACCAAAACATCTCATTTCATTCCAGACAGTCGATCCCTGGCACAGCCCGACGCTTTGTGCCATAATTTACACTCTCAGAAGCAGAACCATTAGGAAAACAGTAACGCCGGGCCTTTTGTGCACGGGTGAAATCTGATGGGGCGACACTTCGTTTTACAGGGCTGAAGAGATGCACAGCTGAGGGAATGAACCACATGCAGAGGAGACAGAGGAAACATGGCCTTGTGCTCTGTCTGCACTGGGATAAACAGCTTGGATTAGGCTGGGAGCTGGGAGCTGGTGCTGCACATGCCCCCCAGCTCCTGGTGCCTCTCCCCCTTTCCCTGGGAGCCCCCAAAGAAGCTCCCCAGCCACCTGCCTGACCCGCCAAGGCCGTCTTTGCTGTGCTCTCCTCATGCATGGCTGGATAAGCTGACCTCATGTATGATTTTTTTTCCCCCTCCCTCCCTCCCTGTCCTTAATTCTAGCAAACCCCGCTCAGAGGCTCAGCATAAGCTGGATGAACGATCTCTCTCCCCATCTTACAATCCTGCCCTGTCTCTGACCAAGCAGAGGAGGGAATTTTGCAGTTTCTAAAAGGGAGGAAGGAAGAAAACGTGGTCTAGGGAGCAGAGGCAGACACACTCAGCATGCTCCACTTGAAACTGCGTGTTAGTGAGAGCTGGAGATGCCGCGTCACGGCTGAAAGCATTAACAGCCTCCGAGCATCGGTGCTCTGGGAGCAAGTCACAAATCCAAGATTCCAGGGGAAGGAAGTGGCTTTGGCTGGTACCTACACAGGAGGGAGGCTGAATTTCAGATGCTCTGTGTCCCCTCTGCCTCTGGTGAGGAAGGGTTTTGGCTGAGCTGTCCCAGCCCTGTGGCAGAAGTGATGCCCAGCCCCGGAGTGCTGCGGAGCCTGGCTCTGAATTATTCAGTGTCCACACAGCGTGGCCTCCTTCTCTCACTTCAGAACGAGCAGACGAGAGCAAAGCAGGAAAGATAGTGGGTTAAAGCAGGTCAAAGCCTCACCACTGCTGCTCTGGGCCCAGCCTGAACAGAGCAACAGCTTCTGGGAGCTGCAGCTCTCCTCCCTCCTCCTGTGGTGGGAGCGAGGGGATGGGACCAGCTCCAGGGCACAGCATCACAATCCAGCTGAGGGCGAGTTTAAGAGCCCCAGGGTAGTGGGTACAAGGAATGGAGGGACTGTCATGTCCCTTGTTTTCCCTGAAGGTTGGGAAGATGTGGAGGGTAGTGCTTGGCTCCAGTCCTTGACCCTGTGAGTCTCACAGTAGGGACAGCAGCCCCGTGGGGGCACCACCTGGTCCCTGAGGTGGCCTGGGACAGCCTCAATAACCCCCTCCACACATAGCACATCGTTGCTCCTGACAGCCCCCACCAAGAGCCAAGCAGATGTTTTGAGGTGCTTCTTCTGGCTCCAAGCTGCTGCAGTGCAGGAGGGCGAGGCCTGTTCACCGTTAATTTGGCTCTGGCTACAAAACCTTCACCAAGCTGTGGGACCCAGACTCCCTGCTGAAAACAAGAGCAATCAGATGTGTCTGCTCTTACACACACACTGCTCACTTGCTGCTGAGGAGGGCTGGGAGCTGAGAACCAGCTTCTGGGACAGCCCCAGCTGCCTCCTGCCCTGGCCAGCGGGATGGGGACAGGGGGGGTGCTCAAGGACATCCCCCAGCCACTGCATGTAGGTGTGATGGAGCCCTGCTCTTCCCAGAGAAGATCCTCACTTCCTAATTGGTGTAAACAAGGAAAACTAAGTAAAGTGAAAGCACAGGCAGACATTCACCTTGCCTGCCTGTGCCCAGGTCACTGATTTTTCTCACTCACCCTTTGCCACCGTGCAGAAGTTTTTTTATCCAAAGGATCAATTTTACCAGGGAATTGCTTTCTGAATTTGACCTTTGAGGATCATCAATCTAAGCAGAGAACTGTAACCCCAGCAGGCTGACCCCGCAGCACAGCACTTTTCAGCCCAATCAATCAGGCTGCATTATTTAATGGCCAACAGCCGAGCACCCTCAGCCAGTCCTGATTGCCAGCCCTGTTTTGGGGGGGAAGGTTTCTGCATCCCTGCCTTCCTGCTGCTTGGGCTCAGAGGCTCAGCTTCAACCCCTTCTTCAGGCTTCTCTGCCTCCTCCTCTGGGCCTGCAGCCCAAGGACATGTGCTTGTTGATGGTCTGTGCACAGCCAAGACCCAGCTGGCAGAGACTGGAGTAAATGGCATTAGCCCAGTCCCCTGGGTGGGAGCTGCTAGTCCTGCCTGCCTCTGCCCGTCTTCCTCGGCAGCCAGCCACGGCAGGAAGGAGAGGATGAAGGGAAAGGTTAGGAGCTACTTAGCAGTGAGGCTTAAATAGCAGGCGCAGGGCAGACACCTGTGCTGTGTCCTACAGCCACGGCCCCGCTCCAGCCCCGGGGCTGCTCCAGCAAAGGGCTGCTTGCAGTGTGGTCCCTCTGGCTCTGGAGGTCTGCAGAGCCGGGAGTGTTGCTCCCTCAAGGCTCACAGGGCTGTTCCTCAGTGAGCACTCGGAGCCCACGGTGGGGAGCAGCCCCAGAGCACACCCGTGGCCTGGGGACACCCATCCTGCACTGGGCAGCAGGTCACACAACTGCCTTTTGCATTAGAGACTGGCTCACACTGTTCCCAGCAAGCGAGGCTGGGGCTCTGCGTGGCCCAGGACATTACAGTTTGCACAGTGGGGTATTTAGGAGTTTATTTTGGTGCGGTTGCTCAGCTGCTGCCTTTCCTCAGAGTGGTGCAGTGTGGCCTGATGCTGCCAGTGCCTCCACCAGGGAACATCACGGAGCTTGGAGCGCCAAGGAAAGTTTACAGGAAAGTGTCCTTTTTTTTTGGTCTTTTTTTTTTCCCCAGCCATAAAGAACATTTTCCTGCATTTCTCCAAGTCAGCATCCTGGAGGTCACAGCAGTGAGAGGCTGGAGAGGTGTCTGGTGCCAAGCCCACGTGTAAGGCAAGGAAATGCCCATGCAGAGGAAGGGGGTGAGTGCAGAAGCTATGCTGGGAATGGGAAAACAGCCCCTTTCCCTGAGCTTTCATTAATGATGACTTTTGCAGTGATTTTAAAAAGTCATCCCAGCCCTTTGTTTTCCTTCCAAGGATTCTTACATGTTTTACAACCTCTTTTTTTTGTCCATAACCCCACTTGCAGAGCAGGGAAGTAAGGCAGAGAAAGGCAAAGAGCATCTCCTCGTCCCTCTCCCTCCCCATGGGGCTGACAGCATTGGGGTGCTGTCACCCCCCTCAGGACTGATGCAGTGACCCCACTGCTGTGTGGGGTAGGGCTGGAGGAACCACTTGCTGGGTGAAGACCCAGAGAGCTGTTCTGTCCCCTTGCACCTTCCACCCAGATTCCATGGAGGCAACACTGCCCTGAGCTCCTTAAAAAAAATCCTGGGAGAGGACATGGAGCAGCAGGAGTCCACTACAGTGGGCCACCATCTCCTTTCCAAGTCTCCTTCCAGCCCAGCCCGCACACTCCTCTCCACCCTGTGCCCACCACGAGGATGCTGCCGTGTGTCCCCAGGGATTCTGTGGAGACTGGTCCCCTCCTGCTGGCTTCTGAGGCACTGGGCTCCTGCTTTGCCCCCTCACCGGTGTTGCTTTGCCCCCCTGCTCCCTCTGTGCTCCCTGAGCTGGTGTTGGGGAGAGGCGGCGCTCAGAGAGCTGCTAATGACTGCCGGCCAAAGGAAGGCTTATCAGAGCTTCCCCTGAATTGTTTGCTCTCACTGTAATTGATGAGCCTTTAATGAGTCTCATGGGACGATGTGTTTGAAGGGAGCTCTTTCCTCTCCATCCCCAAGGAAAATGATGTTTCAACTGATCTCGGCTCTCGGGGAAACATGAATAACTCTTTTCCATCTCTCTATTGTCATCTCCAGCCGTTGCTCTCAGCACGCTCCAGCAGCTGCCTGGCCATCACTTACCCACTCTTACCTGCTCCTTTGCAAGTGTTTTGGCAGCTCAGCAAAAGCAGGGAGCAAATCTTTTGGGCAAAGCATAACGGGTGCTGAGCTTGGATTGTTTCTGGCCCATCTGTGCGTGTGGAAGCAGGTAAAAATAGCTTCTAATGGCTGGGCCGTGGAAGAAGCGCAGTCCCTTTGTGGAGAGCAGTTACATGAGGATTTGCCTTGCTGGGAGGTGGCTCTGGCAGAGGTTTGGCATTGCCAGGCCTGGAGCAGGGCTGGAAGGGCTGAAGAAGGCAAAGGTGGCTCATTCATCCCAGGAGCAGGACTAGGAGCTTACTGGAGCCTGCGGTCCAGGGAGTGAAGGGCAGGAAAAGCCCTTTTAACATGTTGTTTCTTTCAGCTTGAACCAGGGCAAGAGGCTTCTGGGTTTCACTGCTTTGTGCAGAGCCAAAAAAAAAAAAAGAAAAAAAAAACCAAACCCCTGAGTTAGGTCAGAGGGACATGTGAGAGGGTTATTTTCCTTGTGGGTTTTTACTTTTGGTTGTGTGGCAGGGATGGAAGGAACCCTCCTCGCTGCCCTTCGAAATGATTTGAGGTTTGGGTTACAAAGATGAGACAATTTAAAAGATGCCAAAGTGGAGAGCACGCTAGCTGGCTGTTCCCATCCGAGAGGCTATTTATTTTAAATAAGTTGACACTCACCAGCTGTCAAGATCCTGCTGACTGGTGGAACGTTATTTACATTCAAAGCTGTCTTAAAAAAGCAAACACGAAACCAAACTTCCCCATCAGGGGGTCGGGCAACAGAAGGGAGGAAGGGTGAAGAGGACATCACACCGATATGTGAACATAAATATTTGCAGAGTAATGTGTATAAATGCTCTTGGTCTTTCTCCTGGAATGCAATAATGCCTGCAATTGAGTTCATTGGCCAAATTGAATTTGGCCTCCTGTAGAAGTCTCTTTATATTAAGTGCTTTAACATACATCACCTTCTCAGTCTATCGATGAAATCCTATTATCCGCTCAGGGCCGGACGCGGCTCTGCAACAGGATCGGAGGGGAAATAAAAACCCTCACAGAGCGAAGCCAGGAGCAGGTAACAGGACCTTGGGCATCCGTCTCCGGCTATTGACAAAGCGTCAGGAGCGCTGGGGAAGGAGGAGCTCTCCGGGTTTCTCGCTAACTCCCTCCCTCCTGCTCTGCAAGTTTCCCCTCCGTTGTTCTGCAGTGGGAGCAGAAACCTTCGCGAGACTCGAGCGAACAGTTGCGCCGCATTAACTTAACTATCTGACCAAGAGCAAAATTTTGCTTGAACTCAAGCTAATTCCAGCCTGGAGGAATGCCAGGGAAATTCAGCCATCCAGCTCCCAGGGGATGCCCAGCGTGCAGGCGAGGACGGGCCGAGGAACATGGCGCACCGTTGGCACGGACTTGGCCGTCCTTGACACGAGGATGCTGTTACCTCCTGGGACCCGAATTCTGTCTGCCAGGAGCTGCAGGGGAAGGAGCAGGGACAGGCACAGGCAGTGCTTGCCCTGGTTTTTGTGGTCTTCCCAAAGTTGCTGAGTGTGGGCAGCAGCTGGCCCAGGGCTGCAGGGGCGTTGGGCAAGTTCTTGGGGGTTGTTTTTAGTGAGCCCGTGGCTGTTTTGGGGGTGATGCTCCAGCACTGGGGCTGGGAAAGCTCAGCTGGGGAAGCCCATGGTCTCACAGACCACCCCAGTCCTGCCTGTTTCCCTTTGGCAAAGCAGCAGCAGTGCAGATGCCCCCCTGCTCCCCAGGGAGAGATGCTCAACAGGGACATCAGCCATGACACAAAATCCAAGACCCTCAGCAAGAGACTGTTCCATGGACCAAACCTGCTTCTTTTCTCCCTTTTAGAGACAGCTTTGCTGGAGAGACCAAGGTCAGCTGGAGGGTCTCCAACAGCTTCAAGAGAGCCAGAAAGAGGAATGTCCAAGCAGGGCAAAGCAGCTCAGAGGCTGCCAGGACGCACTTTGCTCTGACACCCCTGGTTTGAGCTGAGCTACAACTGCAGGGGAAGTGCACTGAGCTGCTGCCAGGAGGGCAGAGCAGAAGGCAGTGACCAGGCCAAGCAGGAGCTGCTTGATCTTTAACAGCAATGCAGCATCAAGCATCCCCAGGTCACAAAACTGACCATGAACGCAGAAAAATACATCTGTTGCACGTGGGCACTGCTGACAATCAACCAGCTCTGTTTATTGCAGGAAGTACTTTTGGGAACGGCCTTGATCCTCCAGGTCTGGAGTGCCTGATCCTGGTTGTTGGAGACTGGGCAAAGCTGATTTGCTCCACTAGCACAAACTCTCCAAGTCACACAGAGCCTCCCAAACAGCATCCGAGCAAGGCACCAAGAGCACACAAGGGGAAAGCAGGAAAAGAAGCAGGGGAGCACAAAGGGCCTTTTCCTTCAATTCTTTTATGTAACCAAAGCAGCAGCCAAGGAAACCAGGAGAAAAGCAAGGAAAGGGGAAAGGAAATGCTGTTATAAAACTGGAAACCTCATCTTGTTGGTCCCTCTTGGGCCTGAGCGCAGCCCACTGTTCCATGGAGCTGCTCAGGGATGAGGAACACTCCCTCCTCCTGCCTTCCTCCAGGGACTGCTCATCACCAGCAGGATGGACAGACAGACAGGCAGTGCAGGCAGTGGGGCAGGGGAGGACGAAGGAGCGAAATCCTAATATAAATCAGCCTAAAAATTGATTCGCTTCTGCTCAGTGTGATTTCTCCTAACTGGATCCACATGTCCCGGCCATGGCACATTAACTTCAATTACAGCTTATTAATGTCTCCGTGATGGAGCTTGGCCTGCTGAGCCACGGCAGTGACTGACATTACGGAGGGGAAAAAATTACTCCAAAGGGACCCGGCGCGTAACGGGAAGAGAAGCGGTGGCTTTTCCTCGCGCCGGCAGCCGGGGGGAAGCTCGTTCAGCCGTTCCCGAGGAGGAGACCGAGCTCGTTGCTGCACCGAGGGGGGAAAATGAGGCAATGGATAGAGATCTGTGGGGAAAACTCTTCCCGCTTCCCTTCCCCACCCTGCCTGGCGCACACACACGTGGCTCACAGGCCAAGGGCTCGCTCCTGTCTATTCCTGTCTTGGCTCTTCTGCGTCTCCAGTTACTCCGCGGATCAATAGGGACAGGACGGAAGAGGAAAGGAAAAAGGAGAGAAAAAGATACCAAGAAGAAAGGGAGTAAAAATAAACTGTCGGCCATGAACGGAGAAATGGACCCCGCTGAGGCTGTGGGAGGAGGAGGTGTGGAGGAGACCCTGAAGCACCAGCCCACTGCACCAGCTCCCAGGGTAGAAGCAGTGACCCCCTGGATTCACCAGACCCTCTGTCAAGCTCATGCCCACCCCGATCCGTCTGGCTTTCAGGAGAAGAGAAGGCAGAGAACTCCTTCCCCTTGTCCTCATGCCCTTTGCTCTGTCCCTTTCTGCTTTTCCCCAAAGTTCTGGGAGACTGTGGTGAGGAGTCTTTCATGGTGGGAGGCCGAGGTGTGAAGGATAGGAGCCCAGGAGCACATGGAGTGTGCCCCAGGAGGGGATCACAGAAATCTCTCTGAACCCACCAGCCAAGTCTGCAGCACGAGAAACTGCCTCAGCTCATGGTCTGCTCTGAGGGCAAAGTGTTTTACTCTTCCCTTGACTGTGAACACCAACTAGAAATGAGCTGCCAAGTGTCTCATCACCCCGTGGGCACTGGCAGCTGCTGCCAAAATCCCGGTGCTGTTCAGGGACAGAGGCAATGCCACACTCTGACAGCACACACTGCTCCTCCAGTGCCACACACCGTGGCTGGGCACGGCTCCTCCAGCCTCCCAGGGCTGCTCACACCCCTGCTCTCCAGGTGGAATTTTCTGGCTGCTTTTTGCCTCTGAGCCCTCATTTTTTCATGATCATCTTCCCTCTTGTTTCCATGCCCCCCGTAGTGGATCCCTAACACCACCCCAATTTTATCCAGGCACTTTCCTCCTGTTCCTCAACCACATGCTGGAAGTGGCACTGTGTGTCCATCCCCATCCCTGCCTGCCCTTCCTCCCCCCTTCCCTGCACTGGGCTCCTGTCAGGCTCACATTGATTTCTCCTCTCTTCCTCTCAATAACCCATCCCTTGTTGAGCCATACACAAGATTTAATTTGGTTTTAGTCCCTGCACTGTAACTGGCTTTGCTTACAGCTGGAATTAGATTGCTTTTCAGCAAAAAACCTGCTTGCTGGGACTGGAATAATCACAGGAGCAGACTTAATTCACATGAGGCTTCTCCATCTTACACACCACTTATCCACAGTTCCTCAGCCAGTCTCCTTTCCCTGCCCTGTGCCCACCAGGGCTGGAAGAGTCCAGCACAAGATAGGCATTGACCTTTTCTCTGTCCAAGCTGTGTCCTCCTCTCTCAGAAAGCTGGGAGAGCCGGAGCAGTGCAAAGCCAGGTCTTGCTACAGCTCAGGACTTGGGAGTTTGGGCTGAAAATAAAAGCAGATTTCAGAGTTTGCTGTCTTCCCAGCCAAGGAAAAGCCCTGTCCTCCCAGAAGCTCTGCTGCAAGGGAGGAGTGGGTCGGGCAGCTCGTGGTGAGCGGAGCCAAGAGGGAAGAGGAGGTGAGCGGGAGCCGCTGCTCTGCAGCAGCCGTGGGCAGCCGGCCACGCCGGCACGGAGCCAGCGCCGGGGGGAGGCCGCCAGGAACCAGCCAACAAACCCCAACCTGTCTCATCCTGGCCCCAGCTAAAAAGCAGCACTGCAGCTTCCACTGGGCGTTCGCAGCCCGGCCCTCCCTCACCAGCCCCGTCCTCGGGGTGCAGGTGGGTGTGGAGCCTTGGATGTCTCATAGAGGTTGTGACCCCCCCCTCCAACCTTGCCCCAGACCTGGGGCTTTGAAAGGGTTTCCCTCTCCCTGCCCTAATTCTTTTCACAGAATTTTGGGGGGGATTTTAATCTCTTGAACCGATCGCTGCTACTGTTAAATGGTGTTAAATCTGGCCAGTGAGTTCAAAAGCTGGTGAGGGATTGGGTGGTGGGGAGGAGGGCTACCAACAGCAAGGTGCTGGTTTGGGGAGAATCCTGCCAGCATGGCCTGAAATCCAAAGTACTGAAGCAACAAATGCTGCCCAAGGCAGGCAGAGAAGGTAAAGGGTGGAGGAGGAAGGCACTCACGGGACACCAAGAAGACTTTAACTCTTAGAAACACTAAATATCCTGCACCTGCTGCAGGAGCAGCAACAAGTCCTTGGTTGTCTGCAGTTATCTCCATGCTTGGAAGCCAAAGGTCATTGCACAAACACTGACATCAAAGATTTAGTCCCAGTTTACCACTTTCTGAGCTGAAAACTCTGTATCCCTGTTACAGAGTCTAACCAGTTTGGACAAGTTGATACCCCAGCTCCAACCCTTCCTGCCAGATGCTCTGGTCAATGTGGGCTTTGGCTGGAGATTGATCCCTGCGGTTTTGCCACCGCTGTCAGTAACATCAAGTGTCCCTGTGGGCAGCTGGGCCACCTGGGGGGAGCAGGGCCACAAAAGAAGGAGCAGGGGAGAGGACTGGCTGTGGCTGGGGGGGAGGTGAAAGCAACACACTTGCCTTTTTCCTTGCCTTTGCCTGCTTTCCTTCCCTTCCACCCCTCCTTACTTTGCCATTTTGCTCCATCCTGAGCTGGTTTTTGGACTGTGGGTATTTAGTACCCCTGGCAATGCTTCTCATGGGCAGCACATATTTACACAGAAGCACACTGCACTGAAACCTGGGCAATTTCAGGCACATGCAGAGGGCTCTGCCTCTCCTCTGCCCATCTGCCTGAGCCCCCCCAGGGCAATCCCCACCGTGGGCACCCCAATGTGCCATCAGTCCAGCTGAGAGCCACAGCTGCTCATCCCAGACAGGCGACCACACCGTGAGAGAGACCCTCACCGCTGCCTCCTGCCTGCCCTGGCGGGTGGAAGGGGCTCTCCCATCCCTCGCTGCAGCTTCCTTCCCCTTGGAGCCCATTCAAAGCCAGCCTTGGTGGCACCTGCAAAACATTTCTACTCGCAAGTCTCAGTAGCAAACAGTTTGGAACCGACACAAACGGCTCCTCTGTCGCTGTGGTGATGCTTGTTAGCACGGGGTGGGTGATGGGGAGATTTCTTTCTCCCCTCTCGCCTGTAAGTCTCGCACAAGCTGGATGGGAAATCAGCCATCTCGGCACTTTTCCACCTTACTTCGCTTTTTTTGTTGATGTCATAACGTAACATATGGCACCGTGCAGAGAAATTAAAAACAAAACCCAGGAGAAACACCCTCCCCCCTTTGCTTCCCCTGCCCCAGATGTGTCTGGGGGTTTACCCTCACCCCAAACTTCCTCTGCCCGAGCTGGGGCTGCTCAGGGGAACAGGAGCGACTCAGGATGACCCATCCTGCTTGTACTGGCAGGGAGCTGGAGTTTAGTGGGATGAGCATCATTCCTCCCTCCCCAGATGCATCAGCATCACCCCTGAGACTTTTGGCTGTGTTTGCACAGCTGGAAACAGGGTATTGGGATGGAATTCAGACCCCGACTGTCCATCTAAGCCACATCCCACTCCCCCAGCACCAGCTGCAGGAGGACACAGCCCCTCTCTCAGACACAGCCTTGGAGGTGCCCCAGCCACTCCCTGCCAGGACACATCAGTTTCATTTCCAATGCTGCCCTGCCTGGGGAGAAAGGGTGTCAGAGGGAGAAACACCGTTGGCAGAAACGCTGATGGCTTAGTTTACTAGCAGTAACTTCTCATCCCTCAGAGAAGAGATGCCCAAAGAAATACAGCAGCTGTTACCTGCCAGTGACTTCAATGTTGGAGACGGCATAGAAGTACTTGTACAAGTTCTCCCTCTGCACGTAGGTGCCCCCCAGGGCGGGTCTCAGCAGCCTCATCCGCAGGTCAGTCACGGTAAAGAAGTCCTTGAGCCCCTTGGCGCTCTCCAGCCGGGTGTATAAGTTGTCCATGTTCTTGAGGTCGGGGCCAGCAAAGATGGCAAAGCGGTCCCTCACCTCGAACCGGACGGTCTTCTCTTTCTTGGAGCCCGCCCAGCGGGAATACTCCTCCGTGCAGAGGACCCTGTTGGCACTGGTGGTGGAGAGGTCGCGGACCCTCCGTGCTGGCATGCTGAAGGCCTCCATGCAGTCATCTGCGTAATACTGGTACGGGTGCCAAGTCCTCCCGTTGTCCAGCGACTTCTCCAGCATCATGATGGTGGGGCGCCCGTACTCGAAGGTGATCACGATGTCGTCCGTCAGCTCGATGCTCTTGTTCCAGGACAGGGTGATGTTGGCCAGCAGCGGCTCCGGGTACCGGCGCCACGTCACGCTCTGCCAGTACGTGGCCAGCCCCTCGTCCTCGCTGTCGAACATGAGCTTGGGCGGGTGGGCCAGGTCCGGGTTGGAGGCGTCGCACTCGTCGCTGCACAGGTACGGGTTCTCCTGGAACAACAACAACGGTCACCAGAGAGGAAGGCAAAGCCTGGGCATGGTGTGGGCATCACAGCCAAGGTCACACCGTTACAGGGCCTGGGATCTGGCTGCCTGTGTCAAACATTAACTGCTGGGCTGAACCGGAGTGTGCCACGGGCCTGGCTCTCAGGAAGCTGTTTCTGAGAATGAATTTAAGGCAGAAAGATGCGGCTTTGCCTCCGCTGTAAGAACGGCTGAGCTGTTTCCTTTGAAAGGCCCTCTGGGAAAGGGCTTTTCAATTTGGCACGGGGGCAATTTTCATAGAAAGTGCCTTCCCTGAGATGGTCTCTGGGAAACTTCGGTTCAGCTTGGCCAGTTTACAAGCCTACGGAATGCTATGCTCTGCCTTGGAAGAACCGAATGGCTAAAATCCCCCAAACACATCCCTGCCTCTCATGGCTCCTGATGCCAAAAATCCTGGGGACACGCCCTCCCCCCTGTGCCACTGAGCATGGCTAGAGGAGGGAAACCAAACTTCTCCAGCTCCAAGCTGGGACAGGACTGAGGAGCAGCAGGGAGAGCAGGGATCTGTGCTCCCGGTGCCATGGTCCTCTCCTGCCTGCAGGGACCATGGAGGGAAGGATGGCTCATCCCATCCAGGTGAAAATGTCCACCACCTGCAGGCCTGGCAATGGGAAGAAAGGAACAGCCACCCCATTTTGCCCACAAGTGACAGTGCACGGCCAAGCTGGAGTGTTTTGCAGGGACACACACATCCATGTGCTGAGCTGCACTAGGACATACCATGAAGACTGAAGTTTTGGAGGTGGGTATCAGGATTATTAGCTCATCCATATGTGTGTTAAAACCCAACATTACTTGCCCTGCAGCCTCTGCCTCCAGGAGCGAGCATGTGGGTCAGACCTTCCTTGGGGATAATGCAGGCCTGTGTTACGGGGGCTACAGACCACAAATCAACTCTGCAACACAATGCAAATCTTTTTTGCATATGAAGCATCTCTTTGCTGTCACTTTACCTCCCTCTCAGACTCAAAATCCAAAGGGTTGGAGAGGGAGAGGCACTGGTACGACAGCAGGCTCTGCTGCAGTGGGACCCTTGTCAGGGAAGCAGATGCACCTGGCAGAGGAGGAGGAGGTGATAAAGCAGCTGGAGCTGCATAGAGCTCCTGGCTGGAGGTGAGGAGCCTGCTGGGGTGTGAGGTCTGTCCCTCCCAAGCGCGGTGGATTTACAAGGTAAGACCGAGCTGGGTGCTGTGGTTTGGTTTTTGGGTGTCTTGTCCGTGGTTGGGCCATGGGAAGATGCTGCTTGTGGGGATCAGTGTGTTCCTGCCCAGCCCTGGAGACCTCCTGCAGTGCTGGGGCTGTGCTGGGGTGCAGGGAGCTTGTGTTGGTGCCTGGGGGCTCTGGAAAACAAGGTTCAGGGCTGGGATCTGTGCAGGCTGGTTGTGTCCCTGGGCTGGGAGAGCCCTGCTGCAGGCATGGGAAGAGGCTGCTCCTGTATCTGTGGCACTGGGGACTGACCCTGCACCATGGCTTGCTTTGATCTGGGAAACTGCTGGAATCTGAATGCTTGTGACCTGCTTTTAGGGTGCTCTGTGTATACCCCAGGCACAGCAGAGGAGGGGATCTGGCTCGTACAGAGGGGTGCAAAGTGGAGCTTGGGAGCGGTGCTTTGAACGTGGAAACCTCTGCGTAACACAAGGTGTTTGGAAAATCTGTGACTTGCCACTGCCAGCTGGGCAACCAAAAGTCCTGGGAACTAGTTAGAGCTTCTCCATTCCGTGTCTGTGAAATGGGCCTTGGGTGCCTCCCCCCAGCTCGGAGCCATGCGCCGAACACGAGCGACTCTCTGCAAAGAGAGCGGAGGCCACGGCACCCAGGAGCCCTGAAAAGCCCAGGAGGGCATAAATAATTCTGTGTTCAGAGCAGCGTGCGAGTAATGCACCGTAAGTAAGGCAGGAGGCTGCTCCGCCAGCACGGGGGATGAAACAAAACAGCGAGGAACTGATCCGCACGTGAGCACCGGGATCGTCTGCAGGGGAGACAGAGACAGCCTTGGGGAGACAAGGGGACTCCTGTAAACACAGCACACGTTGTGTGTGTGTGTGTGTGTGTGCACGAGGCTGCCGGGGAAAGCAGATCAGAAAACAGGTCAACACTCAAACTGTTCGCGGCGCTGTCTTGCGCTGACACGCACCTGCCTGACGGGAAAGCCGCGAGTGCTGCGCTGGGGTTTGTTCCTCCTGTTACAGCCTGAACTTGAGCAATGTGTGGCTTTTGTTCCTCCTGTTACACCCTGAACTTGAGCAACGTGTGGCTTTTGTGCCCACCCCAAAGCATGAAAGTTGATTCAGTGATTCTGGTCCTGAACAGATGGGTTGGGTGATGTTTTTTTGAAGGCAAGTGGCTGGATAGGTTTTATCACTGTTTTATTTGCAGCTGTGACAACTGGGCAAGGGAAATGAATGGGAGTGCTCAGGCTTGCTTGGGTGGGTGAGGTTGAAGGGTGAGGGCACCTGCCCAGGTGCTCCCCACTATCCCCCCAAAGAGGGGGAGATGCCAGCTGGGCTGTGGTGGAGCTCTGAGCCGCGCTGGGGGGGTCCTCTCCTGCCTCAACACGCTGTTCTGGAGTAGGGATTAAGAAACCCTGAGATAGTGACATATTAAATATGCTCTCCTGACTCGTCACGTTCAGAGGAATTGTTTATCTCTGCTAATGAGACACAGCTTCCTGCTGGGGGATGGAGCTGCCTCTCAGCGCAGCCTTACAGCGGTGGCTGATGGAAAAGGCAGAAAATTCCCCCTCAGCTGAAGTGCTGGGGGCTCTGGGAGTGTGTGTTCCCTGTGCTGAGGCAACATATTGTGTTGCAGTATGGTCCTACTGCCAATGTGGCCATACAGATGGCTTAATAGGGCAGTCCTGAAAAGACCATCCCTGAGGCCCTATTTCACCACTTGTCTGAAGGAGGGGGCAGCAGTGCCGTGTCTTGGCGGGCTCAGGTGGGCATTTGGCTTGGGATGGCAGCAGGAAATTCCCTGATAAACCCGCCCTGCTGCTCAGAGTGGCTCTGTCTGAGAGGAGTCTGTGTCACAGAGCTGTCCTGGCTCTTGCTATGCACCTTCCTTTCTGGGGCTGCCAAAGCCCTTGAGCTGGTGTAAGATGAGTATTTGCCACTTGAGCTGCCTCCAGCAGGGCCACAGTGGCCACCTTCACCTCCAGGGCTACGGATGATGCTCCTATCAAGGCTTTCTTTGGAGGCTTCATTAAGCAGTGGCCAAACTGAACAAAGGAAGGACTCTGTGACCAAACCACAATAATAAAACACAACCTAGACCAGTAAAGGGTGGCCAGGATGGGAGGTGGGACAGATTTCCCAGGAGCAGTGGGGGAAGCAACTGAGTCAGACAAGCGTGATCCCTCTCCCAGTGTCCCGTCTGGAGGGAGGGGGCTGGCCAGGCTTGTCCCTGGCAGGGGACCTGGCAGGTCAAGAGCAGGGAGAAGGGGAGCCAAAACTCTGCCTGTCTGCAACATGCTTTGTCCCAGAGATGAGGGACTGGAGGTGCATGATCCCCGATGGCTCCCATGCATCCCAACCTGTGAGTGTGCTCAGCTCAGCAGGTAGCAACCCCAAAGATGCCTTTAACCACCCTCATGCTTTGCAGGGGCACGTGGCTCAAGGGCTGCGTGGCTGTCAGAGGGCAAAAGCAAAAAATAACCTCTAAGTGACAGCGCTGGAAGGTGGGGGAGAGCCTCAAAAGCCACCGGGTGAGTCACAGCACTACAGTTTCCTCTGCTAAAATGAAGTGTTCCTTTTTGGGGTTAGGTTTATTGAATTGTCCTTTCTCTGCGGGTTGCTCGATGCCTTTTCTGCTGGGGGGGAGGTGGTTTGAAGTGAGCCAGGAGGGCAGGGGGGAGCGGAAACAGATGGCCATACTTTGGCTGCTCCCTTGGTCCTGGTAAGATCAGATATAGCACTATTGAAACAACTCCAGGTATTATTTTTGAATCTGGTTTCCTCCCCCAAGCCGTGTGTCCTCCAAAGAATCTGTCCAAAGTCTCATGATATTTAAGTCTTCAATCTAAAAGTCAGGATGCATTAGCCAGGCAAACTTGGGCCTCAGTGAGCTTAAAATAAACCAGTTCACTTTGAGTCTCACGCTATTAAATCAGTCGTGAGTGTCCTCACGACAACTAGACATTGCAGGTTTCAGGCTCTCCAGCTCCTCTGGTTGTGCATTTCTTCAGGGTGCACCAAAGAGTGTTGCAGCCTTGCTTAGCCCCAGCTCAGCCCAACTCCAGGGGACGAACTGCAAGAGCCTCGTTGAGGACACGTTGTCCTAAATAGATGGCATCGTAACAAGATTGTGCCTCCGTGAGGAAATCACAGAGTGGTTTTGGGTTGGAGGGGACCTTTAAAGGTCATTTAGTCCAAATGGGCAAGGACATCTTCAACCAGGTCAGGATGCTCAAAGCCCCATCCAACCTGGCCTTGAATGTTTCCATGGACGGGACATCCATCACCTCTTTGGGCAACCTGTGCCGGTGTTTTACCGCACTCATTATAAAAATTTTCTTCCTTGTAACTAGTTAAATCCACTCTCTTTTAGTTCAAAACCATTATCCCTTGTCCTATCACTACAATTCCTGATAAAGAGTCCCTCCCCATCTTTCCTGTGGGTCCTTTTATATAGTGGAAGGGACTCAAAGTCCTCCTTGCCAGGTCTGCTCTCAAACCCTTCATGAATGGATACCAGGAGTTGCCCTGACTCTGGTGCAGGACCTTGTGCTTGGCTTTGTTGAACCTCATGAGGTTCCAGTGGACCCACTCTTGGTGTCCCAGCCCTGGTGACTGCAGACCCAGCCCTTGTTTTTCCCTCCTCTTGGTGCCTGGAGTCTGTGCTGGGCAAAAACGCCGCAAAAGGGACTTTCTGAAGGTGGCAGCGGAGACTTGCTCCTTGAGGAGGATTTCTTAAGAAACAAGATCTTGGTCCTGACAAAGCACAATGCCAGGAATCCAGGATGCTGCAGCAAAGCTGCTCCCCACCTTGCTGGGAAGGGAGGGGATGGGAGAAAACAAGCACAATAAAAGGCCCCAGTTTTACAAAGCCCAGCTGGTTTTTAGGGTTCTTAATGAGCACAGAAGTTTTTTTGCCTCCTCCCCCCTTCCCCCCCACCCCAGCAGATAATGCCATTTTTAAGCCTCACAGCATAAAATTATGTATTTTTGTAGGTGAAATTGCTTGATTAATCATTAAGCTGTTGAATATTTTAAACAAACTAGACATCTGTTGTGAATGGTGAAAGCTGCACAGAAATAAGACTGCAGCTTTTAGATCTCCATGCCAAAGGGAAGCTGGAAAGCAATTGCAACCACTAGCTGCACAGTGAAGAAAAATAATAATAATAATATTAAAGGGGAAAATAAAAAACAAGAATCAAGATTTGGGCATGGAAAAATAAGTTGATGACGTGGGAGCTTGTTCTGCTCCACCAGGGATGCTCATCACAGCTCTCACACCTGGTGTGATTTGTTTAGTGGAGTCTTGGTCCAGGGAACCCCCCTGGACTTCTTCTACTTTTGGGGGTCTCTTCTGCTTGTTATTTAAGCCAAGGCCTCTGCTAAAACCCAGAGCATCCTGGGATCACTTCTTTTTAATTACAGTCTGCTAATAAGAGTACTGACAAGGTCTCATCAACTCGGACTAGTCTTGGAAAACAAAATTTTTAATTTTTTTTAATTGAGGGGGAGAGGAGATCTTTGGCTTTTTACAGGAAGACTTTTATCAAAGGGAGAAAAATTTAAATGTGTTTATTTGGCACAAGGACCTAAGCTGTTGTGTGGGTTTCTCTCGGGTCCATTTTTCTGTAGTGTGTTTTTTTCCACTATGAACTGGCTCTCAAACCCAGCCAGAGATCGCTCAGACCTTGGGTGTCTCCAGACCTTGGGTGTCTCCTGCCAGTGCTGCTGATGGCTGGGACTGGGGGCTGTTTGATAGCCCCCTCCATAGCCTGAAGAGCCATGTCTGGCTCCCTCAACATGAGAAGAAGCAGGAGATGGCGCCTCCTTCCCTCCTCGGGAGTGCTCATGGCTGAGTAAACCTCGGTCTGGACCTCCATCTCCACCCAGGAGGAGACAATTGCCCTTCCATAGCACCCACCCCATCCAGCTCTGATGGTTAATTTGCTCTTGGGTGCATCCCAAGGCCATTCTGCTTCCCACAGGGCACCTCTGATGCTGCCTTTGAGTTTCTGCTCAAAGCTCAGCTGATGAGGCTCACAAAGTCCCCACCTTGCCTCGCGCTGCAACGAAGTCCTGAAGTTGGTATCAAATTTCCTCCAAATCCCACAAAACAACCATATCAGCAAAATCTCCGTGTGCACCTGATCCCTCCAGCCCTGTTAATGTCCCTGCTGAGGAGAGGTGCCACTGTGGGTGTCCTGCAGCCTCCCCTTCCCTGAACAACCCATCTGTCACGGGAGGACTGAGGGCCGTGGGAGATGGGCGTCCCCAACCCCGATCCCTGCCTCTCTAATGGGTGTTTGGGAACACATTCTTCCACCCCAATAGTTTATTTCCCCCCTTCCTTTCCCCAGCCAGCAGCAAATTGGATCCATTTGCTCCACAGGCTGCAGGATGGAGCTGAAACAACCGTCCTGACACATTTTCTTTCCTCCTTTACACTCGGCTGAGTTCCCCCAGTTCATGCTGGGGTTGAGCTGCGAGGCTTCACTTCCCTTCCATCCCCTGCTCCGGCTTTCCTGACTCTGCCAGGGCTTCACAGGGATCTCTGTCCCCATCCTGGCCGAGCTGTGGGTTTGCTCTGGTGTCTGTCAGCACCGGAAAATCACCCACTGAGCGGGGAAGATGCTGTCCCTGATCCAGCTCTGGTGACAAACACCTTTATCCTCCCCACGGGCACCAAGTTAAACCTATTTTCTGCAACACAGATTTTTGATAAGGGTCACACTGGGCAATGTGTGTTTTGGGAACCTTTCTTGGTTTTTCTTCCAGTAATTGCTCCAGGATGTGATGCTCTTTCCCAAACAGAATCGCATTTACCCAGGAGAAAACACGGGCTAGCCCTAATGTCATTTCAGGGTGTTTTCACTCTTGCTGCTCCTGATCTGAGGGTTCAACTGCTCTGTCTGGATTTATGAAAAGACAAGGTGATTTTATGATCAAAAATAACATTTGTGAGTAATTAAATCTCATGCTTCAGGGCATAAACCATAACCTGCCAGTGGCCAGGATGGGACTCCCAGAGAACTGGAAATACTCCCTGACAATTAATTTTCACTCTATTCATGGGCTGGGAAGGATCAGAGGGGTGAAACAACCGTAATTAATTTACAGCGATTATTTCCAACAGCTGGCAAGTGGCATAACTCACTGCAGAGAGGGCTGGGAGCTCAGAGAGAGATGAGGAGAAATGTGAGGCCCCTCTTGTGCCAAACAGCCCCACACTGGCCCTTCCCTGTGAGCCCAGGTGAAGGTCTGTGCCCTCCTTGCTCGATGCTCCGAGGGATATGGGAGGGCACTGGGAGCTGCCTGGCCAGGGGCCACTCTCTTGCATTAATTCTCCCATCCTCTGGTGCCCAAGTGGGCTTTCTCTGCAACTTAGCAGTGACCTCAACCTGGAAAACATTTTGGGAACAGCTCTGCCTGTGCTTTTTTGGGATGTCTGTCAGTGTGCAGGAAGGGGTCCCTGATGGGTCCAGCAGCACAGCATTGGACTGTGGAGCCACTGGGAATGCTCTGAAAGGAAAAATGTGCCTTTTTGGAAACGAAATCTTAACAGCTTTCTTCAAGATGCTATTTTCTTCTATTTTTTTTTTTTTCTAAAACCCACTTTGGTCAGCTCTATATATTTTAGATAACCAGAAGCTGCCTCACATGGCAGAAGATACAGTTTTCCCAAGGGCTGCCTGTGCGGCTGCAGCCTGAGAGCCGCTCGGGAACGCTCCCCTCATCCACGTATTCCCCAGGCATCGCTCTGCTTTTCCCGGTGTCCCTCCAAAGGGATGTTTCTAAGTGGCATGTGTGGGTAGGCAGGTTCTGGCAAGGCACCCAGGGGTTATTTCACAGCTTCACTTCTGCAGGGGAAGGGCAGCTCTGGCTGGGAAGCAGTGGGTGCTGGGGCAGGGAGCGTTTTTGGGATGGGATGGGAAGCTCAGGCTGGGCTGGTGGGGTGGTTTGCCCGCCTGTGTGTCCTTCCCTCGCCGCCTCCCTCCCCCAGCCATCTGCAAGGGGCTCTTATTAAGGCAGAGACAGCAAAAGGGGAGAAAACCGTCCTCGCTAACAAGCTGTTTGCTGTTTATGAGCAGGTAAAGGCAGAGCTGGGATGAATTATTAATAGGGTGGAAATGGGGTCCCTCCACAGATCTGCTGCTAATTCTGGCTCAGCCGAATGTCACTCTCTCCATCTCCTCCCCGGCCGTGGTTTGGGGGGATTGATTGCTCCTCCGCTTCCTTCCCCTTCCTCCCGGATCGGAGGTTGTCCAAGCCCAAGGTCACCCCTTGCACGGGCGTTAGGACAGGCTTTGCCTGCGTGTGGGATTCGGGAGCGCGTGACTCAGCAGAACCGGCCCTGCGCGGCTCTGTTCGCGACACCGGGGCTACACACAGAGACATTTTGCTTTTTGCCTCTTGCCTTTGGCCTGAGGATGAAGCAGATCCTCCCTCACTGAGCAGCGCCGCTCGTTCAAGGCTCTCAGGCTCCCTTGGGCCCGTCTCTCCGCCAGAGAAGAGATTCAAGCCCTGCTCGTGGCTGCTCTTCCCCTTCCCCCTCCAGCCTGCTCTGAATTCGAGAAGCATCTCGTTCGTATTTCATCCTGGCTCAGGGCTGTGCCCTTCTCTGCACCAGCCCTGGGGAAACATCACCGTGCCAGACAGGGCGGGGTGGTGGCGGGTCAATGGCCTGTCTCCAGGTGGGGAAATTGAGGCAGGGAGGGATTTCAGCAGCAGGTCTAGGTTTGATGGGGAGCACTGAGAGCTTCACCTGTGTGAGGACTGGACTCTCCCAGGCATCTGCAGCTGGGCAAAGTAGTGGCTTGTCCACCCAATGTTGATCTGAGGGTCGAGACAAACCATGAGGGTCAAGGAAATCTCTGCTCTCACCCCACACTGTCTCTGAAACTCTCCCGTGGTCTGTTGGTACCTCCGTGTAAGGGTCTGAACTGGTCTTTGCACCGTAAATGACAGAACCTTGGCAGGAGGCTGACGTCCAGGCAGGAAGCATTCCCTCCACAAAGGGAGGATCCAGAGGGAGATGCTCCTTGTCACGCACAAGGGCTGATCCAAGTCACCTGTCCACCCTCGCAGCGCAGCCGGCGCCGCCCGTGCACCAACACAAATCCCCTCACGCCCACTCTGGCTCAGCCAGAAACAGAAAATCTGGCCACACGATGAAATTTAACCTCCAGACTCTGAAATCAGCCTGGTCCACGGGTGACCTCTCCAAGAAGGGCCCCAAGCTTGATGTTTGCAGGGTGGCATCGGGGCAAGCACTGCCATTCCCAAAGCCCAGCGCCTCGTCCCGCGGGACGCGCGTGCAGCTCATTTGGGGGCGGCACAAGGGTTAACGCCGCCCGGAAAATTCCACTCCTAAGCAGATAATCTCATCTGTGCTGGGGATCCACACACATCACCCGCAGCAGCCCGGCTTCCCATGGAACCGTTTTTGAGCAGCTCTTTCTTTGTGAACTGCTAATCCCCCAGTGAGCCGCTCTAACCCCATCCCTCCTGGCGCCCTGGGCTCACCTCCACCCCCACGCGCCGGGGCTGCACCCCTGCAGCCCCCACCTTTTGCAGTGGGGATTGCAGGGTGACCCAGAGCCCGGGATGATGATCAGAGGCTGATGAACCAGACACCCCTCAGCTGGCAGCCACGGGCACGCGTTCAAAAACGTGGGCGTTTAATCCCATTGACTGCTTTTTAGCTCGTCCCCAAACTCGGACTTTCTGTACCCAAGAGTTGCAAGCTTTGGTCTGCCCAGGGCACTACCCTGAAGCTTGTTTACAAATTAAGCTGCTTGGATCCTGCCCTACCCCTTCTTTGCCAGATTATTAAGCCCTTGCATCTTGCTACAGAGATGTATTTGTGTCCGCAGCCCCAACCAGCAGGAGCACAGCAGCAGCGACCTGTGTGCTGGGCTGTGAGTGCATTATTGATTCAGGACGAAGAAAATGCTTAGGAAGTAGGAAAAGTGTCCTGCTCTCTAAAAGCTTGTGCGCCTTGTAAGCTCAATACATGCAGCCTTTGCAGAGAGGCTCGCTACGCCGCTATTAATAATTTATTCTGCAAGAGAGGCCCTGATAGTTTGAATGGGGGAGGGCAGGACGTGGAGGCTGGGGGTGGGAGAGGGAGGGAGTGGAGGCTCTGCTGTGCTCCTCGAATGGAGGTGCATTTCTGAAGCCTTTCTGGGGGGAGCACAGTTGGGTGGTGGGTACCCCTGCACCCACCCCGGCCTCTGATCAGGGCTCCTGTGCCTGCTGCATCGGGCACTTTGCCTTTGCTGTTGTAGCAAAGCATTTGGCTGCTTTATGCTCTGCTTCAGGGGAACAATTCAGCAGGTGCCTCTTGGAGGTTGGGACTGAGCTGTGATAAGCCCAAAATGTGTCCTGACTGTCCCTGAGGGCAGGACAGCGACCCTTTCCTTTGAGAGGGCTCCCCAAACCCCCTGAATGGCAGCACCTTGCAGCTGAAGCAGCTGACTCAGCCAGCAGATGGGGAGTTACAAACCCTTTAGCTGGGATTAGAACCAGTTGAATCTGTGCTAGTTGTCCCTTTGGGATATTCCCCTCTGAAGGGGGTGTGGAGGTGTCCAGGCAGGACTGGACACAGTGGTGGCAGCAGCATCCATGTGGAGCTTAGCACGGAGGGAGCAGAGACCCATTGCTTGTGCTGGAGTGAGCAGCAAAACGGGTGGTGGTTCTGCAATGTGGGTGTGTGGGCACTGGAACCCCCCAGCCCTGCTCATGGGTGGATCCTGCTGCCCTCTCCAGCCTCACCACTGCTCTGACACACCCTGGTGTTCGCCTTCCGTGTGACTTGGTGGAGCTGGAGCTGTGGCACCGTGTGTAGAACTGCTCCACGGAACAGAGTGGAGGGAGGGCTGCTGCCTGAGTGGCTCCTGCAGGAATGTGAGCAAATGGGAGAGGTGGGAGCCAGCTGGGATGAGATCCAAGCTGGTGGCTCTGCATCGCTATGTGGCTGCACCCCCTGAGCTCTGGACAAGCAGCCCCATCCAGTCCCCTCCTGTGGCTGGAGCCTGCTCAGGGATGGCTGAGAAATGGAGAAATCCGCCCTGGAGCCAAAAGGCACAGGTTTCTCTAAGCCTGCCCACGTGGAGCAGACCAGATGTGCAGAGCCACCAGTGCCAAAGGCTGGAGCAAGCACAGATGAGGGCAGTGGAGCAGGGCAGGAGCAGGGTCAGCACTGCAATGTGTCCCTCTGTAGGTGCTGGTGACCCTGCCTGGAAGATGGGGGGGCTTGTGGGAACCTCATGGGACATGTCTGGGGCTCCAGGGAATGGCTTGTCTGCTTGAGGTGAAGGCTGAACTGCTGTTTGCCAGGGCTTTGCAGGCATAACCTTCTCCCCAAATACGTCTCCAGAATGGTCACCCAGCAGTGCTGTGTGATCTGGGGAGGAAAAAGCCTCTTTAGTGTTTTTCAGCACAGAAAACCATATCTATGCTGTAGAATACAATATAGATTTTGGAATCAATAACTAGGAAGGATTTCCCTGAACAGCTCTGGCTTCAGAAGTTGCTTATGGAAAACTGGTACCTGGGATATAAGGGCTGCTGTGAGAGCTGCTCTTCCAGCTCTGGCCACGCTCCCCAGCACGTCTTCTGAGTTTGGTCTCTTCTGCTTTCCCCATCTGAACACTGTCCCCTTTGAAGAGCAAAGCTTTTCTTAAAAGTAGTTTACTCTTCCTCATCTCCTTCAAGGTGGGGGTAAACTTCCTGCTCACTGTACCAATTAAATCTACTTGACAGCTTCGTTTTTATCGCTGTGTCTTTTCCATCAGCAAGTGGAAATGATCCTTGCTCGGGGAGTAGCATCCCACTTTACAACAAGATGAATCCCGAACTGGGCATTTAAGGAAATTGTTACAGACTGTGAGGGAAAATCCCGTGTGCTCAGCACTCTCTAATTTAAAGCTGAATTGTGTCCTTTCATTTTTCTGTCAAGCCTTTGCTTTTGTACCACCAAGATCCTGCCGCACTCCGGAGTAGCCTCGGTGGTGGGAGAGCAGCACTGTGTAATTTGCTGAGCTGCTAATAATGTACAACCCAAGGGTCTGGCCCCAAGGGCAAGGAGCCACTGATCCTGACTTCAAACAGTGTCCTCTGCAGCAACCCTGATGCTGAGAAGTGATTAAGGGTCGGAACAGAACCAAAAGGCTCCAGCTTTTTCTCCCACGCTCGAAAGCAATGCCGCGATGGGTGCAAGGCGTGGATTAGGGAAACCTGCATCCGGATGGAAATGGCAGCAGTTGCCTTTTCCAGACCCTCCTCCAAGGAAAGGGGAGCATTTTCCAGGGGTTAATTTAATATACTGGAGGGTTCAGAGGGAAGGGGGACTGTTAACACTTTGTAGATGTGAAAAGAAAGATGCGTCTTTCCATCCGCACAACCCTGCCCGAGATGTCTTGGGTCATTTGACAGCAGAGAGTGAGTTCCTTGTGCTGCTGAATTTTGGTATAAAGGCAAAGTAGTGATCATCCCCAGTGCCATGTAGGTCCCACAATGAAGGCCAAAGGGGAGCTCCAACTCCCAGCCCGCTGCTATGGCCGAGGATGGGTTTGCAACCAGTAGTGAGTAGTGCTGATTTATTCAGGGAGGAGGCAGAACATCCTCTTTTCTTGGAAAGGATTTTCCATTTGACTTGTATACAGGCTCTGCTTAGCCCAAAGGATGTCCTTGAACCCTGGGGCACTCAAAAGGCTGAGGATACCTCGTGCTTTGCCCCCTGGTTCAGTCTGAAACAAGGTGCAGGGGCAGCACAGGCACCTCCAGCGGGCTGGGGAAGAGCTATGGGTCTCTGCTCATGGCACCAGAAGGGATGAATCCATTCTTTCATCACTAGATCATGCTGCATCCTGCAAAATGCTTCTGCAAGAGCATTTCTGAAGCAACTCCTTGTTCCTTCTTACTTTAAAAACTTTGGGTTTACTTTTAACCGTTCCCTAAACCCACAGTCCTTTGTCTGCACCTAAACAGGTCTGTGAAGATATGGTTGGATAGAGTTGTATGAGATGGGCTAAGAATGTAAGGAAAAGGGTTTCTGTGCCCAAAGGTTTGTCTGCTTTTTCCAATTTTAGCACCCAATCTAGCAAGAGAAATAGTTCTTCAGTACAAGCCTTATAACCACATGTCATTCAGAAAAGTTTAGCTAAGAATTAAACTAAACATCCAATTTGGCTGCATGTGTAATGAATAAATAAAGCCTTTTCCTTTCATGTACCCGTGCCAAAGTCAACAAGCTCTATTAGCTGATGAAACAATGCTGACGCCAAATAAAAATACCCCTGACCCATCAATATGGGCTAAGAGCTCGGCCCTGCATCAAAGAGGGTTGTCAGAACAAGAAATACTGTCTCAACACCTCTGGGGGGGAAGACAAAGGCCCCCATTCCTGCAGCAAGCTGGGCTCCCCGTGCTGCTGGTGCAGGGAGCTCTCACCGGGATGCCAAGGAGCAGCAAAACCATTCCATGGGGACCGTCTGCTGTGGGCACCCCTCCTTGCTTTTGCTAGAATGGTTTGGAAACCTTCTGAACTGCAAGCCTGTTTGGAGCTGGGATTAGGGCTTTGGTGTTTTTTTGGTGTTCACCCCACGTGTGAACTCCCCACAAAACCAGAGGACTTTTTTATCCTGTGTGCAAAACGCTGACGCTCGGAAGAGAAATCCTCCAAGGTCCCTGCTCGGCAGCAAAGAAGTGCCTCAGCATCTCAGAGCATCAACACCTGGGAGCACCCTGCCAGCTGGGCCATCCTCCCTCTCCTCCCCAGGAGGGTGGGAAGGTGAAGGAACACTCCATCTCCCCTCTGCCCCTTGCAGACTGTGCAGCTTTGCCGTTCCCCGGCCGTGCTTATCCTGCAAACCCCTCTCCTTTGAAACCCACATTCAGCTGCTCCGTGCCGTGCCCTGCATGTGATCTTTGAAGTCTCGCCCCTCCCTCGACATCCTTGGCTAAAAGATCTGTTCCCTATTAGTCTTCAGTCACGCTTTTAGATTCATTCAGGCTTTTATTTACTTATCCATCTGTCTTCCTGCTCCCACCACTCCCCCTGCCCTGCCAGGAGGGAAAGTACAATTCATTTTTCAGGTGACCCTGCCAGGAAGGTGTTGACATGAATAGGAGCAGGTTCAGAAACTGTGGAAAAAGCAAAACCCTTGACTTTAATAGGCAGCAAAACACTTCCCAACCAGAAGAAAGCAGACAGATGTGACTAGAATTGCTATAAAACAGAAGAGACTGTCCTCCAGATAATTCCTGCCATCCCCTGATGCCTCCTTGCGCAGAATTCTCTGTGAGCACTGCTCGGAGTTGTTGCAGGGCAGCGTGTGATCCTGTGGGCTGTGTGATGCCTCCTGGTGCTGGTACAACCTCGCAGGACACTCTCACTGTCTGACAGGGTCCTGACTGTCACCAGGGCTCTGCTCCCCTGCCTGCCACAGCAGTGCCCTGCACAGGGACACGGTCCAGCTCCCTCCTGTCTGGCTGCTTTGAGCATGGAGGGGTGTTTGTGTGTCTTTAGTTTTGATTTCAGCTGTCTGAGCAGCGCAGGCGTCCTGCTGGGCCGCGCTTAATTCTGAGTAACGCGAGTTTAACGGCACGGACAGTACCCCGCTGCTTTGAAAGACACCTAAGAAAGCAATATCGTCACCGTAAGAACTTCTCTGCTGGAAAGCCAGGCTCCTATGAGACCCCACCTGTTACAGAGAAATAATTAAAACCTGAAGAGGAAGGGTAACAGGACACTGAAAGGCACCTGAGTGGGCTGGCAGCGAGGAGCTGCTCAGGGTGTGTGCGAGCTGCTCGCCCTCCCCTCCCAGCCAGGGCCGGGGCTCGGAGCTTGTAACGATCGGTGGGCAGAGACATCGATTTTTGTCCAGCACTTCCTTAGTGCAGGGGGAGCAAAACTCGGCTCGCATCCTCTGCGGGCTCGGCTCGCCTCCCCCTGCCTGTCAATAGGTGTCAAGTCACCACCCAGGACCGGCGGTGGAAGGGCCGTTTCTTGCTGATTCCACTTTCTGCTGACCATAAGGGGATGCTCAGCAGTAAGTGGCCACATGTCATTCCCCGTGAAAATTTACCTTGATGGCCTCCCAGCCCACACCACTCCAGTCCTAAGGCTGGATGTCTCCTGCAGCCACCTCCTGCTCTGTGCACTAAGGGCTGGGTGGGCTCTTTGCTCACCTCAGCAGGGCTGCTCTTGCTCTGCTTCGTTTTTATAACTCTTTAGTCCTCTGGAGAGGACAGCACCGGTGTAAGGGGGGGGGGAAAAGGGCCATGAATACAGTGGAATTTCATAAACCTATCCCAGAAATCTAAAAAATTATATTGCAATGTATCATTCCTGTTCTTAGCTCGATTCTTCATTGGGGAATTGCTCGGGGACGTGGCTGTGAGTGCTTGTTTCTGTTTCGGAAGACAAAAGCTGGGCCAGGCTGGGGTGAGGCAGGGACAGGAAGGCAAATCCATGTTTTGCATTTGTGTAGCTCTCATTCACGGCTGTACACGGTGTTTGCAAGTGTTCCAGCACATGGCAGGCGTACGCTACACGGAAACACTGCCGGCGCCCAGAATAGAAAGATTTTAGCTCAGTATTGACTGAATCAAGAGATGTGCAGGGCTGATTGCAGTTTGTGCCTTTTGCTTCCTTGGAGGTCAGTGGAGCTGAAGTCTGGAGCATCCTTAACCAGAAAGGGTTTGCAAAGAGCTGCAGTGAGTGCAGTTTGGTGTTCTCCTTTTAATCCTTCTGCTGCCAGTCAGATAAATGGAAATACAGACTGACCCATCAATAGTTAACGGTTTTATTTGCAACCTTGCACTTAATCTTTCTTTTCAAATGATCTTTTAAAAAGAAAAGCTGCTACTTATCTGGAGTTAGTGGAAATGTCTTCCCTGGTACTAATGAGACCCCTTAGGCTGGAGGGAACTGGGGAACTACTGGCAGCATGTTCTGATGGTCATAAATGTTTGGTGTCCCTTGGTACCAAAGCAGCATTTTTCTCTTGGACTTTCAAGAAGTGCCCTGAGCTGGTTGGGCCCGGGGTATTTCCTAGGTGGCAAACTGAGGCACGGGGTACACAAGCCTGGATAGCATTGGCAATAGAAAGTGGGACTGTATTAGGGGGAGAACTCCCCTTCTCATTATAAGTAATAAAAGAATAACATACTCTTTTAGAATACCTCCTTGTCCAGTGCTCACCACAATGGAAACCCTGCCAGCATGGGCTGGCTTGGTCCCTGTCCCTTAAATGTGGGCTTGGACCACTCCTGGGGGACATTTGAGAGGGGGCATTACTGTTTTGCTCTTTGCTTTGACCCCTGAACTCTTTAACAATGTAAAGCCTTGTGAATTATAAATCAAATGCTCCTGCTGAGCTTTGTGGTGCACGGAATGAAATGCGATGATTAATATTTAAGAGAAAATAAGTTAAAGATTTTAACTACAAGGGCAAATGTCTGTCCACAGAGTCTTTTCATGGGGAGGTTAGAAGAGAAGGGAGAACCACATTTTCAGATATTTCAGTGAAACTTATGGCTGTCAGACCAACTGCCAGAGCTGTCAGTGTGCAGGGGCCATGCTGGCCCTCACCAACCTGCCCTTCACTCTTCCTCAGAGATAACTCTGATAAACCCCAGTGCTGGAGCAGCCCTTTGGGGTGGCACTGGTGAGCACACCCCGCATGCTTTAGCAAGCAGAGGGACGTGCTTGGAGCAGCTTGGGTTGAGTGCTCGCTGGGGGCAGAGCTTTTCCAAAACCCAGACCTTACCCAGGACTTGCTCAGCCCTCCCCACCTCCTCCTTGCCCTCCCCTCTACCATCCCTGCTGTAGGACTGGCTTCTCCTCAGCACAGCACTGGGATGGGCAGGATGCCTTCCCCCCACTTGGCAGACCAGGACACTGAGAGCTCAAGGCAGCAGCCACTGTGGCCACCCTGAACAAAAATGTCCTTACAATGGCCACCAGCAGAGCCTGTTATAACCCAGCAGATAAGGAGGGAAACACTTACATGGGTGCAGAACCTCTCGGGCGGGTCCCCACAAGTGATTCCTGCCGGATCCACCCGGACCGTCACGTAATCCTTCATCCGCATGGCCTTGGGCTGGCAGGCGTAAAACTCCCATGAGGGGCCGTCGTCCGTGGTCACCCAGGACTTGCAAATGTCATACTGTCCCATGGCCAAGGGGACGCAGTGCAAGAGGAGAGCAAGCAGGTGGAGCATGGCAGCTGCGGCCAAGCGCGGGGGCCCTGGGCGAGGGCAGTGCCGAGAGTCCCGAGGAAGGCGGCTGCTGGGCTAGGGGTTGCTCTCGGGATCAGCATGGAAACTCCTCATCTACCAATGATCCAGTCGAAGGAGACCCAGAAGGTAACAGGGGTGATCCCAACTCTGCCCGCCGTGTCTGGATGTGGAAAGTTCCTCTCGGCGCAGAAGCCAACTTTGCAATTCACTTGATTGGGAAAGTTTTGGCCGGAGTTGCTGATCAGTGGTCAAAAGTCTTCCTTAACCTCATTTTCCCCCCCTTTTATTGTACGAAAGGTCTTCCAAATCAGCATGAAAATATCTAGAGGTGACTCCAGTCAATCAATAGAAAGATCAAGTTCTGAGTCGCTGATGAAATTTGATAGGAGTAAATTGGAGAGGCCGTGAGATGGTGCTGGATCAGGTTTTCCTCAACCTTCTTGTCTGCTGTGAATGCGTCGCTTTGGAAAGTGCCTTAAACTGTGTCTGCCTTAATTACTGGGGAGTTCGGGCATTAACACGTGAAATAAATAGAGCACCTGGTCATCAGTACAACTCTGACAAGAGGGACCCCTTGGAGCTAAAATTCCTTTCTCCCAGAGGATGGTTGCATCAAGATGAACAGGTCAGGTGTCAAGAGCCGTGGTGGTCCCAGCAGGGTGCTGGGTGGTCACTGGGTTGACAGGAGCAGTGCTGGTCTCTGCTGCTCCTGCCGTGTCCTGTGGTGGTGGTGAGGCACTCACAGGCGAGGATCTGTCCAACTCTGCCTTTTGGCAACAGAGCACCAAGTTCCCAAAGCCTTCAGCTGCAATCCATGGGGCTACCTGAGGTCTCCTCTCCCTTTCATGGTCAGGGCGAAGGGACAGCTCATCAGCAGGTGGCACCTGCAAGAAATTGAAAGACAAATTGGGTCGGAGCAAGGGGGGACAGTCAGAGCAACACGACTTGTAAGAACAGGGATCCCTAAGGAGGCAGAGTCCTCAGCTGGGCTTCCCAAGCCACCAGACAGGTTTTTGTACCAGGGAGATATACAACTTTAATAAAAACCAATCCATAGTAAGATGCTTATGGCTTTTCTGCTGTCTGGGAGGAGGGAAGGAGCGCTGCCCCATTTGAGGTATCTGCCTCGTAACAGCAGCTGGTCAACAGGAGCTCTAATGGGTCTTCAAATGATATAAAGAAGGAGCTATAGGTCGTTAGAAGATGGAGAATATGCAGACACACAGCAGGGATAGACAGACAAATTGATGGTCTTAAAAAAGATAAGCAAATAAATAAGACAGCTGGGGAGACAGATACATTGTCCAGCATCCCCACATATGATTTATCTGAACAATAACATTTAATAAAAAACAATTTAAAGTCCTAATAACATTTAGGTTCACCTAATACAAAGAGCAATGACCTTCCCAGTATTCATTGCAGGTTAGAACAACATTTCTGCAATTTTGTTGTCTTTCCAGTAGAGCTATAAAAATTGTAAGTAATTACAAAACAAAATGACAAAGACCTGAAGAAGAAAAAAAAACAAACATCAAACCCTCTCTCAGTGTTAGATTCAGGAGGAAGATCTCATCTGAGAAGGCGGGAGGCACCTACCCAGAACAGAAATTTAGCTCGGGATAATTCCCTTTCTGTTTGTTTCCCCAACTTTTCTTCCACAATTTAGGGACGTCTGCTTCAGCAGCGTGCTTAGCATTTGCTTTCTCATAAAGCTCAGCTGCTAAAGCTCCGAAACTCCAGGTTAACAGATGCATTGATCCACGTTCTGGGGCTTCACACCGCCGTGCTGCCATCTCCCTTTCCCTCCTTTTTGGTTGAGGGATTGCTGATTGAGATGAATGAGTTCAGAAAAGAGAAGCTGTCTCTCATGCTTCATTGCCAGCTCTCAACGAACAGCCTATTATAGCTGCGTTGGACCTGAATAAACTCCCAGAAAAAGAATAGACTGGCTGCTATTTTTACATTATGAGTAAATGTAGTAAAAATAATAAGCCGGTGTGACACAGTGTTTATAAGTCCTACTTACATCAGAGCTGTCTTTTCAGTTATAACAAGTCAGTTCCTAATTATTACATCAAACTGGTCACTGCCAAGTGCCTGATAACAGCGGAGAGTGTGAGACTCTGGCATTGTGTAGAAAACAAGCAGGGTAGTTTTAATGAGGACTCCAGTGCTGGTAAGTTTATGGATCTATTTTCATAGCCTCAACAATTATGTTTTGCACTTGAATGGCTGTCAGGGAAAAACCCAGGTAGAAAGGATCTATAATACCTATTAGTGTCTTGTTATGCTGGCTAAATGTCATAGATTCCCAGGGAAATAAAAATTTGCTGGGAAAAAATGTATTTACTCTCAGTGCACCAGCCAGGAGAGTGATCTGGGGAGAAGTCTGAGGTGCAACACTTTGCCAGTCCTGTCCCTTTGCAGAAATAGTTGGGAGTGTTGCTCTGAAATGAGCCAACATGCTGCAAACGGGGCAGAGAGGCTCCCTGAATTAAAGGTTTCACCCTGCTTGATTTGGTTTGATTCTTAGAAAATAAATCTTCACCTGATATTATTAAGAAACTGCAGTTCATGGGAACAAATAGAATCAATGCTCTTTGTTCTCTTTGAAGAGTACTCAGCACTCGCTGGGGACTGATAGCCGGAGTATTAAAAACACAAAATTAGATTGTGTCTTGACTTAGCTGGCTCCGGTTTTTTTCTTATTATTGGATTAACACCCTATTGAAGTAAAGGGACAACGCCGAGCAACAACTGAGCTGCTCTGGAATTAAGAGCAGAAAGTAAACTCAATGAAGGAGTTTTTAATTTTCTCTCAGAAGTGTTGCTTTCCCCACGCACCCTCCGCTCTCCCCCCCGCGCTCACGGAGCGGGAGTTCTTCTCCCCTTTCCCACGCTGATCATCCCTTCCCCGCGAATTTGGGGAGCCCCCGCGGGGTGCCGGACCCCGAACCCCGCGATAAGGCTGCGCGGCTCGAAGCTCCCGGCAGAAAAACCTGTAAATCCCACTCGCATCCCGCCGCTCTCCCTGATGGATTCGCGGTTCCCGGCAAACCCCGATGCCGTTCCCCCCCACCACCCTCCCGCCCCATCCTCCCGGGTTTCTTTTACACCGAAGGACTTCGGGGGTTTGCAAGGGCTGGAGTGGGAATCGGCGGGGCGGGGGGAGCCCCCCGGGCTTCCCGAACTCCGAAGTGGGAAAATAAAGCCCATCCCGCGGCGGGGAGATGGGGATGTTCCGGGGAGGGTGACACAGAGCGGGACACCCCAGGAAAGCCTGGGACCAACTTGGGAGGTGC
>JAWWES010000038.1:4243947-4259402 GCA_035583135.1 Lophotriccus pileatus
CGGGGGCGGCCCGCCCCCCCCCCCCCCCTCCTCCGCCTCCCTTTCTCCCCCTTTTCCCCCCGTTCTCGGTGCTCGGCGCTGCGGGTCCTTACCGGGAGGGAGCTCTGCGGTGCGGGGCTCCCGGCGGAGCAACTTCGGGGCCGGGGGGAACCCCAAACACACCCCCCAGCCCAGCCCAGCTAAGCCCAGCCCAGCGCGGCGGGCAGGCGCTGCGCCGCCGGCCCCCAAAGGGCAGATGGCCGGGGGAGCTTTGTGCAATCCCGGCTCCCCTCGCAAGTTAATGCCGAGGCTGAAATCCCTTTTGCTCTCACTTTCAATCACAATCGGAGCTTTTATCTCCGTGCCTGATCCCGGCTGCGTAACTTCCTCTGTGCAGCTTTAGCACACACCATCCCACCGGCGGCAATGGGCTTCTTAAAGGTGCAGGAGGAAATGCAGGGCGGGGGGAGGAGGAGGAGGGAGGGAAAACCACCCGAGGAAGAGGAGGATGCGAGCGGGAGCCTTCGGCTCCGGCGGCCCCGCGGCTCCCGGTGCAGCATCGGCGCCGTCCCGCTGTCCCCGGTTGGATAACGGCAGCCGGGAATGCCGCTCCTCGGGGCTTCTCGGTTATTTTTTTTTTGCCTTTAAGAGCTTCAAAAAAAAAAAATAAAAATAAATAAAAAAATTAAAATCATGAGATCATGTTTGCTCGAGGAGGGGAAAAAAAAAAAATCTCCAGTCACGAGGGTTTCCCCACACGTGTAAGTCCTCGCTTGGTGTGCCCTGAATATTTTGGGGAGGCTTCTGCTGGCGAAGATGCTGTAAATGAGGCTGCGTGCGTGTGTGTTGGGGGAAGAGGGGGTGGTTGGAATTAATAGGATAAACAAAGCAGGAACTCGGAGATGGGGAAATCAGATGGCTGGGAAATGCTTGATAATGGTGGGAATGTGCTTTGGGATTTAACCAAACCGGGTTTTTCTTTGGTAGGGTGGGGGAATTAACATGCGGGGCTGGAAAGTCTGACAGCACCTTCCAGCATGGGGCTGGAGAAGCAATAGGGGTGGCTTAGGTCAACTCTGTTGAGTCCATGCTGAGGGGCAGAGGAGGCTCCAGCTGTGGACAAGGTGGATAAAGCTGTGGACAAGGTAAAGGTCCAAGTTTTCCCTGCACAGGGCAGCTGCTGGAAACAGGATTCCAAAGCAGCGACAGGTTTTTGTCTCATCCATGGATAAATGACAGTTCATTTATGGGGAGGAAAACCAAAGAATCCCCACCGCCTCCTATGTACACGACCTCCAAAAAAATAACTGCTCCCTCCTAACCAAGAATTCAATAATTCCTGAGCCAGAAAATGCATTGTCCAGCTTGTATGTGGTTTGAACCTCATTGACTCAGTGTTTTGTTACATGATTTCCTTTGGCCCACTGCTCTGAGGTCTCCGTGTGGCTTCTGCCATCCAAGAGTCCCTGGAAAATGCACAATCCATCCTGTGACAAGACAGAGGTGATTTAGAGCTCTTCTGGGAAACGTTTCCCATATTCTGGAGAGTAAGTGAGATTTATGAAATGCTGGCATTGTGTCTTGACTGTGGCCCAGCCTAAATGCGACGCTGATGCACAGGGTGGTCTTTGCCTGCAAGGATGTCTTTGATTCTGGCTTAGTTTCCACTCCTCTGGTGAGGACACAGTCAGATACTTTCCACATGCTAACTTCTTCTGTAAACACTTACTTTCCAGCAGCAGTATAACTTAAGTGAGAAGCACTGGCTGGGAATCCAGGGCTGACTAATATTCCTGGATTTCACTTTGTGCCTTTAGGTCTGCTCGCTAGTAATGACTCCCCTGGAAATTCCCCACGTCTCACTTATTACTTCTTTATTAGTTATTATGGTACCGTAACAGGATAAAAAGGAGTTGGTATTTCATTTTCATTCCCTCTAATAGCCACGGCAAAGACCAAGTGGTGTGCTGATTATTGACATCAGAGTTAAGTGATATGCACGCATCATTAGGTTTCAATTGGAAAGAATAACAGCACAGTGTGAGTCGTCACACTTCTAAACTCCATGGCATTTAAGGAAAAACCAAAGTCGTTTTTCCCAGCCCTGCGAGCTCAAAAGATCAGAAGCTGGCAATAATACTTGTATAGACACAGGTAAAAGGCGCTAGCTCCAGGCAAAGCACCAGAATTAACTAATGAGCGTAACACCCTGGGGAGGCTGGCGGCAGCTGTGGGGCTTGTCCAAGGTTACACAGCGATTCAGGAGATCCGGGAGCAGGCTTGGAGGATGGGAAATCACCCAGCTCCTGGCTTAAACAGACAGGTCTGGCTCCAAGGGTCCTGATGGTGGGAAGGAAAGAGATCCTCTGTGGCACGCACAGGCACCGCTGCCGGCAGTGCTGCTGCCACAGGCAGGAGGGAATGGGCAAGACTTGCAGCAAACGTTCAATTTTAGACCATTTTGGATTCTTTTACCCAGGCAGTTTTTACAAATATTTAATGCTGGGTGTAGTCCTCCTCTGGATGAAATTTCCACGAGGAGCAGGACGGATGTGATTTTCCTCGAGGGGACAGCTCTGCCCCCTCCTTCGCGCCCGAGCGCTCCCTCCTCACGCGGGCAGAGCGCGCGGTCGAAAATCAATGGGTCTGCACCGAGATTTAATTACTCCAGCGTAGGCAGGGGTGGAGAATAAGGCCCTTAATATTTAATACAGCCTCTGCTCCCAAAGGGATCCCCAGGGCTCAAGGGCCAAATGTAAACCCATTATAAGCAGGTGTAATTCTATTGACATATGCGGGCTCGCACCTGTTTATACCGGGGCTATATTTGGCTCCCTAAATCTAAATGGCAAATGGTGCTTTTGACATGCGTGGAAGAAAGAGGGAAGTGTTTTCCCGACTTGGGGTGATAGGGAATATACTGAGACAACAGAAGGAAAACGTGGCGCCTCGCAGTCCCTGTTCACGGTGGCGACGCGCTCGCCGACGCTGGAGCTGTGTTGAGCCCGTGGAGGGTGATCCAAGATTACTGCCAGAATAATAACCAGGCTTATAAAGGACCTTTCATTTGGGGATACATGTTGCTGTATCACCTATAATAGCAATACATTCTTTTTATGGTTCTTATCTAGCAATGTGCAGCCAAGGATGTCAAAGTGCCTCCTGCAAGTGAGTAAGCATTTTATTAGGTGGAAACACATGGCTTGAAATTATGCTCCAAGCCCAGGAGCAGGAGAGAGACCCCCTTGTGAGGGAGGGTCTCTGGTGATATTTGACAAGCAAAGCTCAGTCCAATCCCTTGTTCCAGCAGTGACTCTCTCCAACCCGCCAGGACCTCCGGGGAGAAGTTTGCCAGGAAAAGGGAGGAAATTACTTATAGGTGGTTTTGTTTGGGACGTTACGGATGATGGAGGTGAAGCTTGAACCTTGTGCTTGTCAGGGGGGATTTGTCTCATCTCACCACTCTTGTACTGCCCTTTTGTTCTTAGCAAGCTGAACGTTAAAAAAGCTCCCAGCTTGACCAGGATGGGAAGGTTTGTGCTTCCCAGTTCCTTGTGCTCAGTGCAAAGACAAAATCACAGAGTTTTAAAAAGGCAGAGAGGCAAAATATTTTGTAGTTAAGAGAAATGCTGGAAAACCCACACAAACCCTTGAGAAACTGAGCCACAGCCAGGTCTGGCACACACAGGCCGGGAGGGTGGGTGGGGGACATTTATTTTCTTGCCCTTCCTGCACACTCTGCTCTGGCCTCGGGGCCAGACTCGCAGGCGCTGCCCGTGCCCTGCACACGCAGACCCGGTGAGCAGGAGAGGGAAGAGCCAAGTGCTTCAGTCCCCGAGTACTCCACATTTTTCTTCCTTTGTGAAAGCTACCGGGGAAATGGCAGAGAGCATCTGCTCTGGGAGGGGAGGCTTCCCCAGCTCCCTCCTCCTGCACAAGACCTCGGATGCATTTTCTGCAGCTCAGCCGCTTTCGCAGGGCCCTGAGTGAATGTTGCCCTCCCTGATTAGATAACCAAAGGAGCAGTGACTGTACTCTCCAGAGAGAAGATGCTGTCTCTTTCCTGCCAGAAGGACAGCTGGAGGGAGGGTGGGATTTTCAGCATGCAAGCACTTAGCCAGATCAAGGAAATGGGATGCAAAGCATTTTAGGCTAAGGAAGGTTGTTGTGCAGGGAAACATGAGGCTGCTGTTCTGTTCGGGAGATAACGCCTCTCAAAAACGCTCCTGCGTGCCAAACTGCAAGCCTTGACTACAGCAGGTCATTGCCTCTTTAAGGAAAACAAGCATGACAAGTCAGAAAAAAAACCCCCATCACTGTCTCTGCTGAAAAACTTTGATCATTTAAATATTATTGATGCACGTTAACCCCAGCAGAGATGGGCTGGGTGATGGGAAGAGCTTCACCTTGACACAAGGAAAATATGTTGCTTTCTGTTGCCTTGTCTTTTGTTTCATATATCAAGTCGGAGCTTAGCCAAGTGAATCAGCTCAAGGAAGCATTTAGGATGTATTTGATTTTTGGGGAAGGTAGAGCTTTCCTCATCTTTACCAGCTGTGGGGGTGTAAGCATGGATAAAAACAGGAGGACTGTTTAAAGGAGGGATCTATAATTAACAACCCCTCAGAAGGGGAACTTTCCTTTTAACGTACTATTAAAATGGAAGTGTTTGGAATATACAGTTTTGGCTCTGGGGATCTCCTCTGTATATTTGACAGAGCCCTGTGAGTTCCTCTAATCCCTGCCTCGCAGTGTGTCTGTGCTTTAAAAACAACTCCTGCCACCCCAGAGAGGGCTCACCTCAACCCCCGGATGGATTCCCATGGGAAGCCCCAGTGTGACCCCCCAGCCCTGATCAGGGAGGGCATGGATGGGAGGGGAGCTCCCTTCCCCAGGGCAGGGCTGTGCCTCCCCAGCCCTGTGCTGGGAGGAGACGCCTTCCACAGAGGCTTTTTAACCTGAGGAAGGAAGGTGTCACTTCTAATGGAGCTGACAGCAGCAGGGAGGGTTTTTGGGGTAGTGGTTGAAGAACACACTTGTAATGAGTGAAGTAATTGAATAAATGCTGACAATTTGATGTGGAAAATGCATTATCAGCTCACTGTGGAAGGTTGACTTGTTCTCTTTTCTCTCTTCCCTTAGCACTGGGATAAACACTTACCCTCTTCCAAGCAGGTGATGTGCTCAGCAGCACAGAACCAGGAGACCTGTGCTCCCCTCCCAGGCACACATGTGCCCACCACCAAATAATTGACCCAGTTATGCTACTGTGCTATTAGTAAATACCATATATCTCAACACTTAACTTTTTCTTGAGTCACGTGCTGGTTGAACACTCCCTTCAGTTGTTCACTGGCTCCAGCCCAGATACAGTCCCTGTGCCTGTTCTAGGGAGAAGGGTGCCAGTCCCTGGGTAGTGACAAATGAGGCCACACCAAGTAGCACCACGAGCTGATCATGCAGGAATAACTTACATTCTAAGTGGCTTTTCAGATCCCAAACACAGCTAATAAATTGTGGATGTAGACAGTGGAGCTGACATATTCCAGTGCAGTGACTTTCCCTATCCAACCGTCATCTCAGCTTTATGCAGATGGAAACTGAGTGAATTTCTTGTCATCAAGCCCCCAGTTTTAGTGTGACAATGGGAACAGCATCATCTGTGTCATGTATGTTGGAAGCAATGAATAGAGAGCTGAGCTCACAAGTCTATTTGCATATTGAAGATATGGAAAAAACCTCTCTTCTTGCTTACCCTGCTGCCTACTCAAATATCTGTGAATCAAGGAGGAGAATATGGGCCCTCTTTGTACTTCAGATCTTAGTGCCCTTGAATAAAATGATTGCTCAGTCCAGCCTTCTGGGATGAGTGTGAGACTCAGAACTAACTACAGTGACAGGAGCTCTCCATGTCTGCAGGCTGGTGGACGAGAGGCAGCTCCTGGATTAAAAATGCTCATCAAGGTGAATACTTTGACTTTATGTCATCAGGACACCTTCTCCACTCCACACCCGAATCAGCACTTGCATATCTAGGGCAGGGAGGCTTGACCTGCCAACTGTTAAATAAATCACAGCATACTCCCCCCAAACCATTAGCATGGAACAGCAGACATCCACGGCAGAGACAAGCTAAGGACACGGCACTGCACAAGAACAATGAGCCATAGGAGCCACTTCCTTTTGAATAGAGCTGAAAGAGTTGTTTATCATGGAAAAAGTGAAATAGCAGCACACAGCAGTTCATCCATATCCAATGGAGGCACTGGGCTATGACTCCATAGCCAAGGCTGAGCTCAAGTTTGGACTTGACTCTCTCTGGATTACCTTCTTTTTCCCTTGAACAACTAGTTTTCCTCCAGGTTATAGTTTACTTAAGGAGTAAAAGTGAGATCCAGATCAGGCTTTAAGGGGTTGGCATTTACATGCTTTTTTCTCTTGTGCTTCTGGTATTAATTTCATATGCAGTGGAGAAGTAATATCCTGTCTGTCACTAGAGAGGGAGATATGTGCGTGCGTGTATACGCACAGTCACTGCTGACTGTTGGGCTTTTTCACTCAAATTTCGTTTTTTTGGGAAAATTTTCTAAATTAAAATGAAAAATCAGCTGCAGCAGCGACAGATGTGAAATGCCAATAAGGCCAAAGCACGAGGTGTTTTCTCTTGTTTTCGTAACTCGTGGTCTTTGTGTGTAAGAGTGTATTGCATGGCAACTGCATTCACACTTCCCTTTAATAAAAGATCCAAGCAGATGGACCCACTATTAACGTGTATCCCCCAGATTTGCATATTTCATATTCATGCCAAGATGGCACCGAGCACACATGGGATGAACAAGGCTGATATAAACACAATCGCACCAGATTAATGCAGTGATCAAAGAGTATTGTCCCAGCATCCCCGTTAGGAATCCACTTTAATATTAGTTATTAATATTGTTAAACTCCTACCGGAGTCAAATTAAGGTCTTCCAAATACGGTCGGACAGGGCTCTTAGGTACTACAAGTTGATGAATATGTTATGATTCCTGAGAGAGAGGGCTGAGAAACAGCATTTGCATCTGAGCTGCGAGGAATCCAGTGCTGGAAATGTGCAGACCTCGAGCTTTGGTCCAGCAGGGCTGTGTAATTAGGACTCGCTTGAAATTCAGATCTTATCCAAGATCTGTATCTGGGTTTCTCAGAATTCAAGTGCAATCGCATCTAGTCAGAAGACAAGCCTATCTGTAATATCTCATCAAATATTAGGCATTACAAAGTGGTATTCTGGAGCCCAAAATATATTTGATCGCATTGTTCCAGTCCATTAATCAAACACTGCGCTGTACATACTAATAGGATCAAACATTAGGAAATATTTATGAATGAGCATTGTTGTGACTGCAAAAATTAAACACAGCAGGTTTTAAATACACAGGATCTCGAAAAGGAAAACTTGATTATCTCCTACATATCTGGTGCCAAATTCAGAGTGAATTTTAAGTGAATCTTAGGTAGCTTGTGCCTGAGTAATTTACACCTCCTTCCAGCTCCCTTCAGCGTGTAAATTATACCCTCTCCCACCCCCATTGAACTGACCCACTGCTCTGAGGATACCAATGAAATGATGTAGCACCAAGTAAAGCAGTTTTGGAGAGGGGCTGTGTGCCCACGGCGTGCTGGTACTCA
Organism: Lophotriccus pileatus; assembly: GCA_035583135.1. Taxonomy (NCBI): domain Eukaryota; kingdom Metazoa; phylum Chordata; class Aves; order Passeriformes; family Tyrannidae; genus Lophotriccus; species Lophotriccus pileatus. The sequence continues at coordinate 4,251,596 of JAWWES010000038.1, forward strand.
GGGGATACAAAACCCAAAGCCACACGTGATATCCCTGGACTACATTCTGCCTGTGCAGCTCCCAGGGAAAATCAAACCCTGCTTACCCACGGGAGCACTAATGTGATGGTGTTTCCAGCACTTCTGCAGGCTGGGTGGAATCTGGACACGGTCAAGTCCTTGGATGCTGGGAGTTTTGTCCCTTACCTCAGAATTTTGCTCACTAGATCCAAAGGCATGGCATGGGCACGAGGGCTGCAGTAGCCCCACAAGCCGTGGTTTTGTCGAGAATAAATCATGTCAGACCAATCTAATTTTCCCGTGACAGGGCAGCGGGTCTGCGAGAGAGGCGACGCTGGAGGTGTGATACATCTTGACTGCAGCCAGGCTTTTGACACTCACTCACACGGTGTTCCCAGGAGCGAGGTGGGGGGATGTGGTCGAGGAGAAATGCTGTGAGGTCCCAAACCAGCTGGGCAAACACACTGAAAAGCTGTTGGCTGTTTGCTGTCGAAGTGGAAGGATGGCTCGAGCCTGGCGCTGCAGGGGTCTGTGCAGGGTCTGGTATTACTCAATATTTTCATTAGTGGCTTGGGTAATGGAATATGGAATAGACTTATTGCATCTGCTGACAGTGTCAAGCTGAGAGGGGTTGTAAGTGCTCTCAGAGAACAGGAGAAAGATTCAAAAATCTTAACAAACTGAAGAAACGGGCTGGAAAGAAGAGATTGGTGCTCTAAAAGGACAAGAGCAAAGCTGAATGTATGAGAACTATCAAAATGTGCCTCTGGAAATGGCTGCATAGGCAGCATTTCTGAGGGAAAGGGATAATATCGTGGGCAAGATATTAATCCTGAGCCAACTGTGGTGCCTTGGTGTGAGCAAAGCAAAGCTGACACCTCTGTGTGTAAAGAGGGTGGGGTGTGGTACACTGCTCCCATCCCTACTGAGTGTTGGGGAGGAGCAGTTTAGGTCATCAGACTGCCAGAGAAATAAAGAAAATGAAAAGAACAGTTGGAGTTCTAGGAAATAAACCTTCCAAGAAGGAAAGAACTGTGGTCCATTACCTCAGGCTGATGAAAATACAGCAATAACCTCCCCGAATGTAAAAGATGCTACAAAAGTAATGAACTCTTGCTCACAGACAGAAGCAGTGGGATTAAACTGCAGCAAATGCAATTTGGGTTAGAATATGGGGAAAATGTTCCATCTATAAGAATAGCTGACACCATCTGAGGAGCTTGTGGAATCTCCTTAAAAACCTCTAGGGATGAACAGGTTAGAGCAACTGCTGTCAAGACTGATTTAGGCGGGGTTGATCCTGCCCTGGGGGAAGGAGATGGACTAGGTGACCTCTCAAGATGCCTTTTCCTCTTATTCCCTGTGGCTTGATGTTTGTTCTGCGTGGGGATGGTCCTGTGAGAGCGGAGAGCTTTGATTGTGCATGTAGGGGAAACATTTCACGTTTAAATTGGAAAGTCTCGTTTACTTGTCAGTCCCTTGTTGTTTCAGTTTAAATTTTATTAATGTAAGTTGATTACTGAATTATAAATCACAGTGATGGGCGTATGAGGAATGTCTGGGGAGACAGGTACCGAAAACTATGAATCCATCGATCGCATTGATTGGAGCATTTAATTTGGAGTGGCATGGTCCTATTTTTAAATATGTTTTAAAAGACTCTTTTAAAACCAACTTCGTTTCATTGCAGTGCAGGAACTCTCCTCCTCTCTGATAGGTGTGTATCCTTAAGCAGGCCCATGGAAAAACTTGATGTTGGCATATGCGAAAGATGCAGGATGAAACCTTTTGCCACCACAATGAAAGGAAACCATTGGGGTTTTAAATGAAGTCAGGCAGTGGTCTGGCTGGCAATTAATGAACACATTGCTGTTAAGTGATAGCTTTAAGGAAAAAAAAGCTGCTGAGTTCTCATAATGGTTCTTGCTCCCTTTTCCTCCAAGGCCGAGCATTTCCTGGGAGAGGAGCCCCTCTGGCAGTGGGATGGAGGAGCTCAGTGCCTGGCAGTGAATAAGAATCCCAAACTGTGAGTGTGTGTGTGTGTGTGGGGGGGATCTATGACTGCAGAGTGTAATTCCACAAATTAATTTGTTCAGGACCCAGGGGTTAGCACTAATTTTGCACTAAATACCAGGAGAGCTTTAATGACCGCAGATAGCAAACACTTCAGTTTTTGCTTCGTTCCCATTCCGGAGCCAAAACTGCCAGGTTTACAGTGCCCTCTAGTATCGCACTGGAGCATTAGCTTTCCCTGCCACCTCCGGAGCTGCCACATCGCAGAGCATCGCTCACTACCGCAGATTTTTCCTTCAGAGCTTTGGCAGCCGAACGGCAGCGCTGGGAGAGCGGAGCGGGGCTGGCCGGGCTGAGCTCAGCACTGCTGCAGGCAGGCAAGGTCCTGCCTTTCAGCCTGTTTTAGGCTAAAAAAGCACGTGAAGATAAAAATGCATGCTCGGCTTAGGGGGTTGCAGCGAGCAGGATGCTTGGAAGAACGATGCTTGGAAGAAGGTGTCCCTGCCCATGGAATGAGATGATCTTTAAGGTCCCTCCGAAGCCAAACCACTCTGTGGTTCCTTTTTCAATAGTTTGTGGCAATTTGGCGAAGTGATGTTAAGGACAATTTGCCTTAAAATGGTACTTTGCAGCTGTTGCTGCATAACCACTAACTAGCAAAATGCTCAGTGGTAAAGGAGAGGGAAGGACAAAGGAGAAAAACCTGAGTCATATGAAACCCATCAGACATTACCCGGGACCACATCCCAGCCAGCTGAGGTCACCTAACACAAGGACTTCTCAGAGGTGTGACCTTCAGCCTCACATGGATTTCTCTGTGGAGCAGATGCAGGAAAATTCCTTGGTGGACTGGGATGTGGCACCCAAGCCTTTGGAGGCTACCTGGGTAGGAGTGAGCTGATGCTGTGCAGAGTTCCTGCTGCTCTGAGCAATGCCATTCCCATGGAGGCACAGGGAGCTTAAACTCCTGCTTGCCTCCAAACGTGCCTTGCCTGGGAATTCTTCTTCAGCAAATCTTGTTCACAGGGGTCAAACTTACAGTGATTTGTAAAAAAAGCTGCCTAGAACACTGTTATTCTAAGAAGTCAGATCAGTTCTTAGCAGTGAATGAGCTGGTCCAGATGATGCCCATGGAATGGTTTCCTTACAGGGAGAACTACTCAACTACTGAATTCCAGCAGGCACAATCAAGCTGGTGGGACGTGGAAATGACTAAGTTTACATTAGCTAAGCAAATTTAGGAAATGAATTGTTAATATTCAGATTTTTCACAGCACTTTCTATGAGATTGTTGTGGACAAAAATTGGCATAAAGATGGATCTCCTCTAATATCCAGCATGACTGTGCCTGCACTTTCCTTGGAAATACACAGCCATAGGACAAAGCTTCCTGTCAACTTAGGCATTGACTTTTAGTTGCTTCAATTCCTGGGTTATAAGCTACTGAAGACACTTGAGCCACCTTTTCCTGGTGGCACTGCAGAGACCAAAATCTGGTTAATAGCAACCATTGCTACTTGTTGAGAAGATAAATAACTTTTCCTGCTTTTAAACTATGTGTGAGGTTATCACACATATTAAAAATACCATATGGAATAGTAACCAGTGTATCCAAGGGACAGGGAGAAGGTAGGAAAATGTCTTAGTAAAATAAAATAATAGCAAAAGTTAGGAGGTATAAAAGGTAAAGAGGAATCATAAGGTGAAACCATTGGTATGTGTCTAAGGGCTGAACTGAATCTTATTTTTCTTACTTTAAGATGGTTTTCTCTCTTTCTTTTGCATTGTAGAGCTGCATGGTACATGCAAATGGATTTATTTTCCTGAGTGTCATTCCTAACAGCAGGACAAATAACAGAAGATGTAGAGGGAAAACCTGCATCCCAAACAGGCATTGTCCTTTCACACCTCCCCAGACTCGTAGCACACTGACAATTTCTGAAGCACAGAGTGTTTAGCCGGGTCCTTTGGCATCCAAACATTTTCATGCCCTCTCACGTACTGTGCATTCAATGTAAATACTGAACTTTCATTATTGCCAGTGTGATTTCCTCACAAGAGTCTGAAATAAGAGGTCTGGAGCCCTTCTGCTTTAAATTCTGCCTCCTGCAACTAGTGTGCTAGAAATGAAGAGCTATCTCATTGTATATGCAATATGTAAGTAGTTTGACAAGGATGTCTCTCCACAGCTTAAGTGTCAGCTCTGGATAGATGGATCTGGGGTCTTGAAAGACACGTTCCACGTCTCTGCATCACTGTTCGTAAAAACTTTAGTAAGTATCTCAAATTCCTTGCACAGCAATACAAGCAACTGCCTCAGCTTCTCAAGGGCACTATACCTTTGATAATGAATATATTTAAACAAAGGGGGGGGAAAAAAAACCACCTTTGCTGAATATAATAGGAACGCAGCTTTCTACTTTCATATTTCATGGGACGTGAAGGTTCATCATTTATTGAAAATAAGATGTGGACCATCAGTAACATCCTGTCTGGATTTCATTTTCAGAGCGAAAAGCCTTTCTGGTAAAATACAAGAGAATGCTTTTTTCAGACAAAGCCCTTGTATTCCAGCTGTGCTGCAGTATTCTCCAGACTATTTTCCCCCCTTTTGCTGTGCTCTCTGCTATAGCTTGTTTTGCCAGAGAAACTTCCTTTGCAAATCTGTTTTCTCCTTCATATTTAAAAATTATATTGTTCATGTGGGCCAACTTCCATAAGCCTTCAGGGACTTCAGATTTACTGTTATTCCTCACTGGCCAAGAGACAAATTAATTTGATTAGAGCTCAACTCTCAAGAGAGAATTTTGAGGGAAGCAGAGTCCAATTAAGGAATACCTGAGGTCAGCTAATGAGCGAACACCCTCTCGACAGTCTATTCTCCCTCTTCCATGAGCTGAACTCGCTGTACAGGAGCAACATCTCCAGCTCCAGATGCCACAGGACATCTCCACTGTGGCAAAAGCACCAAGGCTTGTGCTGCTGGAGAGCTCATGACCTGCAGTAACAGGCACAGGGGTGTCACTGAGCTGATGTGGAGGAGGCAACCAAATTTCAAACCTCAGGCAAAAGCACCCAAGGAAGAGGCTAAAAATGACACCTGAGCCCCATTCCATGGCAACCAACGGATGCCAAACAATGCTGAGGACTGGGGACTTTGAACAAGGAACAGAGATGGCAAATGGCATTTTCTAGCAATAGAAACCCCAGAATGACTCTCACCAGTTTCTGAGGCAGCTCTCCTGCCTGCAGTACGTCTCTGGCATCCAGGCTAAATTGTGCAGTGGATGCACTACCAGAGGACGAGGATGAGGCCATCAAATCAATGGGCTGCACCCTCATCACCTTGCAGTGTGATATTTGCTGCTCTCACAGCTACCAGGAGTGCTGGGTCAGTGGCTGGAGCTCAGTGGAAACCTTCTGTGCTGCAAAGCACTGTTTGGGTGGTTCAGAAGCTCCGTTTCCTCAGAATCAATACTGGACTAATGCAGGGGTATTAGACCAGAGGCACCAAGCTCAGGGAGATGCTGGCTGTAAGATGAGATGTGGAACTGAAGTGTACTTGTAATACCTCCTTGTAATACTTTAACAATTCGGCAACAGCTTTGTTATTAGCAGGACAGTGCGAAGCAATTCCAGCCTGAGCAGCCGAGGTCTCTCGCTATGAATGTTGCCCCTGCATTTTTATTCCTGTATAATATTCCTGACTTGAGTTCTTGCATGGTGTTGCTATGCATTATTAAACACCCACCATTCTCCACTCCAGAAATGGCTGCATTTAGATTTAGGTGAAATTTTGGTGGAGAGGTTAATCTGCAAAAATGCTACCTAAGTGCAAACTATTAATTACTACTCCTGTACTTTTAAGCTCAGAACCCCTGGCTGCAGGGATGAACTTAGTGCATTGTCTCACTAAGTCACTGAATCCTCATTCTCTCCCTATGGAAGAGCAACTTACTCTCTCTCTTTTTCTTTTCATTTTTTTTATCGTTTTCCCCAGAGGAGTGCAGTGACCAGATTTGTTCATCCTCTTTCTCACTGTGAGTGGTCTCTTAAACACTGCAAGATGGCTTGGGGGGTTTGTTACGAAGGTTGGCATCTCTTCTTAGGGTTGATCTCCTACTGTATTCACATTTATGAATGCATGGAAAGGACCCTGAAGAATAATATAGAACCTGATGATGCAACAAGCCAGGAGACCAAAAAAAAAAAATAGCCTGTTAAGAGGACAAAGCCAATCAATACTAATAGCAAAGATGAAGATTTTAAAAGCCTCTCAATGAAGTCAGGCACAGTGTTACCAGTCAGTCAATGAAAAGTGAAGTGTGCTGAGGGGGAGGCCTGGGGCAGGTCAGAGAGAGAGCAGACCCTGTTTTGGGAGGGACTCAGACGGGTTGGTTGCCCTGGATGGTGCAGCGTGTCCTGGCTGCAGCTGGGTGAGGTGGCAGGAACAGCAGTGCCTGAAGTGATCAATTTGGTTAGTTCCTCCTGTCTCTGCTTTTCCTGAACTCTTCCAGGTGCAGTTTAGGATCTGAGCAGCAGGATTACCCACCACGTGTCAAGGTCTCTGTGCTCAGCCTTCCTCTCCCACTCCCAGATCTGCTCACTTCTGGAGACAAAGGTACTGTGGTTTCACCCCCTACCTGGGAATAACTAATTCTCCCAGGAAACTGTCAGATTAAAGTGGTTCCTTCTCACTGCTCATCTCCACAAGGACAGTTATGAATTCAGCATTTCTCAGTCATGGAAAAGACACTTCAGATGGGTCTTCTGTTATTTTGACTTTTCTTTTTTTTTTTTTTACTTTGGCTTCCAAAATTCCAAGACAACTTTCCTAGCCCCTTCAAGTTCTCTGGTACATTTCCTGTTCCCATTCATGTCACTGAAAGTTCATCTGGTGTTCCCAAAACACAAACACTGCAGACTTTCCTTCATCAGAGCCATGCCAATCCTTCTCTCATGCCTGCCATGGTGCCCCATCTGTCCTGCCTCTCCCACCCTGTCCTCACCTCCAGTTTAGATTGTAAATGTTTTTTTTCTGTGTAGCATCTCTGAAACACAGCCTCTCATATCCGTCCACATAAATGAAATTCAGGTCTAGAATCAATCCTGTGGTTTCTGCTGCTGTGTGCTGATAACATCATCCTTTCTCTCAGCCACGTCTGACACAAGCCATGTCTTCCCGTGCTCTTACAGAAGCTGCTGGTAAAACTGTTTTCTTACCTGTCTTTGCACCTTTTCTTCAACTTCTCAGTATATCCCCACGGGGGAATCCTCCATGAGTATTTGAGAAACCACCTAGTCCTCTTTCAGATGCCTCCTACTCAGTCATTTTCTATCCTGCTCCTGCCCACCATGCCTTGAATCCTCCCTGCTGTGTATTGCACTCCCTCTCTCTCTCACACTCCAGCTTGGGGCAATCCCCCCACCCACCACCACCCCCTGCCTCTCACCCCACCCCAGCCCTGCTAGAAAAATGCTGGCTCTGTGACCCAGAACATCCTTCCCTCACCCCCTGCAGTCCAGGCTTGCTGGTAGGCAGAAGGAAGAGCAGTGTCTTCCTGCAGCAATGAACATCCAAACACAGGCACCACGTCAGCCAGTCCAACTGCTCCCAGAGGTCTTGTGAGTAAGTCACAGAATCACAGAGTCACTGAATGGTTTGGGTTGGAAGGGACCTTAAAGACCATCTCATTCCAACCCCCTGCCATGGGCAGGGACACCTTCCACCATCCCAGGTTGCTCCAAGCCCCGTCCAACCTGGCCTTGGACACTTCCAGGGATGGGGCAGCCA
>JAWWES010000038.1:4259502-4339543 GCA_035583135.1 Lophotriccus pileatus
GAATACTATATATTTATCATTCCTACGAATATATATGTGCATTTTAACCTTTCCTGCTATAACTAATAAAACATGTTTGATTTAATAAACAATATATATCTATCACAATTTTTATGGTTGCTGCCCCTTGGAATACTTTGCCTGTTTTATATTGACACGTGTTCATATATTTCTTATTTACTTCCACGAGGCTCGTGCTGACGGTAAATGTGATTTGTGCCCAAAATTACTGCTAATTTTGCACAATGGTTTCTGAAGTGTAATCTGTGATTCTTGCAGGATTAACTTGCTCTTCCCTCCCCCCCCCCCAAAAAAAAAACAACCCACCCAGCAAGACACAGTGTGTTGTACATGCAGCTGTAGTAGGAAGATTTTGCAGACAACAAGCAGACAGCTGTATTCTGTTATCAGTATGTTTTTATGTCCCTTGTCCCAGGAGATTTTCTTTGGAGTCCACAGAAAAAAATGATTATCAATGCAGCAAAAGATCGAGGAAACTGCTCCGATAGCAGTTCGGTGCTGTAAACCCCTGACGTTCATGGAGGCTCAGGTGGCTCCTCAGCCCTTTTAAAGCTTTTTTTTAGCAGGGCCACTGGTGCAGAACCACATTTCTGAACAGGCAGCTGGCTCGCCAAGCCCTTGTTAAAATGAATTGTTGGTTAAAGGCTCTATCAAGAAAATCCTCTTTATAACTCCTTTTGCAAAGCCAACCACCACGTAAAAGCTGCTGTCACTTCACAAATAAAAAGCAAACCCCTCCCAGGTACAGCTGTATCCTGGACTGCTGTATCAAAGCGCTTCTTTTTGGGTGAATCTCCAGCCTGAGTCTGCAATTCGTGATGTTTTGAAGAGAATTGATAGCTTCAGTGGCAGCGAGTCGGTGGGTTTGATTTATTTCTGTGTGTGGTGTGCTGGGCCACTGTGTGGCTACAAAGGAGGGCACAGATCTGTGAGAAAATCACAAATTATTAAGGCTAGAAAGGTCCCGTGAGATCATTGAGTCCAACCATGAAACCACCACTGCCAAGTTCCCCCCTAAACCCCGTCCTCAGGTCCCACATCCACACGTTATCTGAGCAATTCCAAGGATGGGGATTCCACCACTAAACCCCGTCCCCAGGTCCCACATCCACACTTTTTTTTGAGCATTTCCAGGGTTGGGGATTCCACCGCCTGCTCCAATGCTTGACCACTCTTCACAGTGAAGAAATTATTCCTAATATCCAATCTAAACCTCCGCTGGTGCATCTTGAGGCGATTTCCTCTGGTCCTATCGCTTGCTGTTCGGGAGCAGAGCCCGATCCCCATCCCCACCTGGCTCCACCCTCCTGCCAGGGAGTTATAGAGTGATTAGGTCCCCCTTGAGCCTCCTTTCTGCAGACTAAACCCGCCCAGCTCCCTCAGCCGCTCCCGGGGATTCCCCGGGTAGGGTTGGGACGGGAGGAAGGCCCAGAGGAAGAGCAGGAGGAAGGTGGGAACAGGGAACATCCCCCAGGAGCAGCTCCGGAGCGGCGGCCGCGCCCTCAGCCGGGCGGGTGGAAAGTGGGCGGGGCCCTTCCGGGCCGTCCCCTCCGCCCATTGGCTGCCGGGTGAAGGGGGCGGGACGGCCGCGCCGCGATGCACCCTGGGAGTTGTAGTCCGCCGCCGCTCCGGGAGTGCAGCGGTACCGTTGGGCGAGGACTACAAGGGGGAGGGGGAGAGGGGAGGTCACGTGGACGAGGGGTGGGCGGGGCCGCGGCGGTCACGTGATGTTTGGGTGCCGGCGGTGACGGGCGCGCGGCGGCAGGTGAGGGGGCGCGCGCCGGGCCGGCCTGAGGGGACACGGGACAGACAGACAGGGGGACATGGGGACAGACAGACAGGGCTGGGCTGGCACTGCGGGGGTGTGTGACACGGGGACAGGCGTGTGTGTGACCAGGGGACATGAGGACAGGGCTGGCACAAGGAGGTGTCTGTTGTGGTGACATGGGGACAGGGCTGGGCTGGCACAGGGGGTATGTGACATGGGGACAGGTGTGTGTGTGTGACATGGGGACACGGGGACAGGGCTGGCACAAGGGGGTGTCTGTTGTGTCATGGGGACAGGGCTGGCACAGAGGGGTGTGTGTGTGTGGTGACATGGGGACAGGGCTGGCCTAGCACTGTATGTGTGACCTGGGGACAGGGCTGATGCTGTGTTTGTGTGTGACAATGGGACAGGGCTGGCCTGGCACTGGAGGTATGTGACATGGGGACAGGGCTGGCCTGGCACTGGAGGTATGTGACATGGGGACAGGGCTGATGCTGTGTTTGTGTGCGACAATGGGACAGGGCTGGCCTGGCAGTGTATGTAACTTTGTGACAATGGGACAGGGCTGGCACAGGGTGTGTGTGTTGTGTGTGACATGAGGACACGAGGGGAGCACGTGGCAATTAGGGACTGAGCCTGCCCTCGCCCAGGGCTCTGTGTGTGACAGTAATTTGGGGGCAGGGCTGGCCTTGTCCAGGGCTGTGAGCAGGGAGGGACACCCATGCCAAGGGTGCTGTGTCCCATGTCACCAGTGACCAGGTGAAGCTGGGATGTCCCTGCACCCGCTTTGCCACCATTGCCACACTTGCTCCACACGATTATTTATTATCCTGATTTATCAACCTCCAGCACGACGACAACGCTGGGAACTGTTCTGTGACTGGTCACAGGTTACGGCTCAGTTTGAACCTCACAGAGGGTGTAACGATGCTTATTTACTATTTTTTCCCACTTCCAGGCTGAGTCAGGAAGTTTGAGGCAGTGGGATGGATGTGGAAGTACGAGGAGAGGAAGTAAAACCACTTTTAAAAGCACAAAGCACCGCTTTCTGCAGCGGTCCTCGCCTGCAGAAGCTTCTTTTTATTTTTTTTTCTTTTTGTTGCTTTTGTACTTTAAAAACTGTTTGTGGTTGGAAGCTTTTCATAAAACCTCCCCTGAGCTGCGTGGTACAATTAACCTCCGGCATCTGGCACCGGGGTGGACTTTTCCAGGGAAAAACCTCCCGTTCCCACAGAACTCGGTGCCTTTGTGCGAGTCAAATCAAAAAAGCGGAGGGTTTGGGAAACCTAAAAAAAGCACGTTTCATTCTGCCACCAGCACGGAGCAAACGTGCTGCAAAGCCTCTGCTTGTTTGCACTGGGAGTTTGGCGTGGCATTTGGAGCTGGAGGTGGATCCCCACGGCTGGAAGCGCTGTGGAAACAAGCAGCTGTCTGTTTTGCGTGCCCTGGGATGAGGCGAGCGTGGGGTGGTGGCCTCAAGGGTTGCTTTGTGCTTCATCCTGCTGAATCCTGAGTTTTTACTGGCTCTGTGGTGTGGGCTGGGAAGGGTGGACTGAAATTTTATCCAGCATTTATCCCCTTTTCCAGGCTGGTATTTCCCTTTGCGGTGGGGCTGTGAACATTCAGTGCCCCATCCTGCCTTGGTGGTCTCTGTGTTGCTGTGGTCCAGGTGCCCTTACAGGTCTTTAAATCCCAATGACTTGGGCCAGCTGCTCTCTGACCCCTCGATGCCTTCCTGCCCCACCATCTTCACCAGCTGTGACATCCTTTTACATCTCATCTCAACTCCAGGTTGGATTCTGGACTTTTTCTAGGGTGCTAATCATAGAATCACGGATGGTTTGGGTTGGATGGACTTTCAAGATCATATAGTTCCAAACCCCTGCCATGGGCAGGGATACCTTCCACTAGCCCAGGTTGCTCCAAGCCCTGTCCAACCTGGCCTTGGACAGTTCCAGGGTTGGGGCAGCCACAGCTTCTCTGGACAACCTGTGCCAGGGCCTCCCCACCCTCACAGGGAAGAGTATTTTCTTAATATCTAATGTAAATCTACCCTCCTTGAGCTTAAGGCCATTCCCCCTTCTCCTACCACTCCGTGCCCTTGTGAAAGTTCCCTCTCCATGGTGTTGAGGCAGCTGGTTCAGGTCTTTACATCCCCCATGGCTCAGGGCAGCTCCTGTCTGACTCCTTGTTTCACTCCTGCGCCACCGTCTTCGCCAGCTACGACATCCTTCTCCATCTCATCTCGTCTCATCTCCAAGTTGGTCTCTGGACTTTTTTTTTTTTTAATTAAAAATATTTTAAACCTCTCATCATTTACTCCTCCTCATGCACCTCACAGGTCTGACCAGCTCTTCTCTGGGCCTGGAGAATCTTTACTGGGAGAGGAGAAATCATGTGTCTTGATAAATCTGCACATTGATATTACAGCCCTTCAAATCTAATTAAAAAAGAAAGAAGGAGTCAAGCTGAAAATGAATGAGTCTGTGCTTCCCCTTGCTTATAAATATATATATCAGATGGTATTTTGAATTGTTGGTTCTTCTGGGATTTCAGGGACTTTTAAATAGCAAGTGTGAAAGGGTAAATAATATCAAGATAAAAATAATGCTTTTGATTCCCTGCCTGTGCCACGAACACATTCTGCTCGATGGAAATGGAATGAACTGTTGAAAAAAAAATCTAATTTACTTTTTCCATCTTTGTTATCCTCCTTCCCACACTTCAGCTGCCTGGGGAAGTGGGGTGGGTTGGTGGATTTTAATGGACCTTCTGAGAGTTGCTGGTGCTGCAGGGGAAACGTGGAAATCCATGACACCAGAGGGTTCTGGGTGGGCAGGAGGAGCCTCTGGGTGTGTTTTATGTAGGGTTGGAGTTGTCATCAGGGCAAAGGGTGCTCTGGAAAGGACTTGTGTGTCTGATCCCTATAAGACTGGATGGATGGATGGATGGATGGATGGATGGATGGTTGACTCAGTCCTTCCACCCTTGACATGGTTGGTCAAGTGTTTCCACCCCTGGTGTCAATCCAGGCTGGGGATGAACAGATTGAGAGCAGCCCTGCCCAGGAGGCCATGGTGGTGCTGGTGGATGAGAGGCTGGACATGAGCTGTCAGTGTGCTCTCACAGCCCAGAAACCAAAGCAGGGGGAGCAGCAGGAGAGGGAGAGGATTCTGCCCCCCCTGCTCTGGTCTGGTAAGACCCTACCTGGAGCACTGCATCCAGCTCTGGGGTCCTCAGCACAGGAGGGGCATGGAGCTGTTGGAGTGAGTCCAGAGGAGGCACCAAACATGATCAGAGGGCTGGAGAACCTCTGCTCTGGATGAGAGAGTTGGGGGTGTTCAGAGTGGACAAGAGAAGGCTCCAGGTAGACCTTAGAACTCCTTCCAGTATGTAAAGGAGCTCCAAGAGAGCTGGAGAAGGACTTTGGACAATGGCCTGGAATGACAGGACAAGGGGGAATGGCTCCAGAGAGTAGCTTTGGATTCAATACTAGAAAGAAATTCTTCTCTATGACAGTGGGGAGGCCCTGGCACAGGTTGCCCAGAGAAGCTGTGGCTGCCCCATCCCTGGAAGTGTTCCAGGCCAGGTTGGATGGAGCTTGGAGCAGCTTGGGCTAGTGGAAGGTGTCCCTGCCCATGGCAGGGGGTTGGAACTGGATGATCCAGAAGGTCCCTTCCCACCCAAACCATTCTCTGATTCCATGATTCCCGACATGAGAGCGTGTGCATTTGCCAAAAGCATCATCCATTCGGTCTAAATTTAATCCAGTTCTTTAAACACGAGCTTAACTCACAGCTGAAGTATTGGGATGTGCCTCCATGGTGGTTCTTGGGCAGGGGGGGGAAATACTGCAACTTTTCCTACAGTGGCATCACCAACCTTTTCAGCTGCATTTTATTTTGCAGCAGACTTTGGGACACAACCTGTACAACCCATGGCCACAAACTCGCTCTGGGGCTCAGATTTGCAAGGTTGGAGGGAAGCTCGTTCCCATCACTTGATGTTGAGTGCCCAGAAAGCTTCCTAGAAAAATTTGTGCTCTTTTCCTTCTCCAAAGGAGCTGGAAATGTGTGTCTTTTGCTGTCAGAAGGGTTATTTGTGGCTTTTAATAACACACTTTATTTCCAAAGGAATATGGGCGAGATAAGAATCCTACTCCCTTTTTTTTTTTTTTCTTATTGCTTGCCTTGCAAACGGTGGCATGGAAGATTAAAATAATGCAAAAGAGTTAAATTCATCTGATTTAACACTTGCAGGGAGGTTTCTATTTAAAACCCTTTTTCTTCATAGTGTCACTAGTCAGGAAATTCAGTAGGCAGGTGCCATCTCTTTGTTGCAGTGCATGGGCACGTCCTTGCTTTGCAGTGTTTCTGATGGGGGAAAAAATAGCATTTAACTTCAGAAAAAAAAAAAAAAAGGGGCAGGATGGATTTTTTTTTTTCTTTCCCATGCCTATTTTATGTGCAGCTCCATTAAAAAAGTGAAGATTGCAGCGACGATCAGTTGCTTTTTTAAAACGTGTTCTGAAGGTTGGTACCAAAAAATAAGAACTGATGTATCAGCAGGTGGTTTTTAATGTGTTTTTTTTTTGCTGGGATGCAGAGCTGTGGGGAAAAGCTCTCCCAAGGGCACTTGAGGTGTGTTGGCTGCTCATCTGCTGGGATGCTCCAAGCAAAATCTGGAAAGTATGTTCCAGCTTCTCCTTGAAAGAAGTCAAACCAGGCTGCAATACCCATAGTTACATTCTTTTAGCAAATTTACCTTTTTTTTTTTTAAAAAATAAATGCTTGTGCTGGCTTAGGTGGTGATTTCTTCCCTCTCTCTGTCATCTCTTCCCTAAATAAAAGCAGGAAATAACTGCAAGACGTTTTATGCTCTTCACTGTGTAGCGTTTGTTTTGTTCTTCTCCTCCTCCCCCTTGCAAAGCCAGGAGTTGCAAAAGATACGAATTTTTTTTGAGGTTATTGAGGACTTTATTTGTCCTCCTTCCCCGTTGCTGTGCACATTTGTTGTGATTCTAGTCTTGAATAACTTGGCCATGTATTTTTTTTCCCCTTGTAGGATCCCTCCATCAGCTGGTGCATGGAGTAAAGGAGTGCAGGAGACAGCCGTGCTGTAGGATTTTATCCCAGAGCTGTTGCCATAGTCCTTATTTCTGCAAAATAAAACGTTTTCTTCTTCCATGAGAGACTTTGATCACGCTCATTGCTGAGAGTTGTTGCTTTTTTCCCCCCCATTTATAATGGATCTTCTTGTGGTGCTTCTGCGTGGAGAAGGGAGGTGCCTCCTTTATTTTTCTACATGTGGGAAAAAAAAAAAACCAGGCAGATTTGGAGGAGTTATGACCCAAATTTTTGGTTTAACCCATTTCTTTGCTGTGTGAGATGTCAGAGACTCAAATATGGGATGAGGGAACTCCTCAACCTGCTATTAATGGCTGCTTTGTGAAAAATCCCATATGAGCAGATTGCTCAGGAGCCCTGGAATGGAGGCACACGCAGCCAGGAATGCTTTTTTCCTTAATCTTTCTTTCTCTCCCCTTGAAATTCCCATGTTTATTTGTGGTAGGACAAGGGGGGGTGGCTTTAAACTGAAGGAGGGTAGTTTAGGTTGGATATTAGGAAGAAATTCTCCCCTGGGAGGGTGGGGAGGCCCTGGCACAGGTTGCCCAGAGAAGCGTGGCTGCCCAATCCTTGGAGTTGTCCAAGGGCAGGAGGGTGGATGAAGCTTGGAGCAACCTGGGATAGTGGAAAGTGTGGAAAGGTCTAGTGAAAGGGAGTAGACTGGATGATCTTGAAGGTCCCTTCACACCCAAACCCTTCTGGGATTCAATGATTTACCAGCACGTGACACCCCTTGACTAAGAGCAGAGTCCTCATGTGATGGTGGTGCCTGTCCAGCTCACGTGTGCCCCAATTTTGAGGTGTCTTAGAGGAGAAGAAGCTCTTGGGTGGTTTGGAGAAGACTTGGATGATGCCATACTGGGCCTGCAAGCTGTGCAATAGCAGCTTCAAGTTTAGAGTCATGGAATCATGGAGTGGCTTGGGTTTGGGATGGGACCTCCAAGATCATCTTGTCCAACCCCCTGCCAAGGGCAGGGACACCTTCCACTAGGCCAGGTTGCTCCAAGCCCTGTCCAACCTGGCCTTGGACACTTGCAGGGATAGGAGGTTTTCAGGATCTGAGGGAGCAGTGGTTGTAACCAACTGTGGGTTATGGCAGTTAGGTTTGAGCTGAATTATTAACCAATGCTTTTCACCATCCCATGGCCCAGCCTGGAGATGTTCCTCATGCTCCAAGCTCTTCTAATTTAGGAGAGAGGAGAAAAAAAAAGCCTGCTGTGTATCTGTTTGGAGATGAGGAGGGTCAGTGAGGCTGCAGGAATGGTCTGACTCGCTGGGTAACACCTTGTTCAGTAGGACAATGCCTATGAAGGATTTTCTTGTGGAAGCTGAACGTTTTCAGGTTTTCCTTATTGCAAAGTGAATCAGGAGCCAAACCTTAATACAGCTTTTCACTTTATTTTCCCCCCACTAAACAACTGATTTGTGATCCCTTGTGACACTATTAGCTTCCTAGGCTCTCATGAGAACCTCCTAATTTCTGAAATACCTGATTTATACAAGTTTAAACACTCTATTAGATAGCTGGAGATGTGATTCACCTTTCCCAAATGTTTTGATGGCTTCTGCCTGATGTATTCCCCAGCTGTTCCTCTTCCCAAGTGCCTGTTGCTGCTGGAGAGACCCCAATGCCAGTCCCATCAAATATGCTGCAGGTGGTGGATGGCCAGTCAGAAAGTATGAGAAATTAAACTTAAAAATATATGCATATTATTAAAACCCAGTTAATTTCTCTATTATAGTGCATAAGGTCTTATATATAAAATTCACATATTTAAAATAATAATAGTGGGTGTGGCTTTGTTTGCTTTTATGCTCTGTTTTTTTTTTTGGCTTTTGTTTTAAAGAATTGAGAATTCCAGTCTTTCCTCTGCTGAATGTCCTTTGGATTGGTGCAGGCAGGATCAGGCCATGGTGAACCCTCAGAACTATGTCCGACCTCCTGATGCTCCCCATCCTCTGAAGTACCATCTCAGGCAGGTTTTAAACTTACCCAGAACTGCAGGGAGGGTGAAAAATCAAGTCACTTTACTAGATCTGCTTTTCCTGATGATAAATAAGGGGAAAAAAAGCACCCAAAATATTAAAATAGTGCTTAAATTATGTTGATGCCACTGCATGTTCCTGCTTCGATTTCTCAGTGTCGAGGACCTTCAGCTTCCATTAACAGCAAGTGCTCAAAGATGGAAGTAGGTGGCAAAATGTGGGCGTTGAAGCCCCAGAAATGCTGTCCTAAGCTTTTTTGACACGTTTTAGAGAGCAACTGTGGGCTTTGCAAAGCCCTCTGAAGTATTGATTGGGGAAGTTTCATAGGTTTGGGTTGTTCTTCTAAAAATGTAATGGATTGCTGTCCTTGCCAAGTGCCCAAACTGGCCCCTTGGGGAGGCATGTGGTGTGAACAGGACTGTGATATTGGAGTAAACCAGGATGCCTGTGAGGTTGAAAAAGCAAATTGACAGTCTTAATACAGATATTTTCCCGATGAACATCTTTAGAGCCTCAAGCAGATGGGTTTCATAGAATCCTAGAACGGTTTGGGTTGGGAGAGATGTCTTTAAGATCATCCTGTTCCACCCCCATGCCGTGGGCAGGGACACCTTTCACTATCCCAGGTTGCTCAGGGCACCATCCAGCCTGGCCTTGGACACTTCCAGGGATGGAGCAGCCACAGCTTCTCTGGTTTCTTCTCCTTTGACCCAGACACGGGGCAATGGAAGAGACTTCAAGTCAGTGTTGTTTTTTATTTCCCCTCGTGGAAATACCTGCAGTTTAATTGCCAGGATCCTCTTCCCTGTGCATGGAAACCAAGGTCTGCTTTTTATTTTCTTTTTTTTTTCCTTCTTTTTCTGCTTTCCTTGCACATTATTCAGATGTACCTTTGTTTCCTTTCATAGACAGAGATGTCCCACAGGCTCTGAGGTCTGCAGGCTTGCTCTTCTCTCCTTGGCCAGTTCCTTTCCTACTGCACTGTGCTTGTCATCCTTTCAAAAATTAATTAGAAGTTCATATAATCTCATACTTGGAAGCAGAGCTGTGTGTCCTCCTCCTGTTTGCGAGGAATTTGGACACAGAATATAAAGAGAGTGTGCAGAAAGCAGCCTGGAGGTCCTCCTGTCTCCAGGGCACTCCCCTCACCTCCTGGCTTTGACCATCCCTCTTCCTTTGGCTCCTGGTAACACCAGAAAGAGCTTTTGTGTTTTCCTTGGTGGTTCCTTCATGTCCTTGAGATGGTTCTGGCTTCTTCAGCCCCATCAGGCTGCAAGACCCTCCTGCTGGGAGGGTTTGGCCTTTGCTGCTTTTCTGTGCCAGCAGAATGGAAGTTGCTTTTCAAAATCTGTGATTCTTCCTGGGTCAGGGCAAAAAAATCTAATTCCTTGGAGGCAAGGGGTGGTTTTTGGGGTGAGGTGATGAGTGATCTCCACTGATCTTTTACTTGCAGATCATAGAATGGTTTTGGTTGCAAGGGACCTTTCAGACCATCTCATTCCAGCCCCTTTCCATGGGCAGGGACACTTTCCAGTAGACCAGGTTGCTCAGAGCCCCATCCAAACTGGCCTGGAACACTCCCAGGCATGGGAACCCCTTGGCTACCTCCCTCTACAACAGCTTTGGTGGAGGGAGACTTACGGACCTGATGTCCTTCTTGCTCCTCTCCCACACCCCAGAGAGGCAAATAGTTGTCATGAGTGGGTGTTATCTCAGTGGACCTTATCTCAAAGCCCACCAGCTCTGTGATAAAGCCCTTGTAGTTGACTGAAGTAGTGTCCTCTGGTGGTTCACCACGCTCCATTTCCATTAACTTGCCATCCTGGGCGGACTGAGGCTGGTTATTTTGGCTGCCTGGCTCACTTTGCAGTTCCTAAGCAGACAAGGGTGACCTTGCACTTGCTGATTTGGTTGCTCCGATGCCGTCTCCCCACGCGGCGCCTCATAAATAGCTCCACTTCTCAGCTTCATTTCCCAGACCTGTTCACACCTTGCCAAAAATAATTACAACCTCTGAGACTGCGGTTTACTGGGCAAGGGGGGGAGGAGGGCGTAGGAAAAACCCGCAATCCATGTCTGTTCCTGCGCTGTGTCATCAACGTGGTGCTGCCGGTGGGGATCGGGATCTCCCTTCTGGGGCATGAATCAGGCTGTGCTGGTGCTCACCTTGTGTCACGAGGTTTCTCACAGGATCACGGAATCAGTGAGGTTGGAAAAGACCTCTGAGATCATCGAGTCCAACCTGTGCCCCAACCCCACCTTGGCACCCAGCCCATGGCACCGAGTGCCACGTCCAGGCTCTGCCTCAACACCCCCAGGGACGGGGACTGCACCCCCTCCCTGGGCAGCCCATCCCAAGGTCTGATCCCTCTTTCTGTGAAGAGACCCTCTTAAATTCAGCCTGATGTTCAGCAGCATCTTAAATTCACATCCCAGGCGGTGCCTCCCTCACCTTTATTACCTCTTCATGTGCTTTCCCACATCTCGTGCTCGGATAAACCTCCCGCTTTGCTCGGCTGTAAAACTGGCTCTTCCTGCGACCTTCCTCCTTCGCCCGCTGCCTTCCCTCCTTCCTCCATCCGTGCATTTTCTGCTCCTTGCCACGTTTTTTTGAGCTCCTTGGAGCTCTTGGAGAGGCGGGTGGATGCCACCACTCCCGGTTTTGCCGGTGGTCATGTGTGGAGCCGGTGAGGAAAGGCAGGAATATTTTTAGTGCGCTCCGCTCAGGGGGCCGCCCACAGCCCAGCATTAAAATAATAGCGGGGACAGTGGGGAAGGCTCTGAATGTTGAGATGCAAATTGCCATCCTAAGAGCAAACCTCGGGGTGATTTTTTGGCAGGGCTTCCAGGGCTGTGTTTGGAATAAAGATTACAGCGAGGGATCTCGCCCGCGGGGCGCGCTCGGCTCGTTTCTCCTGGAGCTCGGCGGGGCTTGGGAATTCGGGGTTGGGAGCCAACAGGGTGAAATGTGTGCACCTTTATAAAGGTATTAGATTAGCACTGGCGAAACAAAATGTCACCTCACCTCTGTAGCTTAAATTTCCAGGGTTGCAGGAGCAATACATTCGGTTGGATTTCACTTGCAAGTGGTTCCTGGGCGCTTTCCAAGGAAGAGGTGGCTCTGGTGGCTGCAGAGATGGTCTGGGAGGTTTCGAGGCATTATCTGGGAATAAATGAGCTTGTGCCAGATGATTCCATGCTGCTTTGACTTTTCCAGTTGGTGATGGACATCTTGGCTGTTGGAAAGCTTGAAATAAGAAATCAGTAAAATGTGAATTTCTTTTTTGCTGTTGTTGTTTTATCGTCATGGTAGTAAATGGTACAACTTTTTGTGAGCTTTGGAGTTTGGGGTTTTTTTAGCTCCTGGATGTTGTTACAAATTTGTACCTTTTGAAGACTGGAGAAGGACGATTTTGAGTGGACATAAAAGTAGTTAGTGGCTAATTTTTCTTTCTTTCAATGGAGCATGGAAGAGCCAGGTGGCTGAGACTTTGTGGGAACACATGCTGACTTCAATACAAGTTTGTGTTGATCAGATCTTAATTCACTTGTATCCTTTAATTATCCATTCCAACACCATAAGACTTTTAAATATCAAATTTTAAGGATGTTCTCTGCCAAAACTGCATGCTTTAAGTGCAGATCCTGTTGGCAGGAATCTGAGGAGCTGTTGACTTGACTCCTTTGTAGCCCCATCCTCTCTTGCCTGGTTTTTCCCTCCTTAAAAGTCAAACAGCAGTTGATAAAATAACAGAGCTCATGAGTGTGTGGCCCTGTGAAGATCAGTGTGTCCCTCTTGCATCCCACCGGAGCTGAGGCAGTAAAAGAAAAAAACATCTTCCTGGTTTGGTTCAGGCACATCTTGGATCCTCTTTGTGTCTGTCCTTTGCTCCTCTCTGGCATTAAATCCAAGCTGCTGGTTCTTCCAGAGCCCTTCTCGTACTGCCTTGTGCTTCGTTGGGATGTTGATTCTTCCCTCTGGCATCACAAAACTGAGTTCCTGACCTTGAAATGCTCCAACTTTCCATCCCTCCGTTCTTCCCTCTTCATATTCCCCATGAACATTTGTAAGAATCCTATTTTTTTTCCTTGTTTTTTTGGTGGTATATCTTCAGAGACCCTCACAGCAGTGTTTCTGTCTTTCCAGATATTTCCCATCCAATCTATGTTCAACATTTTCTGCACTCAGTCTCCTATTTTAAATTCTTTAAAGCAGGAATTATCTCCTTACTCTGTATTTATACAGCATTTAATGTGATGCAGATGTGATTCCAAAGTGATGCCTTTGATAATACCTTTAAAATTGTTGTTTTGTTAGTTAACAATCTTGAAAATGATGTCATTATCTATATGTGTATGTATGTATATGGTGTCCAGAGACAAAAGTTAAGATATTGCAGCCTGTTAACATTTAAAAATCTCACAAATAAGAAAAAAATAATTTTAAAAAATTGTATTTTTTGTGGCCCTACCTTGTCTCCTTTGCTGGTTATGACATCAGCTGCTTTGTGTGGGGAGACTGAAGTGATGAGCTCTGATCTCACCAGGTAAGAAGTATTTTTGTAAAGCTGTGCATTTAGACTAATTCTGTCTGCTGTACAGTGTGCTGAGGATTTGTGATCCTCAGCAGGCATTTGACAGATCTTAACTAGTTCTGCTCTGTCTTGTCAATCAAAATTAAACGCCCACCTCACTCCTTCCTACTTTCTCTCTCTTCCAGCCTTTTTATTTAGGTTGGTCATTAAAATTGCTCATAACCATAGAAACGAGGAAAACCCGCCCCTTACTTTCCAGCTCTTTAGTGTGATATTCCTGTACTGACATCATGTGAGTTATATCCACCAGGGCTTAAAAAAAAAACCCCAAAACCCCAAAAACCAGCAGGTGGGCAGAGCTGTCATGAATTCCTCCCCGGAAAGGAGTTGTTCCTGCGGGTGCCAACCGAGGATCGTGTCCCTCTTGCACTCCTGGGTGGAGAATGCCGAGAGGGACATGGAGGAGAGACCCTGCTGTGGAGAAACCACCAAAGAAAGGGTTGGAGAGGGAAACAGATCCGTGGGATGGGAGTGGTGGGAGGATAAGGAGAAGGTGGGGCAGTGGGAAGTCACGGGCATGACGTAGCACGTGTTGATCGTTTCAGTGTTGGTTTTCATCCTCCCAGCTGTGTGCTCTGGAAGATGGGCATAACATGATTATTTCTGGAATGCTGTACAGCCAGGTTTCTCTTCTTAGGGACCTGAATCCTCACGTGGCAGGATGGGTTGTTTCATGGCTTAGCTTGTTCTGAAAAATGTAAAGGATTACTGATTTTTTGCTTGTACGGGCAGTTTAAAAAGACTTGACCCAAGGCTACATGAGCTTACATATCCTTAGATCATGGAATCCTGAAATGGTTTGGGTTGGAAGGAACCTTAAAGTTCATCTCATTCCACCCCCTGCCATGGGCAGGGACACCTTCCCCTCTCTCAGGTTGTTCCAGGCCCCGTCCAACCTGTCCTTGAACATTTCCAGGAGCGACTTAGAGGAGGAACAGGATTTGTACAAGGAGTCCTCCCTCCCTGTGGTGATGGTGCACACTCTTTATATGTACAGTTATTACACAAAGGGAAAGCTGCCTCCTTGAGGAATCACACCGTGTCTGGACGTTTGGAAGGTCTCCAGGATAGACATGTGGATTGCTCCTGAGTTAGTTGGATGTGGGAGCTTCACCACTCTCTCCCAAGCAAAGCTTGTCTCCTCTTGGCAAGGGGAATTTTGACCCTTGGCCAGAGAAATAACGAGGAAGAAGGGATGTGTGTGATGTAGTAGGAGAAGGTGTTGCTGAGCAACATCTTAAAATTTAAAGGTCTTATTTATTTACCCCGTCTTTGAAAGCCGGTGCCGGGTGCTGTACTTTAACTTAAAGGCTCTTAATGATTATTTTTCCCCATGTGTTGGAGCTTCTGCCCTCGGCTTTTGAGGGTGTTGAAATAGGTTGTGTTCATCAAAGAGGAGGAAAGGGTAATTGGGTGGTTTTTCTCAGGGTATGAAAGCTCAGGGTAGGAGCTCCTTCCTTTGCTGCTCTCTCCAGCCCCAGTGTCATCCCAGATAATTTGACTTTCTCCACCATCCCATCACGAGGAGGGATTAGAAAGCTTTGATCATTAGTCTAGGAGGCTTAGTCTTGCGTGATGATGCTGCTCCTGCTTAAAACAAGCCAAAAATATCAGCAGTTTGATTAAAATACTTTCTTTGAGGAATAATTGTCTGTAATAATACTTTTATTTCCTTACTTTACACAGCGTAAAAGTGCCTCTACCTGAGTTGCCTAAGCCATTCTTTTTCTTCTTTTCGGTTTTATTTTTTCATTAAAGCACAATAAACTACATTAAAAGCATCTTAAATTCCCTCTAAAACATTAGTTTCCAAATTTGGACCAATTAAAAAAAAACCAAAAAACCAGAGTTGTGAAAGTGTGTGTGTGTGTGTGTGTGTGTGTGTGGGAAATGGGTTTATTATGTCATTAGAGTCTCCAGAGTTATCTGAGGTATTGGATCCTTATGGATGCTGTTCCTGAGGGGAGGAAATGGCCTCGAGTTGCACCAGGGGAGGTTTAGGTTGGACATGAGAAAAATTTATGCATGGAAAGGGTGGTCAAGCATTGGTACAGGTCATGGAATCACCACCCCTGGGAATGTTCATAATCCCAGCGTTGGGTCCACTTGGTTGTCCCAGTTGTGTGGTTCCATCTCAGCAATCCCTTTATCTGCACAGGCTTTCTTTTTGTAGGAAATGGAGGGGAAAAAAAATCTGCTGACAGATCCTTTTAACCAGCTAATGCTGAATATAAAACATGAGATCACCAAGCAGGTGGAAATGAAAATGATGTGAAATCACGAATTGCAGGAAACTAAAATTACTTGCCGTGTTTCACTGGGCATCCCCTAATGTTTGCACCCTGAAATTAAAGGGAAGAGGTGGGGTTTTGTTTTCTTTTTCCCTCTGTGTGTGTTACATTGTCAACAGACACTGTGGAGGCCAAAGGCAAAGTTTGCCTAATATATGTATATGTTTCTTTAACAAATACACGGGGTGTGAAAACTCCCAAAGGCAGTTGAATCTGAAGACTAAACCTCAGCCTTGGGAATCCCTGAGCTTCAGACTGGAGGAAACAGAGCAGATAAAAGCCCGTGTGCGCTTTTCACTTCTGATTTTCTTTTCTTTCTTTTTTTCCCCCTTCCCCTTTTTATCTGAACAGAGACAACACTGCCGAGCTGGGCCTTGGCTCCGTTGGGTGCCCAGCGCTGAACGAGCGGCTCCGCAACACGAGGGACTAAAACTTCGGGTGAGAGATTTTTGCCGTTTTCTTTCTTTGATGACCCTTCTCATTTCAGGGGCTCTTTTTAAAAAAAACTTGATTTTGGGTGGTTTTTCTCCCTATCCTTTCACCTCGTTGGAAGGTGATGTTGAGTGTTGGAGACCCGTCCTCTGGGGTGGGTGTGTAGGAGCATCGTGGGCTCGGCGCTGGAAGGTGTTCACCTCTGGATAGTGTTTCCTTGTTTGGACAGGTTAATCTGGGCTCATCTCCACCCAAATTCTCCCCCTGAGCTCTGACCTTGGCTGTTCATTAAGCTCTGGGATGTCCCATGCTCATGGCACCTTGACTTGGAGTTGGGCTCTCTGGCCAGAGCGTTCTCTGCATAGAACAGATGGTCAGTGAAAGTCCCATTTTTCAGGGTGTAACAGGCTGTGTCTGGAAAAGCCATGGAGTTCTTTAACAGCAGAAGCGGTTTTCTTAAGCTGCATCTGTTTTCCTCACCTGGAATATCATTAAGGGTCATTTGTATCATGGCAAGAATAGTTGTTTCGTGTCCTCCAGCTTAATAGGAGGAAATAAGTCTTTCCTTGGGTATGTTTTTGGTTTGGTGTCTGTTCCTCCTGCTTAGAATGTTATTCTAGAATTTGAAAACACAGAGAGTTTTATATATTTATCTGTTTCAATTGGTTAGCTTGCATTTGTTGAAGAAATCTTGGAAACCCAAGTCCTTAAGAAGGTTTTTTGTTTGATATTATTTTTAAAAATTATTTTCCTACCTTGATTTGCACAGCCTGGGGAGCCCTGGCGCTTGTTCCAGCCCCGTTTCGTAGACGGAGCTAAAGAGATTTGTAATATTCAGTAAATAATATGCATAAATGACGCCTATTAATGTTCTGAGTAATCACCAACAACAGAGTAAATATGAGGTTAATGAGATTAACAGGAAAGAGGAACATAAGCCTTGACTGCACCTCCCTGTGGCCCCAGAGCTCGTGGTGGCCCCGTTTCTGTTGACAAGCCCAGCATGGCTGTGGCTGTAGCAGTGCTTTTGCTGCTGTTCCCCATACAGGGCTTAATGAGTTCCTACTGCTGGCATTTTCCTTTAAATGCTGTATAATGTTATTAAATCCCACTCCTTGCAAGCGGATTTGAGCTATTATTTTGAAAATATATCTTTATTTGTGGCTTTTTTTGCCCCCTATTTGTTACGGGTGCTGGGGCTCGGTGATAAGGCCTTGCCTTCTGAAGTCTTTTCCCAGATATCTGGAACCCTCTGAGGTGTCTCCTCAGGGCCACCAGAGGAACTGGCGCAGGTCTTTTCTGACAAACACGTTGCTGTCAGAATATTGTACTCAGGAATACACTGACATTTAACCCCTATTTTCTGACTTGATTCCATGTGTCCTTTGCCTTTTCCCCTCCAAGTGCTCTCCAGCACATGCTCTCCATCAAATCTTGCAGGGAGAGAAAATTCAACTTTCAAGCAAGATATGACTTTTTTTTCTTCTCTAGTATCTCTCAAGCCCTTCCTCTTTTCCAGGTTAGTGTGTTTTCTGCCCTCTGTCCATCATCCTCTGGTATCTTCTGCCTTTCTTCAATGTTTTCTCGATGTCACCACCTCAGAATCGTTTATTGGAGTTTTCTCCACCCAAAACTGCATCTGCGTGGTTGACTCAAAGCCGCAGGCACCGACTCCCCTTGCTGGTCACTCAACAAACTGCAGCCTATTTTTTTTTCCCCCCTATTTTAAATGAAAATGCCTCACTGAGAAACCTATTTCGTTTACTGAAGATAAATGTTGTACTTATGGCTCTGGCTTTTCTTTTTATGGCTGTTCTGATTAAACCATGAACCTTCAATGTAAACAATGCAGGTGGAGTATGGGCACTGCATATTGCCCAAATGAATTATTCACCTCTTAGCTTTTGTTTTCATTTCTTGGGTGTTTGGTTTTCCTTTTTTGTTGTTGTTTTTTTTTTTTTTTTTTAAATTTATTTTATTATTGGAAGTTATTTTCCTCCTGTTTCAATTTCGTAGGGCAGTGATTTCTCTCTCCTATCACCTCTTTTGTGTTTCGGTGTGAGGTTGACTGGTTAAGGGATGAGGAGAACACAAGTTGTGTGTTCTCCTCTGTCCTCCCAGATGCAGGGAGTGATGAGGGGAAAACCAGGAAAAGCCAGGATGTCAATTCCTCGCTCCAAGTCTGGTGTCTCCTGCAGAATTTTGGAGATTTTGATCACGGGGTGTTTACACCACACCAGGTTCTCCTGGTGACACCTGGGGTACCCCTGCCTCAAATGGGACAAGGATCTTTGCACAGGAGTTATCAGGGCTCATGGAAAGAGATTTAAATTAGATTTGAAGGGGGAAAGGGATAAAATCAGGTTTGCAAACTGGAGTGGTGTGTCTTCAGAGGGGACAGGGAAGGAAGGAGAGGTGGAGGGGTAACCCTGCGTGTTAGGGAGTGTGTTGATGGTCTGGTGACAGAAGGGCTGAGTGTTTATGGATCAGAATCAAGGGAAAGGCCAACAAGGCATATATCCTGGTGGGATTTCGTTACAGAGCACCCAACCAGGATGAAGAGATGGATGAACTGTTCCATAAGTAGCCGGGGAGAAGCTTCGTGGTTGCTGGCCCTTGTTCTCGTGGGGAGCTTCAACTCACCAGGTGCCTGCTGGAAACACAACACAGCAGAGAGGAAACAGGGCAGGAGGTTCCTGGAGGTTGTGGGAGAGAATTCCACACCACAGTTGGTGAGGGAGCCAGCAAGGGAAAGCACCCACTGGACCTGTTTTTTGGGAGCAGGGAAGAACTTGTGGGTGATGTGATGGTCAGAGGCCGTTTTGGGCATAGTGATTGCATAATGATAAGAGGTTTTGGTTCTTGGACAAGTAAGGGTTGGACTCCTGGAGGGCAGACTTTGGTCTCCTCAAGAGACTGGTTGAGACAGTCCCTTGGGAGGCAGTCCTGAGGGCAAAGGAGTCCAGGAAGGCTGGATGTGCTTTAAGAAGGAAATCTTAAGGGTCCAGCAGGACCCCCAATGTGTACCAAAAGACAAGCTGGCAAGAAAGAAGACCAGCCTGGCTTAACAGAGAGTTTTGGGTGGAATTAAAGGACAAAAAGAGAGTCTATGACCTTTGGAAGAAGGGGAGGCAACTCAGGATATCTACAAGGATGTCCTGAGGATATGCAGGGAGAAAATGAGAAAGGCCAAAGCCCAACTAGAACTTAATCTGGCTACTGCCATAAAGGACAATAAAAAATGTTTCTATAAATACATCAGCAACAAAAGGAGGGTGAAGGAGAATCTTCATCCTTTATTGGCTGTGGGGAGTAACTCAGTGACAAAGGCTGAGGTACTTAATGCCTCCTTTGCCTTGGCATTTTATAGTAAGACTGAGTTGTTCTTGGGGTACGCAGCCCCTGAGTCAGAAGTCAGGGATGGAGAGCCAAAGGAAGGCCCCATAATCCAAAGGGAAGTGGTCAGTGACCTGCTACATCACTGGCACAAGTCTCTGGGGCCAGGTGGGATCATAGAATCATACAATAGTTTGGATTGGAAGGGACCTTTAAGGGTCATGTCCTGCCATAGGCGGGGACACATCCCATTAGTTCAGGTTGGTCAGAGCTTCATCCAACCTGACTTTGAATATTTCCAGGGATGGGGCATCTACCAGCTCTCTGGGCAACCTGGTCCAGGGATTCACCAACCTCATTGTAAAAAAATGTCTTTCTTTGAAACTAAGTTATGGGATTTTGGCGGGAACAGTTCCTCCCTTGCCCTGTGAAGACATAACAAAGGGCAGCCTCAGGGAGAAGAAAGTAGGTCTCCAGTTTTCCTGGTGGGATGATCTCTCTCCCTTTTTCTCAGTCATCATTCCAGCTGGTAACTGGGAGAGCAGCAGAACTCAGGGTTGTCTCTCTGTGGCTGTGGCCATGAGTCCCATTCCTGCTCAGTGTGCAGGGAAGTCGTGCTGTGGCTTCCAGAGGTCGCTGAGCTGCAGGAGGACAGCAAGACCTCCGTCAGGGAATGTGTTTAAGCCACAGCACGATTGCTCACAGTTTCATTTTGATCCCTTTGGAAGCAGAAAAGAGATGGAAACACCAAATGTGTGTTTTTGAGTGCAAGGGAGGGACTCACACACTCAGTATCCCATGTGAGGACTCAGCCTGCTGCAGCACGTTACCGAGCACTGAAAATTTCACAAGAGATATTAAGACTTGAGAAATCTATTTTGCTGCCTCGTCAGTGTGTGTGATTAAACCCTCCCCATTTCCTTCCCTTTCACTGTGGGAATCTTTTAAGTCCTTGTGCTTGTTTTCTTTAGGCATCACATGGGAAGCAAAGAGTGGCTTCGTTATTTCTTTCTTTCTTTTCGGAGCTCACTCCTCTCTGCCTGTTTTATGCAAAAGCACTTTAATTGGCCTCGCAGACGGTCGAGGGGAGGACAAAGAGAAGGAAATATTTAATGCAGTGTATAATTCTTTCTGGTTCTGCCTCAAAATGAAAAGCCAATTTGCAGGGATTTATGTATCTAAACACAGTTTATGCAGAGGGTGCAGCTCTGTTTTATCTGCCCACTGCAGCAGGCTGATGCAAAGGAATCAGTGGTACAAACTGGTTCAGGGTAACTCCCAAAGTCTTCCAGTCACAAACACAGTGCCAGTTTCTTGCCACCCTCAGTGTAGTTGTATCTTTTTTTGTGAAATATTTGTGATTTGATTTTGTGTTTTAATTCAGTCTCCTTGAACATTAAAAATTAAAATGATGCAAGTCCATTCCTTGCTGTGCTATACTGAGGCACAATAACATCCCTCTCAACCAGGAGTCTTTCCTATGCCTTTTGCAGCTCTGGGATGCTTTGGATGCAGGTGAGAGAGCTGTGACTTGTCTTTAATTTTCCTGGATACACACTGCTGCATTCCAGAGCTGATTCAAGCCTGGCAGTTGAACACAGATTGCCTGAATTGCAAAGCACCACTTCAGTGTCAACACCTCCCCCCTGTCTATTTAAGGTGGAACAACTGGGGGGATTCGATGCTGTTGTTCACTTACCTTCAACGTTTGAGGTCTGAATGTCTTCAACCTGCTTTAATGGCTTGAGTCAGGAATATTTAGGGGCTGGAATGACCTTGCTTTGGTTCCATCACAGTCAAAGGTCAGGTTAAATTGTGTTCCATGGTTGGGATTTGTTGTGGCTGAGATATGGAATAAACACGTGTGGCTTAATGCATGATTTGCTCCTTCAATACTAAAGATTTCTGGGGATATCTGGATGTGGCCTGCAAGAGGCAGCTGAGAGACTTCTCAAAGCCCTCCCTAAAACAATGACCTGTGTCCATCATGCTGAGTTCAGCCATGGAATCGCTAAGGTCGGAAAAGACCTCTAAGATCATCCAAATTAACAATTAACCAGCTCCACCATTAACTGTGTCCCTAAGGACCACGTGTACATCCAGCTGAAGCCATAGTGTGGTGGAGGTGTATGGCAGGATGCCATGGGAATGATGGAGCAAGGAGCAAGCTTTAACATCCCATCAGAAACCTCTTCCCTGAAGGCAGACAGAGGAGAGCCACCCAAATACTGTGGAAGGTCCCCCTGGTAATGACTGAGCTTCAGCACTGCTGTAGGATACAGGTGTTGTGAGCTGGGAGATGTGCAAGCACGAGACAAGGGGTTGGTTCCTGTCTTGGATAACTTCAGATTTCCTGGAGAGTGAAGGGAAATGAGAAGATGATCAGCACCGTAACAAGGATGTTTCAGGGCAGTAGGTCCTGAGGAAGCCTGATATTCCACAGAAGGAGCTTTAGGAAGCCCTCTGGAGCTTGGAAAGACTGGAGATGTGGACCATGGGGTTGTTGTCACCTTCCTGTGCTGGAGAGTTTATCCATTCAATTGATTTAAAATACAACTTTTTACAAGTTGTATGAATGTCTCAAGTAAGTGAAACCCCTTATTGAAATGGCTGTTTGATAGTTTGGAGGATTGCAGCTGCATTCATTTGAAATGTGCCTTTTGCCATGACTTAAGAGTGCATTTTCAATATCTTTTTGGGTCTTTTTTTTTAATATTGAGCTCAAGAATGACCATCCCCTGTCACCCCCACTCCCCCAAAAAAGAAGGATGAGGAGAAGTGAGAAATAAGCAAGAAGAGCTTTTCGTTAAACCTAAAGTCACTTAGAAAACCATCTTTGGAAGCTAATTCTGTACTTTTATTGCAAGGGTGGTGTTACAGTGCTCTGCTGTATCAGAGAACTGTGTAACAGCACGTCCTCTGTCCTGAACAACTGCTCAGAGCTGTAGGGTTTTGTGTTCAAGCCCATGAATATTTTAGCTTCGTGTCTCTGAGGGTAAAATGAAGGAGTAGCTGCTCTGAGGGATTAATACAGAGTGAATTAGATTGTTTGTAAAAGGCATTAAAAGCCACGACCACTGTGTTGGATCCCAGCGCTGGAAATGCGAGGAGAAAGGCTGCCGTGCATCCTCGTGTTGCAGAGAGCCATCCATCTGGATTGCAGGATGAAGAGGGGGCTGGATATTTGTTTAATGTGTGCTTAGATGACATGAAAAGAGGGGAAAAAAAAAAACACCCAACCCCCCCCGTCCCAGCTAAGCAGCAATCATAAAAATAGTCGTAAGAATCCTCAGGGATGTCGCTTCTCTTTTCTCTCACACCTTCAATAAGCACCACGGGCCAAGTGCTTGTGCCCACCATGAGGATGATGTTTCTTGACCCTGGACGCTGCATCCCAACCTTCTCCCTCTGTCTCCCAGCCACGAGGCGGGACTAACACATCCCACTGGGCAAGGAGATGCCCAAGGACTGGCTCCCAGGCAGAGGATGGTGATGTCCTCTGAATGTCCTGCTCCCACAACATCACCACCAGGGTGGGGCCAGGCAGCATCTTTGATCTAAGTAGCCACTGACTGGGGGTATTGAGACCTGTTTTCCCACTGTCATGGTTATTCTGGAGACCCAGCAATGCCTGGAGCAGCCCAGCCTTTGTTCTCCTGGCTGGGCATGGAGCTGGTGGTTGGTTTTTTTTGTCTCAGAAATCGCTCTCAACTCATCCAGCTTTTTTTAGCAACATGGTTTCATTGTTTGTAATACCAAAGGCTCTCCTGCAATGGAGGAGGGTTTGGCCGTTCTTTTTAACCGAATGTTTCACTGATCTGATTTACAGCATGAGCTGCTGGGTGAGCAGGAGAGGCAGCCGTGGGGTGGGGTGGGGTGGGAGGGAGCACCATGGGCAGGTCTTGAGTTCCCTCCCTTGTCAGAGCCGATGCATCACAGGCCTGCAGCCCAAAGATGCCTTTTTGCATAATTTCAAGCCAATAAAAGTCAGTGTTCCACTCTTTTTAAAGTGGATTAATGGGTTTCAGCCCTGTCCAACGTTTTGGCGTTGGTGTGCTGGGCCAGCTCCAAATCTGACTAATTCCAAACAAAACCCCACCAAAACTAATTTAAAAAATACTTAGATTTTGGGTAGGTGAGATGCAGTCTGAACTCTACGAGGCAGCTTGTGCTTTCTCTAGGATTCAATTCATCTTGCTGCACTCCCAGCTGGAGAGGCTGAGTTCCAGCTGCTGGGACATGGAGGGACCTTGGTTGGCGTGGTGGGGTGGAAGGTGTTCTCTTCTGGGCAGTGTTGTTCTCTCCTGGAGAAAGGGAGGCTGAGGGGAGACCTATCCCTCTCTAGAACTACCTGAAAGGAGGGTGTAGTGAGGTGGGTGTCAGTCTTTTCCCCCAGCTAACAAATGACTGGATGAAAGGAAATGGCCTCAAGTTGCACCGGGGGAGGTTTAGGTCAGGTATCAGGGAAAATCTTTTCACTGAGAGGGTTGTCAAGCATTGGAACAGGCTGCCCAGGGAAGTGGTGGAGTCACCACCCCTGGAAGTGTTCAAAAAAACATGTGGATATGGCACGTTAGGACATGTTTTTGTGATGAACATGGTGGGTTAACGGTCGGACTCGATGATCTTGGAGGTCTTTCTTTTCCAACTGTAACAATTCCATGGTTCAGTGGCCGTGATGTGGAATGCAAAGCCTTCATGGAGCACAACCCAGAGCCAGGAGCACCTGAACCCTTCAACAACAGGTTTGAGTGTTCAGCTCTGTCCTAACCAAGTGCGTAAATAAAGCTGGAAAGCCCGAGGAGTGGGTTATTTTTCTACTTAGCCAACCGGAAAATTAAATACAAATACAGTATTTGGGGCACAGGTTTGAAAGTGAGAGCAGATGAGCACCCATTAGGTTGTTTTCAGAAGTTTTTTTATTTATTTTTTTAAATTTTTTTGTAGTTTGAAGTCTCTCACTTCCTTTAAGGAAGTGTGTTGGTGTCTTTCTGCCTCTTCCACTGCAGTAGGTTGGTTGAGTTAATCACATCAGAGGCAAGAGTACAGTTCACTGATTTTCTCCTCTACCCAACCAGCAGTGTGTGTGTTCATGAAGCAAGTAAGAGCTTAATATCTCAATGTCCTCAAGGAAAACACAGGCAAATTCACTGATTATCTATTTATTTATTTTTTTTGTCATCCAGTCAATCAGTTACTATGTGTCCAGGTCCAGATTATCCATGTAAGAAGAAAAAAATAATAATGTCCAGGAACCCAGTGGTGAAAAGCAGCCCTTCTTTGAGGTCAGGGTGGGATACCTGTGTTTTAGAGATCCTCAGTTGTTTTTGGGGCAAGTGTGTCTATGTGGATAGTCCAAATTTTAGAAAGGAAAGTAGGGTGAGATTCAGCCCCGTTAGACTGAGCTTCTTCATATTTTCATAGAATCACAGAAGGTTTAGGTTTGGAAGGGACCTCTGGAGATCATCCAGTCCAACCTCCATGACAAGGCAGGGTCACCTGGAGCAGGTGACATTTGAATGCGTCCAGATGGGTTTGGAATGTTTTGAGAGAGGGAAACTTTACTCCTTGCCTGGGCAGCTGTTCCAGTGCTCTGCCACCCTCCATGGAAAGAAGTTCTTCCTCGTGTTGAGGTGGAACTTCTTGTGTGTTAGTTTATGTCCGTTGCTCCTTGTCCTGTCACTGGACACCACTGAAAAGAGTCTGGCACCATCCTCTTGATACCCATTTTTGAGATATTTATATGTATGGATGAGATCACCTCCCAGTCTTCTCCTCTCCAGACTAACCATCTCCTTCCAACACCCTGCCGTGGGTAGGGGACCTTCCACTGGACCACGTTCCATGCAGGGCATATCTCTTATCATGTTCTTCCAACCAAACCACAGAAAGAGTTTCTCCTGTACTCAAGAAGCTGTGTTTTCATCAGCTGATGGTGTTCAGGAGGGAAGAAGTGAACTCCTTACACTGCTTATCTCCCATCCCTCAGCGCTTATCTCCTGCAGTGTTCCCAAAAAGGCTGAGAGCTGAAGTGCAGCCAGCTCAGGGCAGCAATCCTTTGCACTTTGCTGGAGGGAGATCCTGGCTCCCCAGACTTCTGCACTAGCAGGAATGAGCCATCTGGGAGGCAGGAGATGACTCCAAACTGTTCTTTTCTGTTGGAGTGTGTGACTTTGCCAGGGAGGAGGTTCCTGTCACGCTGGGTGCTACTACTGATGGCACTGATGCAAAGCCTGAGTGCTCCACCAAGAGCTGTGCTGGGCCTCTGGGGATGAGTGTGCTCATGTCTGGGGTGAGGAAGGCTCTTGCATTCCCAAACTTGCTCTCTGCTCGCTCTTTCCCCTGAATGCCCAAATTAGCCCATTTTTCTGTTGTTTGTAAACTTTTCTGTTGTCATCCCTTGCCCTCAATTTATCAATGACCTTTCCTGCAGCCTGAATGCAGTCCTTGGTAGTGTGAGCAATATGAACTGTCTGAAATGATACCTCTCATCCTCCATCCATCTCAGTTTAGTTTTGTAGGAGGACTGTGCATTATCACTTGGAGTTTGCTTCCAGAATTGAGGATGGTGATAAATAAATGCCTCTGGAGGACGTGGACTGCTTTAATCAGCTCAAGATACCAAAAAAGAAACAAGAATGCATTTTTAATTTATTTTTTGTTGTTGTTCATTGATGCCTTTTATAGAGCTCACTGTATTTTTTAGGGTTGTGGGCAAAAATGCTCCTGTCAGCTGATTTTCCTGCCTCACATCTGGAAATGCCAATTAGGGTCATTGCAGTAAAGGCAGCTGTGCCTTGGTTTGAAGCTGCACTATTGCAAACCCTGCCTTTGCATTGCTTCCTCTGCACCTGGAATTGTTTCCCTCTCCATGAGATGGCTTCTGATTGGAAACCTACAGGTGTGTTGCTGTGTTTTTCTTAGTAATCTCTGGCACTCCCTTAATTTTTAGGCTGCACTTCAGTGGAAGGGCTGTTGAGATCCAGCTGTGTTGGATCCAGTTCTGCTCTGACTTGACTGCAAACAAGACCCCATGTTGGATGGTGAAAGTCTTTAAAATAGGAAAGCAAATTCATGCAGTGAACGATACAGATCTAGTTTTTGGAGTAAAGTGACAAAAATCAGGACATGGTTTTGACTTAAGTGGCACCTTTCTGTTTGTCCCTTGCTCTATCTACTTAATTATGGTCCCAATTTCTTCAACAATGGGAAAGCAATGTGGAGGCATTTGTTGGACACAACAGGTTTATGCTGGAATTAAACTGTGCCATTTGTTGTTCGGGCACTGGATATTTGGGCAGCAAGAACACAGTCCTCAGGCCTCTGGTTGTGGGGCATCTGCTTCACACAAGGGGTTTTTGGGATGCAAAACATGGATACTCTGGTGCTTGTCAGACCAGGTCTGTGTGAGAGACCCAACTGCTGAATCATGGGGTCACAGAGTGGTTTGGATTGGAAAGGACCTTAAAGATAATCCAGTTCCAACCCCCTGCCTTGGGCAGGGACACCTTCCACTAGAGCAGATTACTCAGAGCTCCATCCAACCTGGCCTTGGACACTTCCAGGGATGGGAAGTCCACAACCTCTCTGGGCAACCTGTGCCAGTTCTTCCTGACCGTTGTTATAAAGAATTTCTTCCTAAAATCTGATCTAAACCCACCTTCCCTCAGTTTAAGGTAGTTCTCCCTTGTCCTGTCACTCCATGCCCTTGTCCAAAGTCCCTCTCCAGCTCTCTTGGAGCCCCTTTAGGCCCTGGAAGGGGCTCTCAGGTCTTCCTGGAGCCTTCTCTTCTCCAGGCTGAACAGCCCCAGCTCTCTAAGCCTGTCTCCATAGGAAAAGTGTTCCTATCCTTACTATTTCACTCACCTTTCAGGCTGACAATTGTGGTTTAGGAATTTAATTTCTTTTTCTCTCCAATTTGATGGAGCTGCCCAACAGTTTGAAGTTACAGGAGCAGCTGAAAGGGCAGGAGGATAGGACTGGTAAAAGTCAACATAGATCATTGGTGGTTCTTGTATCTCTGTAATTCTATGTGATGATCATCACCACGTTGCTGAGAAAGGCTGACAAAGTGGCATCTGTCACTCCACGACCATGGGGCCATTTTGTTTGAAAATACAGGAGAAGAATAGGCTAAATGTCTGGAAGCAGTGCCAAGGGAACAAGTATCTGCTTAGGAAGATCTCCTGGTGAGGAATGTCAAAGAAATGTGTCTCCTGTGACTTTCTGCATCCCTTGTGACACAGCATTTCTCTTGACTTTTGGTAGCCTATTTGTGGAAGTCTCCAGGGAACATATTCTCCTACATGTTCTCCCATCTGTCTTTTCCCCCAACTCACTGGCCTTGGTGTGTGCTCAAGAATAGACTTGCTTTCAGCGTTATGTTGAGAAGGCAGTTAAGAATTTATTTTTTGACCTCCCTGTGTTTAGATGATGATATTTTTAGGATCTTATGTGATGGCTGTTCCCCAGTCAATTTGTAGTTTGGACTCTTTTTCCCCATTTAAATGCCGAAGTGAGAACTTGATCAGAGCCTTAATCCCGAAGATATTTTGGGGTGTTCCGCCACCTGGACCAGGTTGTGGAAAGAGCCCTTTTCGTGGCACTTCATCGCTGTTTTGCATTGTTTGTAAAAGTCTTTTTTGGGAATGGGTGAACTGGGGATGTAGCATTTACCAGTTCACCCGTTCCTGAAAATGTGCAGTCGCTTGGCTGTGCAGCCCCTGAATAAACGTGCAAAAAGGGAGCCCAAAATATCACCCTACCCCCCAAAAAAGTGTGAAATGGGAAGGAAAGGATTGTTTCTCCATGTAAACTTTTTAAAATAATTTTTAAAAAATTGCTTCCCAGTGCTTAGATGTGCTTTTTCTTCTGTTTGCCCCTTACCCCATCTCAGGCTTGCAGGCGGATAACTGGGGACAGTCTTGTCTTTTCTAAACGAGGGATAATACAGGGAAAACCATCTCAAATGATCTTAAGATTGTAAGATATGGAAAAAGCTCCCTATAAAATGACATCTGTTCAGGATATGGTGCATCCCTTGACTGCAGCATAATTAGACCCCGCTCAGCTGTGTAACTCCTGACATGGATTGGCATCTGCTTCTCTGAAGGCTTAATGGTGCCTTTAATTATAAGTAGTCTAGGAATTGCCTAGAGAGGCCCAGGGTTCATTTAGCTCAAGAATCTCTCTTTTGGATGGTGACCAGTAATAAGAGGCTCAGAAGAGGAGAAGGCAGCGTCCTGGTGTGCAGATGTGGTGGTGATTTCCCCCTGGGTTTCTCCTGATGGTTAATCATTAAGCCTGGCTTCAGCATTTCGTGTCACAACTTAGTTGTGACAACTTTGGCTGGTCTTGTTATGAATTTCCCTGTGCCTTTGGATGTTGGAGTTCTTGGCCTCCAAAACCTGTGCTACAGGTAAACACCTCAAAAAAATTCAATCATCTCTTGAGTATTTCCTGACTTTTTTTTTGAGGGAGATTTCCTGGTTTTTCCTGTATGTGGTAGGAAGCAGAGAGATGCTACATGCCTCCTCTGAACTGTTCCTTATTGAGTTAATTTCTGCTGTGTTTGGTGCCCATTTCCTTTCCAAATCAAACTCATTCCTTCAGTGTGTCTCCTTGCTTCTCCCCAGTCTCCACTGGGGCAATGAGCGTTTCTGCTGCTCATCTCTCACCTCTTTGTGAGCTCCCTTTCTATTAAAAAGAATAAGATCTAAATGACACTGCACCACCAATTTTACCTGATAATTTTCATAAAAATTTAGAATAGTTTGGGTTGGAAGGATTGGTGTTATTCTGTCTTCTTTGCTATGCATCCCTTTGCTTACCTGAAAGTATTAGCCTGGGGCAGAATTTCTTTTTGAGGTGCCAGTGGTGTCACCCCAGGAGACAATTGAGAAAAATTTCCTTTACTTAAGAGGAAAAAAAAATCAACTTTCATCCTTAAGAAGGCAGTGGCTTGGCATTGTGGGGACCGTGGGCTTGTTGTCCCCTTCTTTGCTCATCAGTTGGTGTCCCCCATGATCACAGAATCACAGAATGGTTTGGATTGGAAGGGATCTTCAAGGCCACCTCATTCCAACCCCCCTGCCATGGGCAGGGACACCTTCCTCTGGACCAGGTTGCTCATCCTGGATGGGTTCTGTTCATTTCCATGGTCAGGCTCAGGTGGTGACACCAGTTCCAAAGGGCTTGAAGAACTTGCAGGAGACCTGTGACCCCTTCCATGGTCAGTGGAGCTCCTTTGGGGAGGCTCCAGTCTCCCTCCCTTGGCTGTAGAGAAGCCAAACTGGATTCCAAGACAAAACACTTTGGTCATATGGATGAGTTGACTTTGGAATGGCTCTTTGTCCCTTCCCTGTTCTCTAACACATCCAGGGAATTTAAATTGGATTCATGTTGGTGTTTCCCACTTTCAGATGTGCTTACTCAGCACTCTGGCTGCTGTTCATACCTCTGCAAGCCTCTCCTTGCACATCCCAGTCCTTGAGATGATGACAAGGTATTTAATGACCTGTGTTTCCAGTTTTGCTGCCTGGACTTGGTGACATTTGGGATTCTGCTCGTGTTTGCTTCCTCCTAAACTGAAGAAGGGGATAGAGAAAGCATGGTTGAGGTTCCAAGTCGAAGCTCACCTGCCATCAGTGTAGGACCTGGAGTCCTTCTGAGCTTGAGCCTTACCCATGGGGCTGTTTTGACCTGTTCACCTCTGCTATTTGTGATGTTTTTTTCCCACATTAGAGAAAACCAAGCTGAAAATTGTCTGCCATTGGTAGCTCTAAAATCGAGCCAAAGTTATGACTTGGAGTGGGTTACCATTGTTTTGAACCCAGAAAGCCTCCCCTTGGATCAATAATTCCCACCCCAGATCCTACCTAGAAGATGCAACACCAACCACCAAGGTCACCTTTCCACTTTGGGACAAGCACAGTCACTTGGGAAGATCCTCCTGGTTTCTTTGCTGCCTTTCACTTTGATCTGGGAGCACTTTTTTTTTTCCCTCCAGCCTCCTGTTATCGTTGTGAGGAAGGGAGGTGTTGAGAGGGAATAATTCACAGGACTTTGTGGCACGGTGCCATTTTGTTCCAGTGTAATCACACTTGAAATATTCAATAGAACCTCGTTCTCGAGTTAATGGGGGAGATTGTTGTTGGATTATGTCCCATGTGATTTTTCTTTGTGTGTGTGCAAAGTTTTCTTGCTGCAGTGAGATAAACAAGGAGTTATATCTCCATTCATAATAGCTGGAATCAGAAGTGAAGCACTTCAATTAAAATAGTTCTAGATTTTTATTTTCCTCACATAAAACTGTTTTATTATCTTACATCCTTCCATTTCCCCTCTGCCCCCCCTCCTCTTTCTGCAATCCTAAAATCAGGATACAAATTGTTTTCCTGGATAAAACATCTCTTTCCAAAAATAGCAGGATGCTGTTACATTTCATTTGTTGTAGGAAGAGAAACAGCGAGTTGGAGGTGAACTGCAGAGCGAAAGTTCTTTGGGAAGGCAGGAATTGCTTCTTCTCTTTTCTTGTTTTGTTTTTGGTGCTCGTTGTCAGACCTGCACCAGTTGTGACCTGGTGATGCTGCAGCTGGTGGAGGAACGACAGAGAAAGGGTTGGAAGAGGATGGGCAGAGTATTTCTGCATTTTGGGAGCTCCAGGGTTCGTCTTTGATAGCAGGGCTGAAAGAAATGGAGGCAGTTTAGGGAACCATTTCAGGTGATTTTCGGTATCAGCCTGGAAGAATATAAATGTCCTTCCATCCAGCCTAAGGGGAATAAAAGCAATTCAAGGACAGCTTGAATATCCCTTTTTCTCAGAGAATACCAGCAGATTGCAGGATCCCAGAATGGTTTGGGTTGGAAGGGACCTTAAGTCTTTAAATTCCAACCCCTACCATGGACAGGGACACTTTCAACTAGACCAGGTCCAACCTGTTCTGTTTTAAAACCTGATGATATTCTTGTTTTTTTGAAGATGTGTGGACAGTTCCTCCTGCCCTGTTACTCTTAAACTGGCAGAGTTTTCTTGTTCAATGTGTTGTTCCTTGTCCTAATTTCTAGGGAGGGAAGTATTCCTGATAGTCAAAGAAGGACACTGGAGCAGATAAAGTGTTATTGTATGATAATTCCTGCGCTCCAAAGTTCCAGGGAACCTTTGATCAGTCCTCTGCATGATTATCTTAATATCAGCAAGGCTGATAATGTAAATGGAGATTTCAAGCTTGACCTGATTCATAAATAGGATAAGTTAAAATGATGAACGTGATTGAGTTATTTGCTGCAGCTGCTTCCAGGGCTGGATTGATTTGAATTTCTGCTGACAGGGCATTGAGACACTGGGAAGGACATCCCTGAGTTTATTAACAGGGTGCTGGGGAAGGAGGAGGAGTGTTGGGAATGTGAAGGCTGGGCTGGCTGGGCTCTGAAGCCTTGGGCTGATGGGAAGGTCTTCTGCAAGAATTTAGTCTGGTTTTAGCAAACTAGTTAAATTAATATAATAACTTGAATTGAATGGTGTGTTAGCTGGTGCATCTCAGTGTCTTGTTTCTCGCCTTCCCTCATTCTGTGGGCTCCAGTCTTTATCTTTTCTCACCTGATCCATCCCTCTGTACTTCTCCCAGGCTTCTCCCTGGGCTTCCTTTTGCTGTTTGAGTTTGTCCAGGAGCTCCTGGTCCATCCTCACAGGTCTCTTGGCATTTTTTTCCTGGCTTCATCTTTGCTGGGATGCATCGCTCTTGAGTTTAGAGGGGGTGATCCTGGAATATCAACTTTGGGCCCCTCTTCCCTCCAGGGGTTTATCCCATGGCTTTACCAAGCAGGTCCCCAAAATGTGTTCTGCTAAATTCCAGGGGCAGTGAGCCTGCTGTGAGCTCACCTGGCTGCTTTAAAGATCTTAAACTCCACCATTTCATGGTCACTGAAGCCAAAGCTGCCCTCGAGCTTCACATTCCCCACCAGGGGAAGAACCCAAACAGTTTTGGGGAGAACAAGGTTCCAGCACAGCCCCTCTATAACACAGTTTTGTGTCTTGACATTCACCTCATCCAGGCCCATGTCCACAGAACTGTCCTGTGCCTTTCCTCTGCAGATCTTCATCCCAATCCGTACATTTCACCCCCCCAATTCTCCTCTACTTAAACCTGCAAAGATTTAAGGCACTTAATGGCTGGAAGCTTTGGCAACATGAATTAAAAGCCCTCTATAAATCAGGATTTGTTGGGCTTCAGTGTGCTGTGTAAAGGTAAAAAGGCATCTCCTCCTGCTGCTGCTTCCTGGCTCTGTCCTTGTGGTAAATCCTCCTCCTTGTGGTGTTTCCTCTGTAAATCCTGCAGGCTGTTACAGTCTCTTAAATCTTACAGTTTGCTAAGGAAAATATCTTCTATGTTTGCTTGTTTGTTAGTTTGAAGAGAGTCATTTGTATTTGACCAGCTTTCCAAAGCTCTCTGGGTGTATATATAGAAATATGGAGAGATATATTTCATTCTTAGCACAACTCCTTATATATATATTTTCTTTTAATTCTATAGAGCTGGGTAAACTTCCTCCACCTGTTGTGAAGTGATGCTTCATTTTTATCAGAGTCAAGATCTAAATGCACATCTAAAGGCAGTCACTCCTCTCATTCCTGCACTTCATCTGTACAGCACCTGAGATCTGATTGTCTTTAACTTCTCCCACATCCCAGCCAAGCTGGTGTTGGCAAATGCAGCAACCCCAGCTCAGCTGATGTGCATGGATTTGAAAAACTGAGCTTTTCCTGGTGCTTTAGCTTTGGGAAGGGGGTTTTAGTGCATCACATTTCTATGGGCATCTGAATTACAGCCCCGTTTTTCATTTCTTTGGGGTTTTTTTAATCTGCCTTTTTTTTTTTTTTTTTCCCCTGCACTCCTGCTTTTTATGGGCCTTTTAAAAAACCAAAAATAGTGCATTTTTTTCCTACTCAAAAATCAGTGTCTGGTGCTGGGAAGGCCTTTTACAAATGCAGTGCAGCTCTGCTGCTGGGAACAGCCTCCCATAGCAACCTCCAGCTCGAAAACCAAAATCACATCACCCCCTATGACAGCTTGATTATTAGATGGGCACGTGAACCCTTTGGAAGGGGTCTAGGTGGCAGTGGAAAAGTTCCTCTGGATTCTGTCTTTAGGTGGGTTTTTTTTGTTTGTTTGTTACATGGATGAAGGGGAGGACTTGAAGGTCCTGGAGAGCCAGGGGGAACTCATGACGGTAGTTTTGGGACTTAAACCAGGATGTTCCAGACCTGCTCTGAGATAAAGCTGGTGATGGGAATGTTTTTGTCTTGGCCTTTTTTGTTGAGCTTGCCATTGCTGGCCTGATGGATTGGAAGGATTTTTTGGAGTCCATGTGAGGAGTTGCTTTGCTTTATCTGAGATTCCTTCAAGAGCTTTTCAAGCTTTTCTAAAGGCTCTGTGAGTGTCTCCATCCTCTGTTTAAATTCTGTTCCTCTCCATCCCTCTGCACTTCACAGAGAAGCAAGAAATGACTCATTACACAACCTACAAGGGAACCTTAATGAATAAATGCATTTAAGAAAAAGAAGAAAAGAAAAAAATAAGAGTTTTGTCTAGGGCAGGCTGGTGCTTTTGCTGTCTTGAACTCTGAAAGAATAAGCTGGGCTGCTTCTTTTTATTTGCTTTTCATTAATTGAGTCACTGTAGTGCTGTAGGACTTTGTTGGGACTGGAGCTCTGGGTTTGTGGGCTGCTTTTTCTATTTTTGGGTTTATTTGGGTTTAATTTGCCTGAAGCATCAAGAACAAAACTTACAAATTCTCCCAGGCTTCTTGCTTTTCCATTTCCCTTCTTTCTCCTTCAAACCTTGGGGCTGGCAGCATCCCATGAGGATGAGGAGCAGGTCAGTGCCCTGCAGTGCTTTTTGGTTATCCTTGGCACTAATCAGAGCACAGTGGTGTGTTTTAAGGCACCTCTGGTGTTTTGGAGGTTGGCTGGATCCCCTTGCCTTTCTCTCCTTGCTTTTCCTGCCAAACTCCTGAAATAAATGTATATATTTACCTTTCTTTGCTGCTGTGATGGAAGACACCTCGGTGACGCTCCTCACTTTTTCTCCAGTAATAAAATAACCACATAGACCTGCAGCTTTCAAACTAGAGCTTGTGAATCCCCTTTCTTGCTTCTAAATGTTCTGTGCAGGTTGGGATCTCTCTGCTCGGGACTCCTGAAGAGAGCAGGATGACAGTTCCCATAAATAAATAAATAAATAAATTTTAAAAAATTTAAAAAATCTATTATATATATATGTACATATATGTAAAAATATAATATATAAATATATATATGCACATATATATTTATATAATTATTTAAATATAATATATTATATCATTAAATATCTATAATTAATGCATGGCATCAATTAAAAATCTTTATCAAAGATACAAAATTTATCTAGTTGATGCAGTGCCTGAGTTTTGCATTCCATAGGAGCAATAGGGGCAGTTGGCTGGGGCTGGTGGTGATAACTGGGCTTGCACTTGGGTTTAGTTCAAGGTCATGGAAGGTGTCCCTGCCTCTGGCAGGGGGTTGGAACGAGATGGTCTTTGAGGTCTCTTCCGACCTAAACCATTTGTGATTCCATGACTCTGTGGATCTTCATCTTGAAGGTTCTCCTTGAATTCAAAAGCTCATTAGAGCTCTTCTTCTCCGCGAGCTGCAGGTCTGGTTTGGGTTTTTTTTCTGTTTTGTTTGAATACAGGAAAGCAATGTTTTCAAAGGCAGGGAAGAGGGTGAGAAAGAAGTGTGGGTGCTGCTCTGAGACGGAGCCCATCCATTTTTGCCTTGTTACATCTCATTTTTACTTAACGCTGTTACATTATTTCAGCTGTGCTTGGTTTCGGATTCGCTGCAGAGATGAAGTTGCTATAACAACATGATGATTCATAGAAGGCTCAATGCAACAATCTGCTGGATTTTATTTTCCTGTCGTGACGACTTGGATGTTTTTGGTGGGGATTTCTGTCTATTTTCAGACAGGCCTCTCCATGAGCTCCCTGCAGTGATTTGCTTTGGATTGCCTGGACTCCAGGTGGTGATACCTGTGCTTGAGTAGCAGGCCCAGACACCTCAAAGCCCTTCCCAAAGGTCAGTGCTGCTGTGCCAGATTGAGGCACAGAGACGTGGGAAGAGCCCAAACACCTTCAGCATGTCAGGTGTGCAAGTCTGTGTCTCTGCTTAGGTGGTTCTCCATCTCCTTCTTGCAGCCACAGAGCCGCTAAACTGATGAACTTCTGGGAGCCTCCTGATCCTTGCTGTTTAAAAAGAGAAGCACAAGTTAAGAGGTGATTCATTTTCCCCTGGAAACATATTGGCAGGTTTTATGTTGCCACCTAAAGGTCCTCGAAAAGCACCAGGAAGTTCCAGGGAAGATCCAAAATCAGTAATAGAATCATGGAATGGTTTGGGTGGAAAGGAACCTTAAAGATCATCCAGTTCCAAACCTCTTCCATGGGCAGGGACACCTTCCACTATCCCAGGTTGCTCCAAGCCCTGTCCAACCTGGCCTTGAACGCTTCCAGAGATGGGGCAGCCACAGCTTCTCTGG
The DNA here is from genome assembly GCA_035583135.1 of Lophotriccus pileatus. Taxonomy (NCBI): domain Eukaryota; kingdom Metazoa; phylum Chordata; class Aves; order Passeriformes; family Tyrannidae; genus Lophotriccus; species Lophotriccus pileatus. Next base: position 4,295,638 of record JAWWES010000038.1, read on the forward strand.
GCAACCTGTGCCAGGGCCTCCCCACCCTCCCAGGGAAGAATTTCTTCTTAATAGCTAATCTAAACTTGCCCTCTTCCAGTGTAAAGCCATTCCCCCTTGTCCTACCACTACATGCCCTTGTCAAAAAAGCCTGAGAGGACTGAGCATCCCTTTGCCCTGTGCGTCAGCACTGGTGCCTGGCTGTGAGCTGCCTGTGAAGAAGAGGAAGGTTGCTCAGCTGCTGTAGTTCTGCCAGTCCTTGGCCCCTCTACTGAAACTGCTACAAAAGCAGAAAATCACTCCAGCCAAAACCAAAGGCAGCAGCAGTGCTGTGGAGCTGCGCTGGGATCGTTAGGGTGGTTAATATTCAGCAGGCATATTGCTAAAAAGGCAGCGCACGCTAAGGAAGAAAAGCAACAAACCCCAATGCTGCACAGAGGTCCTTCTGGCAGAGATATCAGCAGTGACAATGTTGTTTGTACAACAGACAACTTGTGTCCCCTAAGACCAGACCCTCTGCTGTGCCACATCTCCCTGAGGTCATTGTGGAGCCATTGTGAAACCAGTCCTGAATAACGTGGGCTATCCAGAGCCCATGAAATAGAGATTAAATGTTTTTTAGTGCTTTACTGGTCCTAAGATGACTGCTCTACTTCAGCACAAAATATTCTGGTCAGGCTGATAATGTGGCTTTGGTCAGGGGTCCAATATAAATGGCACTAACTAGTACCCACATCTCCACATAGGGATACATGTTTTGCAAGAAATCATATTTAATTAATTGACAGAAGAGCTCAGAACTCAAGGAACACTTTTAGAAGGCCCTCAACTGGAGAGAAAGGATGTGTCATCATATATGCAGGGTAGCTGTAAGAGGAAATTTTCACTGTATGTAGAGACTCTGTAGTCCGAAATGTGTTATCAGGCAGAAAACCCAAATCCCTGTAAAGGGCCACCTCTTGCTATAATGCAGGTCTTCTCCATAATAGAGTCAGCTCTGATGTAGGACTATTGCTGCACTGCAAGATGCAATAAATATTAATGTGTCAAACTGTGTGCCACCTCTATTTCAGGATGGAGGCAAAAGCCAGCCTTTTGGAGGATGAGTCTCAGCCCTGCCAGGGAGCTGGTGCATTCCCAGGGCTTTTGGTAAGGAATTTTTATCTCTGCAGTGATTGGATCCTGCATTTCTCTAAAGAATCACCAAACCCCCCCATTTTACTCTGTAAGAAAGGCCTGAAATCTGGCTGTGCTTGGGGCTGTGCCTTGGGGGAGTGATATTTGCACTTCGTGCTGCGTTCATTGGAAATCTGCCCTCATGCCAGTCCAACATCTTTGTAGGCAACCCCCCAAGGTCATTCCCTGCCAGGTGACAAGTCTGATGTTAAACCCCCAACATCTACCACCTTGCAAAGAGATTCTGATATGTACATTGTATTTTTTTCTTGTAGTGCAATCGCTTTACAAATAAAACTAAGTATGTGTATAGTTATGTGGATGTGTCTTACAAACTAATCCTTTCCTTTTCTTGCCTGCATCATGACACTGTTTTAAGTATCTTACCTAAACAGGTATCTATGAGTAGTATTATCAGACCAAACATTTGAAAGTATACTTGTCTTTAAACATGATATTATTCTAAACACAGGATATAAATGTAAATAAATATTATACTAAATATTAATGTTTACCATCCCGTGCAACAATGGTGTTTAAATATTTACTAGCCCCACTTACCTGTGCTCTTGTGGGCATAGCTGGGTAACTACTTATGCTACAGAGTGATTTTGTGGTTGATTAAAATGCAGTTGTGTGTATATCTGCAAGGTTTGGCAGGCCTGGTTAAACAGCCACTTGCAGAAACAAGCAGGGAATGTTACTTCTTTTAAAAAATGGAGCTTCTTGTTATAAATTCTGCAGCATCCCTTACGTGAAGCTCTTATTAGTGCCATGCTCAGCACCTGAGGAGCAGCAGGTTGGTTTTGAAGTGCTGGGATGCCACACACAGTGTTTGCAAAACAAAAAAAAACCAGGAAGGAGGAGCAGCCTCCATTTGTAATGAGCCCTGAGCAGCAGCTTCAGAGAACCATTTTCCTTTCACAGGACTGTGTGTTTCCCTCCTGTTAGGTCAGGAGACAGGAGAGAATTGGAAGAGTATCCCGACGTTTCCTTCAGCAGAAAATGGAGCAACATGGCGAGTGGGATGATGATCCCACACTCCCATATCACGGACTGGAGAGGGAAGGGGATTATATATTCCTCCACTGCAGGAGGATTCAGGCAGCATTTAAGTGTTTATTCCATCCTTATTAAACTTTCTGCTCTACAGGCAAGCACTGTTGCTGCTGTTCACTCAATACGTTCCAGCAGAAGCAATTTGTCTGCAATTAATCAGCAGTGCAACTCAGTTCCTGGGCAGGCTCAGGTTGAAGGGAGCACAGTTCTCTCTTTGAGCAAGTTTCATACCCTCGTGATGCAGAACTGCATCTGCCAACAGGAGGTGACAAGCCCTACTTTTTGAAAAGTCACCGCATAAGACTCCCAACAGAAATCACCGCTTTTATTCAAATTTCAGTTAATTAAACTTAAAAACCTTGTTTGTGGAACTCATTGAGAATTAAGTTATCCACAGAAGTACAACAGGAACGAGGAAGAAGTACGTGGTAGCCTGTGCTTTTATGGTAGGCTCTAAGCAAATAACCTTAAAGGCAATGGGTGGATGTAGTTACAAAGTCATTAATTTGAAAGAAATTACCTCTTCTGGGTCAAGTTATAACCTGATGGCAGGTTGTTACACTGGAAAACATCTGGTCAACCACTCCACAACCGTATAGCATCAACCAGCAGGGCTGAGGAAGGTGAACTTTATCAGCAAGAAGAAACTGCAATGAACATGAAAAAAAAAATTACCTCAAAAGAAAACCATTAAGTGCTTTTTCATCCTAACTAAGTTCATTGTGAAGGGTGGTTGGGAAAAGGGGTAATATGAGACCTTCTTATTGAAAAAAAGTATTGATTGTTAGGAATCAATAGCATTAAAAAGCTGTGTCTTAAGCACCAAGCTTTGAAGGACTCCACAAGCTTTTCCGTTCCCTGTCTATTCTCCTGCCAGAACTTTGATAGATTTAGCCTGCAAACCAGCAAATGCAGGGATTTGATGGTGGCCAATATATATTAAAAAAAATTAAGGTGTCAAGCATGAATTTTATTACATCTGCAATCAGATGTACTTCCTTCAGTCAGCTCATCTGCAATTAAGTCCAGCTGTTCTCAGTGGAAAGGACTCTTCCAAGGAAATTGCTGTAAAATTTAATGGGAATATTTTCCTCGGTGCTTTGTTGTAAATATTGTTTTCCTAATAGGCTTGTAAAGGGCTTTGCTTTTTCATTCAGTGGGCGAGAGAAGATCTGCGATTTTTCAGGCATTAGAAAATGAATAGATCAGTGATAGAGCTCATAAAACTTACACAAAGATTCTCATTGTATGGCAGCAGAAAGAGCTTTAATAACCTGAAGAAGAGGAGGGTTCTGAAGCTTTTTTTTTTCCCTGCATAGTTTTTTGTTTACATATGAAGGGCTATTTTTTAACTGACACATCAGACAGTTCGATCAATGTGCTTTATTGGGTTTCTTCTGCCTCGAATTGGGTCTGACAGCCAGAGAGGGGCACCAGATTGCAGACTTCAGAGGATGATCCTTCACTTCAATATTGCAGTGTAACATCCCACAGGGGCCAAAATGTTACACCACGAGCCCACGACACTGCAGTGCTTTCATTTACTGTCCCAGAACCCTGTTCAGCCTTTAAGCAAATGACAAACATTAAAAACTTTTTTATCTCCTTGCTTCTGTGTCCAAAGAGCATTTCTTTCCTTTTTCACCACTTAGGCAAAGTGTAGATGTGTTTTTCCTCTCTTCCAGCAATCTTCTCCGTGACATTTTCAATCTGTGTGCTTCTGTCACTCCGGGAGAACAGTGCCTAAAATAAACCAGTGAGATTTGTAATTATTGGCATTATTTTAAGATGTAATGCTTCAGCATTAAATATAACAATATGAAACTATTTTTGAGGGGGAATGTTGAGACATGAATGATAGCCAGTAGTGTTACTGTGGATTTATTTTCACCCAACCACAACCAGACTCCTTCTCTAATGGTGAAATATGACCTGGCTCTTGCAGAGAGAATAATTTGCTAATTTGTTTAATGTTGTTCTCTGTGCAGGAAAGCCTTGCAACAGAAAGAATTCAGAATGGATCAAAAGTGCAGGTTATTTTTGGGGACAAAATTGAGCCACTTGTTATTCCTTAAGACAGTGATCATATTCCTTTTCCTGGCAGCTGTGAATATTGAGGAGAAAAAAACTCACCCTGGTCAAAAGCTGCATTATCACCCCTATATTGGTTTGCAGTGAAGGAGGTGAAATTATCTATCAACAAAACCCTTCTACCAGTACAGTTTATTTGACAGTAGGAGAAATATCCTTTTGCTGGTATACTCATAGAGCTACCTTGGCAAATCCTCATGGTTTAGAATCCCATCTCCCATGTCTGCAAATAGCAAGAGTCAGCTGGCACAGTTTGGAACAGTTCTCCAAAATAGTGTAGCAGGGAAAGTTATAGAGCAAATATCTGCTGAACATGTATGTTCCTGTGTGCAGGAACAGATGGATAAACCTGTTCAGAGATGATTAATCACAAGGGTTTGGATCAGGAAATGATGAGGGAGTCTGAGGTAGCTGCAGAGGAGTGCAAGATTAGGTCTCTGTAGGAGAAGGCTGCCTTCATGGAAGTGATTAGAAAATGAACAGCAGAAGCACGTGATTAACAGGAAGGGCTAGAACATCATCAAGTTCATACTTCAGGTGGACCTGCATATATGTGTTTTATATTTATAGTGTGCTTGGTTTTGGTTAAGTCACTGCCTGTAGAATAAAGGATGTGATTTTTGTCTTGATGTAGTTCCTGCAATTACAATGTTTGGTGCTTTCTGCTGTTGTATGAATTAATCTGCTGGGTCTCCCCAGACATAAGGAATAGAACAGGTCTCCTTTTCCAGGCAGTGGCCAGTGCTTGTCTTTCCCTTTTTGAACCCATATGTGTAATATTTAAAAAAAGGGACCGAAAACACAGTGGGGACTGTGGATAAATGGCATCACTTGGATGAGAAAGCTGCAAATAGCACTGAGGCACCTCGGTCTGTTCATGCACTCAGGTTCTTTGCGTGCCTCTTTTCCAGCTGATATTTAAAACTTACACCTGATGTATAGGAACTTCAGAGGTGTCTGGGCCACATCTCAGCCAGCACCTGGTAAGAGAAACAAGCACAAATGCCCCTTTTATCTCCCCAGTAGAGCAGGTGCTGCAGGAAGGGCAAGATCTGGTCTTGTCTGCTCCCAACATTAAGTGCATTTATGGTTTGTGAGCGGTGATCCATCAGGGAGGTACATGACAGCTTCTGCAGGAAGCTTCCTTGGTCTCTGAAGGATTCCTGCAAATATTATTCAGCCATCAAATTCACAGCCTCTGTATCAGCATTTACCGATGGACTTGGCTTAAGTGAAGAAGAGCATATGTAGAAGTCTGGCTCTGTTTAAAATAGTAGATGTGTTTGAGGCAAGAGTCTGGGATCCAGTATTGTATTGCTTGAGAATAAGCAGGTTCTTCCTTGCATCTAAATGTTTTGCTGGTTTTTCTTCCCCCGTCAGCTTCACTTCTGAAGGTGACCAGAATTAATCCCTGTGTCTTAAGTAGAAAAATTGCTCATGGAACTTTAGAGGCTGGAGTGCTCCAAGCCCTCAGGATAATACTTCCCATTCTCTGTGGGCTTCAAAAAGCAGAAAGAATCTTTCCATGATGTGATGGGAATCCTCACGAGAACACAGGAGAACATCTTCTCCACAGGAGGTCATGGGAGGTTTCCTTGAGGAACCTGACTGGCAGCTCCTATTTTTCACAAAACATCTGTCCCTCCGGTATCCGAAGTTTTCATTTGTATCCAATGTCTCCAACCCAGCTCTGGGACACCTTGTAGACTGAGCTATGGAGAGAAATAGCATTTATATGTCTATAAACAAGTTATCTTCTAGCAGCTTGTCTCACCACTTAGAGGGAACTAATTAAACAGCTTTAGAATGGAGACAAAATTGCTTGGCACCTCTCTTGTCCACTCCTTTTGCATTTCTTGCTGCAGCTCAGAAGCGACGCGAGCCAAGTCCCTGCATGCGGCTCAGCCCCACGAACGATCAATATAGGGAAGATAAATCTGCTGGAATTGACTACAGGCTGTTCTGTCACTAAGTGACGATGAAAAATGATCACTACTTGAATGCACTGCATTTTTATCTATAAATCTTTCAATAGAAGCAGTGTCAATAACAGAGCACTAAATAATCTCTAGATAGAAGGAAAATCTTTCTTTTTTTCCCCCCCTTTTTGTTAAGAGGGAAGATGGATGCCACTTTTTTGGAGACCCTCAATACTGAAGTATGGAATCAGAACTGCAAATTCCAGGAAGTGAATGTCTGTTTAGACAAACTATGTCTCATTTTAGGAAAGTCTGGCTGGATTCTGTTTGAAAACATTGCTCAGTTCCGTATCATGAATGCACCACGGTAACTGTAAGTGGAATATGCATAAATAAAATAAATAAGGAATTTTTTTCCTCGTGTTCCCTAGGGGATAATATATCTCTCTGAATTGGATACACCTGCCAGAGATGGCCTTTCTTTGCTCTAAAATATGTCTGACCTTTCCCTGAGCTAACTGGATGCAGTTTACCATATTGGCCCAAGTATAAAGCAAAGTCTTTTTCAGATAATAGCCTTTGGAAAAAATCCAATCTGTTCTGTATCCGCTGCCCAGGCCACACATCCCAGTCCCGTGGACACTGTGAGCTGGCACACCAGTGTGGCATCAGCCTGGCCCCTCCAGCTCACACTCCTCCCTGCTGCCTTTTGGGTCTGCAGCTCTCGGTGGAGCAAGACCCAGACGGGCTGACCCAGGCTGGGGGTGCTGGTGAGTCTGTGGCCCCACTGAGTGTGCATATGCTGCGGGTTCTGTCCTGACAAAACGAAGCTGGGCTTTTATTTGAAGCCAATTTATTTCCACATCATCTGGCGCCTCCACCATCTCCAAGTATTGATGTCCCTTTTATCTCATTTATGAGACAGCAACAAACACGCCGTTGCCTTTGACAACAAATTGGTTAACTTTTTTTTTTCTTTTCCCTCTCATGCAGGATGTTTTCCATAACAGTGTCTGAGGGATTAGAAGCTTCTGGGTGAACCCAGTCCAGTGGCACTTTGAGCAATGCCAGTCGGGTCCTGATAACACGCAGAGCGCTGCAGTGACTCGAGGATGCTCTGTACAGTTTTCAGATATGGGTCTTCCACATGGAGCCCTCTGCAGTGGAAATGCTCTCTTGGTTGTGGACTCTGTGAGCTTAATTCTGCTGAGCTGCCCTACAGATTCCAAAGCAGGGTCTTGAAGAAGGCAGCAGTGGTTAGAAAGGCTTATCGATTGAAAGCTCCCTTTGTATGTACTCCAAGTTTAGTTCAGCCTCTTTCCTGAATAAAGGTCAAGATGAAGTACTGAATTTCTGAAATGCTGAAGTTTTGAATGTCCCAGAACTTTGCTTTATTCTGCCTGTTTTGTCTGGATATCTGTTAAAAAAGTGTGGCTGTCTGTCCTGTTTGATGGATTGATGAACAATAGTGAGTGTGAAACAGTTGGAAGGAAAATACTGATCTATGCAGTTGCTAGAAATGCTTGACTTGTCCGGAAAAACTGCAGGTTTCCATGCCCTCATTTAGCCTTAAGCATATTTGACTAGGTTTATTTTTGTTGTTGGCCTCCCTTTTGACAGCTGGAAAAGAAAAAGGGCCTGCAAGAAAAGCAGCAAAGAGTAAAGAAAACGACCTTGTTGTTCCAGGATGGCTGCTGCTTTAAGGGGAAATCAGCCCAGTTTCATCTGTTAAATATCCTGCAGAGATTGATGGGTGTGTGGAGAGGTGATTATAAAAGCCAGCAAGTAGCTTAATTAGGATGGAGAGTTATGAGAAGTAGCTTGGCTTTTGTGAGAAGCACTGGAGCAAACGACTCTTGGCAAGTGGCTGGTGGAATGGGGAATGCTAAGCTCAGGAGTTAGCAGGATCGTTGCTTGGCATGCTGCAGTTGTGTTTAGAAGGAATAAAGCTGAAGAGTGCCAAAACCATGCCTGAATCTGGTTCATGTCAGGCCTTATTGTCCTGAGATTACACTTTCCACGAGTAACATTTACTAATCAGCGACTTGAGAACTCTTTGAACTTGTTTGAGAGATTGTTACTGCGTGGGGTTTTTTTTAATGAGCCGGGGGAAAAGCAGCCTCTGCTGTTCTAAGCTGCAGGTGAGACTTTGCTCCTGGCAAGAAGAAATACCATATATCGTACCCTGAACTCCATCATATTTACTGTCATAACGCTGGATATGCTGCCATCTGAAACTTCCCTGTGCCTGTTCAATGGAGAGCAATATCTCGTGGATGTGCTCAAGCAGGTATTGAATAACCATCGTGCTTCAAGCTTCCCCTTTGCCTGCTGCAAAATCCTACCTCTGCAAGGGACTGGTGAGGAGTAGAATCGAGCATTATGTATTCAACAAATTCTGCTGACTGCTGCTAGGCAGTGAGGCTGGAGTGATTGTGCCAAATCCTGATCTTTCGTGATAATGGAAGCGGAATTTTCCCCAGAGCACGCCAGTATCAGAGAGAAAACCCAGGGGACAACACAGAACATTTGAAAACACAGCCCAGGCATTAAAAAAGACAAACAGACGCTAACTAGTTAAATTAGAGAATACACAAATATCCCAGAATTATGTAAAAGCCTGATCCTGCAGTCTGTGGATGGGGAAAACAATGTTTAACTGTCTCTTAATACTGCAGAATCATCAGTGTAGTCAAGAAGAAACAACTGGGTCATTCTGTCTCAGTCACTTGCATATTGCAGAACTACTTGTCTGTTCTTGCTACTATTTCATCCCTGCCAACGTCTTATTTAACCTGCTCAGGATAGTTGTCATTTTGGAAATATGCAAAATATATTAAATTTTAACGGCCTCGTTTAAAAATACATATTTGTGCAGACTTGGGGATCTGAATGTGTAGGGCAACGGAACACGACTCAGAGCCCAATTTAAAGAATGTATGTTTTGAGCAGCCATCAACAGACTGAAAAGCAAGGCAAAAGCACAGGGGGTTTTTTTTAGATGTCGAGTGGACTAAATGCAATGTGAATTTATCTGCAAACCATCTGTGATTTCTGGTATTTTTTGATGCCTTCACAGCTCTAATTTTAAGCAGCTCTGTAGCCTTTAAATAATGGTACTTTCTTCCCATTCGGTTTTACATCAGATTCCCCACTTGATCGCTGAATGTTTAAAGAAAAGAAGTGGCTGAGTTCTCTGCAGATTGCACACACACAGAATAAAACAGCAGCCTTTTATTTTTGCAAGTAAAATTTGACATATTTTGGGACAGAAGTCTGCATGCATAAAATAACACCATGAGTTTTGCTGGGTACGGTTTACTTTTTGTATTTTGCTTTACACTCCTCATGTAAATTCGGTGCTGGGATAAGGTGTTAAGTTGACATCTCCAGGGATTGAAGTTCCAGAAGCATCACAACCCAACAGCAGATCTCTTTGAGTTATCTTGAAACTCATATCAAGAGTGCCAGTTTCATCAGGCCAAGAGGGAAAATCGAAGAGCCATAATCCATCCAGTCCGTAGGGGTTCTGCAGACAAATCTGTTACGTGCTGGATTTTCTCTGTGTGATGGGGACACTTTATAACCATCAACCAAAAGAGAACACTCTGGATTACCGAACAGCCACCTGAAAATTGTAGTTCCTACAGTTACAGAGATCCCCTAAGGGGACTGGGAGGCCTCCAGGTCTGTTTTCCATGCACCTCGATGTGGAGGAAGATCCTTTTCGAGTGTGAGCCTGGTCGCCTGAGAGCATGAAACAATAGGAAGCTGACTCTATTCATCCCCCAGGAAATCTGATGATAACTACATCATTGTCAGCTCAGTTCATTATTTCACTGGTTCTTCTGGCAGGAGTGTTCAGATGAGGTTTTTGCTCACTATTGTTGGATATAGTGGGGGATTCTCATTCAGGGAACAATAGGAAAGAAATAGCACTGAAGAGCAAGTCTCCCCCACATCAGAAAATGTCTTGCCATTCCAACCTTCTCTAAAAGGAGGCAGGACAAATTCCCTTCTCTTGGCAAAAGCCTCGAACAGAAGTCAATAACCCTTCAGCTGCTCTTCTGCTTCAATAATGCACAGTGTAGTAAACTCTGTGGCTAACTGCAGACTGAAAACCTGAAAGAAATTAATAGGAATGTAAAAACAGCAAGAATATCTTACCAATAGCATTACTGAGCATCACAATTATTTGAACAACACGACCAACAAAATCAGTTTTACTGTATTTATCTGAAGTGCTGTCAAGAATGTAGCAATGAAGTATAAAGAAATGAGGAGGCTCTGGTGATGAATATCAGTCCAGCTTGCCATAGAAAAAATATCAGCATTTATCTATGTCATAGGAAGATAAAGATAATTTCTTATGATGTGAGTTATTTCAAATATTGAGCCCTGTTCAGACACGGCATGAGAGATTATCTGCACTTGCTATGAAACCCAACAGTCACCATTAATTGTCTCTCCTGACAACAAAATTAATTTCTCTTAAATGAGAATGCACTTCTAATTGGGCACTTTCTTCCCTAACAAATTGTTTACAGTACCTCTGCAAGGAGTCTGAAGTCATCCCTTTGCTTTGATGTTGCTGATTAATTACAGCCCACGTGGTTCTTAGTAGCTGCAATTTGAGTCAAATTGCAATAACATACTTTGCTGTGAAAGGTTCATCTTAATTACATGCTCCCCAGCCAAGCTTCTGCTCGAGGAGGGAACTGAACTTCTTTTGCTGCATGTGATGCCAGGTTGGGTTGCTACTTTTCCCCCCCACCCTTTTCTCTCTGAGTGAGCTCAGAGCTTATGTACGTTACGAGACTGACAGCAGCCAAAATGAAATTCTCTCTTTAGCCACACAACAGATCCAGAACTGGCAGTTCAGCTCAGCCTTCCCTCTCCCGTCTCAGTCTCTCTGCTCGGCACGGCGCAGCAGCGATGGGGGTAATGCAGCCTCCCTGCGTTAGCACAGGGCTCTGCCAGAGCTAATTAGCAAGGCTGAGAGGCAGGTTTATTAGCCTGGTCAGGATGCTGAACTAACAGCAGGCTGCTCCCCGGGCTGCTGTTTGCACCTCTCTCCACGACAGAGTTGTGCGATGTGGATATACCCCCATATGCTTTAAATGTGACCCTTTTTTTGGAGGGAGATCACCAAGTCCTTGAAATTCTGGTGGAGAGGATAAAAGATTCCAGTTCTGGTGCTTGCTCAGATGTGAATTCATGCCCCTATTGAGCCACCCCAATGATTTTGCAGGACCCCAAACTCAACAGCTGTCAGATAATAAGATTTCTGGATGTTCTGAACATCAGCTGGATTCTTGCTCCTATGTTTTATTAATGATTTTAAGGCAAGAAGACTTTTATCAGTACCTTGGAGATACCCTGGTTCCACGCATTTTATATCCATAATGCCCACTTCCAATGTACCTATAATGAAATTAAATCAGCATAGTGCCTTGGTTTGGGCAGGCTGCCAGTTAGGGAATATTGCTTAAAAGAGAGAAACATAGGCATGGCAATGCCCTACAAATGAGCACAACAAATTATGCAGTCTTTTCCTTCCAGATGTGGCAAAACAGGAGGAGAAATAACAAGAGGGATGGGAACTCCTGCTCTCTTCTCCAGCCATTATCTTTAGGTGTTGAAGCAGAGTCTGCCTCAACTCCCCACGGAGCCAGTGGGGCTCTTAGTGCTCTGAATTGCTTGTTGTCTGTTTAGGGGAACTTGGCTCCTCATTTATGCAAGAAAAAGCAGATCCCTGGAGCAAAAAATGTGAATGCCCTTCTTCGAGTTTTTAAGGCAAAGCTATGCTGTGCTCTTTGTTCCATAGGGGCAAGTTCCAAATGGTTCCTTATACATTTATGGATTTGTTTTCAGGCCACTGTTTCGTCGTTAGTTTAAAAATAGTAAAAGAACTGTCAAACCCTTTTACCCTTCCAGGTAGGATGTAAAATCAGAACTCCTTGCATTTGGGCACCTCAATGACAGGGATCTCAGAGATAATTAGGACAAATGAAATATTGACAGCTGAAAATATATATTTAAAAATAGTAAATCTCAAATAGAAAATAATCATGCATTTCCAAGTGGAAATATATCAAATGAGTTACAGACACCTGCAATGTGCACCTCGAGTCCAAGCCTTGTAGTGAGAGATAAAAAGAATAATGCAATGCAGGAAGGATCTTTCACCCTGCAAGTATTCCCTTATAACACAGCACCTTCTTGACCAATCTATTATAGTCCAAAGAAAGGTATTTTATATTTAAAATAACTAATATTACAGACCCATCAACAGCTTAGGTTGCCAGTCAGGCTGAGATAGTCCTCTCTTTTCTGTCTGTGGCTGCTATTCTTTGATTCAGTGCTTTTGTACATAAAGAAATATTCCTGTCTTGTTCCTATTTGCCTTTCTAAGTGTGCTCAGTCCATTGCTGATCCTTCGAAGCACGTTGCTATATATTTCACAGTTTAAGTATTGCTTCCAGGTTTGCTTTCCCTCAGTGCTCGGACACAACAGCATCACTGAGCTCAAGAGAAGAGGAACCGCAGCCCTTTCATCCTCTCATTCTTCACGCTAAGTAATAGGGTTTCACTTACCGGTAACCTCTCCTGTTGTCTGAGAACATTTAATTGATCGGATGCAATTTTCAGAATCCGCCGTGTGATAGACAGAAAAGTGTCACTGAGTGGAGGGCAAAGCCTCGCTTCACTTGGCCACTGACATCTCAGCTGTTCCTTGTCGGATTCATTTCCATTTTACATCCTAAAAAAAGTCACCTCTGACTAAAGGATCTTTGTGTGGATTTTGCTTACTGAATTTAATTAATACCTTTATGAAAGAGGTTGTTATTTACTTTAGAAGCTGAGAAAACAGAAAAACCTATCCTTGTGCCGCAGTTTGCTCTGTGTGTAGTGACTATTGGCCTGTGCAGCACTTCATTTACTTTAGCTCTATTTATTTTAGCTGCACTCTGAGGGTGAAAGGAGCTGTCAGCGGCATCAGAAGCATAAGCAGCTCCTACAAAACCAAAGAAGTATTGTTTAGTGCTGTGATAGTGCTCAAACTTCACAGGGCTTCGTAAAGCTCTGGTGATGAAGGCCTGGTCCATGTCCTGTTGGATTCAGAAGTGATCATGACTGAAATATAGAAACACGGAGTGACAGAATCCCCCAGAGGGTGGTCGGGCACTGAACAGGCTCTCCAGGGCAGTGGTCACGGCCCCAAGGCTGCCAGAGCTCCAGGAGCGTTTGGACAACGGGCTGGGATTGTTGGGGCATCTTGTGCAGGACCAGGAGTTGCACTCGATGATCCTTGTGTGTCCCTTCCAACTCAGGATAGTGTTTGATTCTGTGATTCTGTGGCTCTATAACTCTGATACGGTTCTATGATGCCGCTATTCTACGTGTTGAGCTGTCTGGATTTGGCCCCACGGGTGACGCGATTTGGGGGTTAAAGTGGTAGTGCTGGTGCGCGGTTGGACTTGATGATCTTAAATCTCCTTCAATCTTGACAACACTGCGATGCTTGGACGCGGGCGGGGGCAAGAAGTGGACACAACTCCGGAGAACCCCCTGCGGATGGAAAAAAAAGAGCGTCAAAGGCTGTAAAAGGAAGGCCCTGCGGCCACCGGGACCCCCCGCCCCGGGCACGCCCGGACTACATTTCCCAGCGTGCCCCGCGCCCTCGCGCAGGCGCGGTGTGTGTGGGGGGGCCGTGGCCAAGATGGCGGACGGGGCGCTGAGCCCCGGCGTGAACCTGGAGGCGTTTTCCCAGGCCATCGCCGCCATCCAGGCGCTGCGCTCCAGCGTCACCAGGGTCTTCGACTGCCTCAAGGATGGGATGCGCAACAAGGAGACCCTGGAGGGCCGCGAGAAGGGCTTCATGGCCGCCTTCCAGGAGAGCCTGCACTCCGTCAGCCGCGACCTGGGGTGAGCGCCGGGTTCTCCAACCCCACCCCCCCCCGGTTGGGCAGGGAAGGGGGTCCCGGGGGTGCCCCGGCCCCTCGCAGCGCCCGGCGGGGCCATTTGCACTCCCCGGGGGAAGTTTTTAGGCAAATAAACGCGAAAAGGCTCCGGTTTGTTCCCCCCAGCATCGCTCGCGTCGCCCCTTCGTGGTGTTCCATTCCAGAGTCCCCAAAGGGCTGGATGTGCTCATAGCAGTCCTCATAGTATTCACCTGTTTCTTGTTCTCGTTTCGTTTTAAGGAAGGAGCTGTCGGCGGGGTTGTGTTGGCAAAGTGAAGGTGTTCGGTTGCGGGGAGATTTTGCTCTTTTTTTTTTGACTTTTTTTTGTCAAAGCCCCAATTTTTTAGACTGTTCAGTAGCAACCAAGGGGTTCAAGACTGACCATTTTACTACCAAACCCTGTCAGGCTGCAAAGTTAGCCCAGGTAAGTGTAGTTGTTTAGTGCCAGCAGGTGTGTTTTGTGTAAGACAGAATCTTCTGAGGCTCAAGACACGGAGGAAAGTTATGGGCAGAAGAGAGAGGCTGGTCCACAGATTCATTCAGCAGTTTTGTTCATTTTAAATGAAATTCCTTATGAAGACAGAGGAACTGAGTGCCAAATGTACGTTTAGGGACGTGGTTTAGTGGCGGGCTTGGCAGTGTGAGGTTTAGGTCTGGATTTAGTGATCATAAAGGTCTTTTCCAACCTGATTGATTCTGTGATGGTCCACGTAGATCCTGCTGCTGGGTTGGGCTGTATCCCCCTGGGAGCCACCAGCATTGTCCAGGGAGGTATCAAGGGCAGGGCAGGCACTTGACCACTCTTTCTTAGAACATCTTTCTGGCCTCCAGGGGTTTGTGTACAAGAATTTGTTTCTTGCTGGCTGATAGGCCTTGCTGATTCTTAGTTCTCACTGGGGTAATATAATTCATTACCCACTTCTTCCCTGCTCTTGGGAAAGGTGGGGGATATCCATTCCCTTGAATGATGTTGTACCCAGCTCTAGAAACTTGTGTTTATCCCTTTGGTTTTTAGTTCCCAAGTTGAGGTTTCATGCTTCCTTCTATGGAAGCTGAGCTGTTCCTTTCTTTATCCCTCTTGTCTTACTCTGGGGCTTTTTGAAGGATTATCTGTTATGACCCCAAAGTCTTGTTTCCAAACAATTCAGGAGCCAGACTTTGATCCTTGTGGGTCCCTTCCAATTTAGGATATCCTATAAATTAGCCAGGGAATACTCCAAGGTGCACTGAAGTCAATTCTACCAGTGGACCTTTACACCATAAAAGTATTGACTGGGATCCCTGTTCAGCAAATTCTCAGTTACTGTGTCTATTCATATTTACTTGGTGTATTCTTTTGACAAGTTTTCAGCAGATTTGTGAGAGTTCACAGAACCAGAAAGAAAGTAGGCCACGGGAACTTGTAGGAATGATGATTAATAAAGAAGAATTTTGTGGTAGTAATGTAGGGAGGTCTCTTTCCTGTCAGTTCCCTTATTTTTAGAGTTTGTTTTTGTAGCCTTCATTAAATGCAAATGGAGAAATTTGGGATTTTTCTTTACAGAGGTTTTCAGAAGTTGCCTTTTGAAGTGCCCAAATCCTCCTTTTAATTTAGTGGAAGTTCTGAAGTTCAAATTGGATGTAACATTTGGAAGTCAAAAGGAAGGGCACCTGATTAGTCATGCCACTTGAAAAACTGCATTTTAAATCTGTGCAAAGTGGCCAGTCTTCCTTCTTCAGTTGATTAATGCAAGTTTTAAAAATTGCTTAACTTCTGTTATGATTAAGTGTTGTGTTTGACAAATGAGATATGAAACAATGATAGATCATTTCACGGTGAGGTTTCTTCGTGGGAAAACGGTGCTTTATTATGCTGCAGTTGAGTATTTTGTGGACAAATGTACAAATTGCTTATGGGACTCAGAAGATTCTTCGTTGCCCATAGAACTTGGAATGTGGATAGGTGGTTAGAGTGATCACAAACTTTACAGGACCATCACCAGGCTTAGGATTGATGCCAGGTCTTGTGTATATTTATATGAGGACAGTGTTAATCTGGAGTTCTCTAATGAGATGATGAGCCATCAGCCTGCTTGATGGTTAAAAAATTACTGCAGGCCATGCTAAAGTCAGAATTGTGTGGTTTCTGAGGGTCTGCATTGCTCAGAAGATGCTCTGGGTTATGAACAGGACCTGCCATAGTCTGATTCTTTCCAAGTTGTCTCAAAGATTCTTGACTTGTACTTTCTCTCCTCAGCTTCATAACTAACAGACAACTTGTTTAGGTAATGAGAGTGCTTATGTTTTTAACCAACTTGGGGAGGTATTTAGTATCACTGAGAGATTAAAATACAGTTGGTGCTTGAGGGCTGCCCCTGCAGGAGGATTGCACAGCTCAGATTCCCAGACCTGACCTCACAAAATGCCGTTCTGTTTTCTTCCAGTGAACTGGAGCGTCTGAGCAACCTGGTTGGGAAACCCTCAGAGAACCACCCCCTGCACAACAGTGGGCTCCTGAGCCTTGACCCTGTGCAGGATAAAACCCCTCTTTACAGCCAGCTTCTTCAAGCCTACAAATGGTCAAATAAGGTAACACTGATCTAATTCAGTTGTGTATCCCCATGGCATGTTTGATTTGTGACGTAGCAGACCACTGCAAACCTGCTGAGTTTTTTGTGGAGTTGAGGAGCATAATAAATATATTTTGAAGGGTAAAATGGTGTTTTAATTGAGAGGAGACCTTGTTTTTCAAACTGCCAAGCAGAACAATACTTAAGAAGACAATACTTTCCGTGTTTAGCATCTTATGTAGATATAATATGAAAGTATACCGTGTCCTTGCAGCTGGCAGTAAACACTGGAGCAGAGGGCAGTGGGATATTGGAGCAGAGAATCAACAGCTTATGTCACCTCCAAACTAGGTGTTTTGGATCTAGGAATCCTTTTAGAAGTTTCCTAGAAAAATCTAGGAAAGAATCAGGTAAGGAAGTCTTCATCATCAGAAATCTTGAAGCCTTGTGCAAGACAGCAGGAGTAAGCAGGAATAATAAATCTGAAAATATTTAGAGCATTAAAAGAAACAGTTCCACTTTAAATTATTTATTAAGCTAAGTGAGCCAGGAAGACTTTGAAAGTACACAAATACTTCATAGGCAAATTCTTGTTATACCTTGAGCCAACCAATCTAATATTGTTCAGATTTAAAATAGAATACTGCAGTAAAGTTTGTATGAAAACCACAATAATATTTGTATAGTCATGTTTCAGAACACAGTGTCTTCTAAAATCAGCAGAATTTGGCATTTATAGGAATTTAGTATGATTGGAAAATGGTGGATAGGAAAGATTTTTAAGTAGAGATTTATTAATTGAGAAAATATTTCATGTTTGCTTGTGTTTCTTGCTGTTAGCAGCAGATTATTGGCACTGAAGAAAAAAGAATTCATATGCTACTTTCAGCAAAAATAAAAGTATGAAAACTTCTAACTTGTAATGCAGTTAAGTCTTCAGGGATTTAATTACTTCTCCAGGTCATTATCAGAGTAAACTCAGTTGGTAATGAAATAGCTTTGACAGAGCTGTTCTGATGTCGTTTTTTATTAACTTAGAGTGTTATGGAGCTTTGAAGAGGAATTTTTTGTAATCCTGGCTTCTGATTTCAGAAAGCTGCAAGTTTCACTATCCTGTGGACTCACACAGTGAAATGTTGCAGGAGAAAGCCAGTTGGTTGGGTTTTTTTTCCACAGACTCTGTTGATGCTCCTGTTTATTCTGCTGAGTTCCTCATTGCTAAAGACACTCCTTTAAGTAGCGTTATTTCGTGGCTCCTTTTGGCCACCTTCTGTTGTTGTTACCTGCCTGTTGTTTTCAGCTGCTTCTCAGGGAGGGTTTAGAAGTGCTGCTCTGTGGATGCACTTCAGGGCTGCCTGCCTTGAATTTTTCATTTGTGACCCCTTCCTGGCTCGCCTGGCTTGTATTTTTGATGAGCTGAGATAAGGGCATTTTGCTCTCCCTTTGATTGTTCATGCATTACTGATGGCAGGAGTGGCCCTGTGGCTGCCAGGGGAGGAGAGGTGGAGGAGAGTTCTGGGGCTGTGCTGCAATTCCAAAAGGACACTCCTGAAATACAGGGAAAATGAATACATAGATTTTCTGTTAACATGTTTCAATGCATTCTGTTTAAGACATGAAGAGACTGTTAAAAGTTGCTTTTAAGACAATAAAAGTAAGGTTGGTAATAACTGGGTTATCTATCTCATGAGAACAATATATGAAAGCACTATTCATATTTAAAAACCCCTCCACTTTGCTGCATTATTTTTCTCCAACATTGAAAGGACAATCAGAGGCCTGAAATGGTTAAAGAAACCCTACCCAAATACCAAAACACCAAACAAAATACCCCCAGCACTTCAGAAGTTATTTTGCAGTCTGTTTAAAAGCTGAGATTTTTAGCTGCGCCACATATTTCTGCTCTGAAGATGAGTCTCAACCAGTTTTTGGAGAATATAGTGATATATTCTCCAATACCATAAACCACATAAACCTCTTAAAAGCATAGTGCTACCAAATTGGTTCTTTTTTTTTTTTTTAAAGTGTATGAATGAACCTAAAACTTAAACAGTTTTGTAAATCTGGAGGTGGATCATATCTACCTGTATGAGCCTTAGTTTTATAGGTTGTACAGTAATAGCTTGTTTAGTTTTATTTTCTTAAATTTGGGCTGAGGCTTTACTAATCATTGTTCCTTGTGGTTCATGAGATACTAGATGTTAGAACAGGTGTTTCTTTATATTTGCAACTTTGTTTTGATGTTGGGTCCAGCAAATGTCCAGTTTTGTTCTGATCTTAGATACATGGGCAAGTTTTTGGGTTAGAGAGGAGTGCTGGGTGTTAAATGTAATGAAGATGTCACAGACATAAATGGAAAATGTGTGTTTAAGATGTGACTGTTAATACAGAGATTAGACTGACCTGACACTAATCAACTTGTTTTATTTACTACAATTAATACCTATAGTTGTGCTTGGGTATGTCTTGTGAGAAGACCCACCTCTAGGTGCAAATTTACTGATCTCTGTGGCTAAGTGCAGTAGAGAGGGGCTGCATTTAATTGTGATTTCACAGCTGCTTGCCCTGACCATTATTTTATTGGTCCTGTTAGTCACAGCACTAGTTCCTCCAGTTCTGACTATCTTAAGTCTACCTGCTCCAGGAGCGTGGAAAAGTACAGTGAGAAAAAGGAAAACTTCCCTTCCAGAAGTGTGTTTTCTTGGCAGTGCTTGTTATTTATTAGCACCTGCTCTCCTGATATTTACTTTCTGTAGTTTACCCAATAGTTTTGCAGATGGTAAAGTTGTCAGTATAATGGAAGCAGCTGTTTGGGAACACAACAGCTTGTCAAATGCATTAATTACATACACATGCAGCTGTAAAGGAACTTTCAGGTGTTTAACAGCACTCACCAAGCTATAGCTGAAAACACGGGAAGTTTATTTTATTGCAGGCAGCAGCTAAGTGGTTTTTCTTCTTTGCTTTAACTTCTTTTATGTACCAGTAGAAATCCTAGAAGTGAATTACTTGGCTGACTGGGGTGCGTGGAGACATGTAGTAGCCATGGAACAGTATTTAGCTTTACTTGATACATTTCTTTTGCCTTTCCGTTCAATTTTATTTAAGAAAAGAGGTTATCTTTATTACAATTGAAGTACTGTTTCCCAGAAGGATCCATATGTGCCCTCTAATGTAATGCTGAAGGTACAATATTAGATAAGATAAAAATGAGCTATCATTCTGCAAGGGTAATGCAGAGAGTATTATGGGTAAGATAAGGAGTCTGTAGATAGCAGTAGGGTTTTGAGTTTTTTTTGTGGACTGTCTCTATTTAGTCATTGTACTTGAATTCTGCTTTTAGTAGTCATGTACATCTTGACTATTGGGTTTTTTTCTTGGTAATATACTGTTGTACCTGAGCAGGTGAAATCTGAGCTGACAGAACAGTCAGAAGGGTTTCTGAGTTTTGTGTGCATGCCCTGATACTGCCTGGAACAGTCAGGACTGGCTCTGCAGTGCTGCTGCTTTATCCCTCATTAGCAGGTGCCTGCTTCTTGCATTATCTTGGAATTCAAGGGAAACCACCACGGGGAAAAGGCATCAGCTCTAAGTTTAGATTAAAGGATATTTTAAAAGTCACTTACTGGACTGAAATACTGATTAGGATTTGGCTTTTTTGGGTTTTTTTTTTGTTTTTTTTAAAGATATGTGACCTCAGAGTTGTGACAGACATTGGAAGAACTCTCTTCTGCTCTTCGGGGCATTTTTGTGACAATGCCCATTCCTAGTGCTGTTTGTTTTATGCAGGAGATGAGACCATCAGCTCATGAATAAGAGCATCATTTAATAAACAACTACGTGTTTCTTGATATTTGTTCTCAGTGCTTGGTGACAAAGAGGTTTTGTGGGGGGAAGAAGTACTTTAAACCAATATTAGCTACTTCTCCATATATAAAATACTCAGTGAGGCTTGTGAAGGTGTAGTTGCTTGGTCCAGCTGCAGTAATGCTGGTGTTCAGAGTAGGGGCAGATTTTTGGAATGCAGGAGTGTGAACTCATTCTTTGGGTAGTCTAAACGTTGTGGTTTTTCACCTGCAGCCTTGGTGAGGTTGGTTGTTGCACTTGTGCATCCTCTCTGCCCTTGGCAGAGTGTTTGGTGCCCTTGCCCTGTGGGTGCCCGAGGCAGTGTCTGTTCAGGTGTTCCCCTTGGCTCCAGTGGAACAGAAAGTAATCTATTCTATGTCCATTGTATGCTTTTATGGGAAGGTTTCCCCCTTCTTGATGAGCTGCTCTCAAGCAGTTCATGCCCAACATTTGAGCTGTAATCACTGTAGACATATTTTGCCTATTTGCTTTTATTTGTTTAATTGAAGGGTTGTGCAAAATGGATCAACTCCCAAACCAGTGCTCTGGAATTACCCTTTCTACCAGACTGCAGAAGCCCTGTGTTTGTTGGAAAACAGCACACTTAGTCTTCCCTGAGTTGCAGCATTAGCAGAGTTCACTTGCCCAAGTGAAAAAGGTCTTCTGCGAGTTGTGTTTCCTTTCCCCTTCCTCTTTGCAGGAAGGGATTTGTTTTCAGACTTTCAAATAATATTATTAACAGCAGTAGAAGTGGGGAGAATTTAATCTTTTTCCTTGATTTATAACTTCACTCAAGTGCAGTGTTATGTTCCCTGCTGTTTTCAGAGTTGTATTTGTCCATGTGCTTTATTCCAGTTCCAACCCTTCTTGAACCTGTGTGTGGATGTCTGTGAGTGGTGGTGGTCAGGTTTTATCTTCATGAGATGGCACTTACAAAGCATGACAACTGTGTGTTTGGAAAGGCTGTTTTCTGCTTCAAGCAGAAAGCAAAAAATCAACTTTTCTAACTTTATGACTTTCTGGGGGAGTAGGATTTAGATCACATTATTTAATTTACTCATCTGTGAGAAGATGATTTTGGCAACTTGCATAAACTCTGCAGTATCTGTGCATTATAAATTTTCCAAGTGAACAAGCTGAACAGGAGCTGTCATAAATTTATTTAAAAGTAATATCCTGGCAAATACAAAATGAAATAAAAATTACTCTTGCTCTGCATGTGGAAATACACTAAAAAATATTTGGATTTAAATTTGTTGCTTCATAGCTTCCTCTTGTTTGTACAGAAATTTAAAATCGAACTGTTAAGATTACCATTAATGAGTTAAAATGATTTTCTGTCACATGACTGAAGAGAAAAGGTATATATAGGTTTTGTTTATTAAATTATTTTGATGTGTTCCCTGATAAATTATTTGTATAAATTGTGTTTGTTGTAGGACTCAAAAAAAGAGAAATCAATAGAGTATGTAGAGAAAGTCCAGACTTGTTACGACTGCCCTTGGTAGCTTAGTATTGATTAGACACAAATATTGAGTTTAATGACAATAAATGACATTAAATGTTAACCATGATAGTAGAGAAACACTGTTGAACAGGAAAAAAAAATTACTTCATCTTGATTGTAAGAGGAAGTGTTCATTCCAAGGAGCATTAATTTTGAATTTTGGATGTGCTCAAACCTTTTGAATTTAATGTAGTTTTACAGTAGCATGGACAGTGTAACTGAGTTACTGTGCTGACAGTTCTCTGGAATTTCAGGCAGATGGCCAAGATTTTGTCCTTTTCAGGACTTTTTTCTGCAAAAATGCAGAGTTACGATTTTGTGACATCCTATTGCACAGAGCCCCAGCTTGTTCTGCTGAGATTTCATCCACCCCAAATTGGGAAAGACGTTCTTTCCGTGTGGCATTGAGGAGAAACTGGGCCAAGGCAACTGGATCTGTCTGCCCAGAGGTGGAGGTGGCTTTTGGGATCACCTATGTTTGCTGGGATAGGAGTGGGAAGGTTGGTGGCACAACTGGTGCTTTCAGTGAGCTCTAAAGAAGTAACTTAAGAAAGGATTTGACCAAAATCCCTTGATTTGCTCACAGAAGGGAACAAATGAAAATATAAAATAGGATTTGAATTGAAGTGACGAGTCCCCACAAAGGTTTCCCTGGTGGGTACTGAAGAGCACATTTTAATCTGCTTTGTGGGAGCAGAACTGGTGCTTCCTAGAGGGAACTGCATTGGAAAGGCTTGTAGGGTTTACCAGCTGTGGGCTCCTTTCCTGTGCACATAAGCCATGGGAGTTTATATTCCTGTCACTGGAGAAATGAATGATACACAAACTGGTGTTTTCTTGTACACTGGGCACAGAACAGGAGCTGGGCCACTTGGATTCTGTTCCTGCTTTTCTTGTTAATTGTGGTTGTAACCTTGAACAGGATGCATGATTTTTTTCCTGTGCCTCATTTTTCTTACAGATAAAATAGGATAATAATATTTAACCTATTTCTTCTAGTCTACATGTGTCTCAAGTGCATTGGGTTCTTTGGACAGAAATGCCTTGTAGATGCCAAGTATTATATAGCCAGTGACTAATGTTGTTTGTCTGGCAGTCTGGAAAAATGCCCTTTATGGGCTCTTAATTCCATGTGATTTTAGGCAAATGTTTTGGTGAAATGCCCTTGCTGTTCATAATTACATTAATATTATTTTTTTCCTTTTTTTTTTCTCCTTGAATATGACTAGGAAACAGGTGGTTACCTCTCTGCTTCCAACTGCTGCAGTTATTAATTACTGCTCAGTTGTCTGCCTGGAGAATACTGACATGTATTATTGCAGGGTTGATTTTAGTGACCAGCAGTGGCAGGGATGGCAAATCCAGGTGGTGTGCAAATTATCCTTGATATTACAGGGATGAGGAAGAAAGTGTTTGTACCAGAATGGAGTCAGGAATTCCAATATTCTGCATTTACTTTACTGGAGAAGGAAGAAGGTGGGACATGAAATTTTTCTGAGGGGCATTAGGGATGGATAACATTAGTTATGTCCATCTTTTTTGGAGGATGCATCTTCCCTCCTCACCTGTGAATCCCTGGAATCTTCAGTTCTTGGCCTTTTGTGTTTCTTTGCCTTTGATTCCTCTGTTGGTTTTGAACAAAAGTCCAACCCAGTGCCATCACAACTATTTTATTGCTACCACGTCCAGCTGTAAAAGTGTTTTTGCCACCTAATAATCTGAATGAAAGGAAGTTAAAATGACCAGTGTCTTTTTCCTGTGCACTACAGAAAAATGTTATGTCAGGGGAGGATCTGCCACATTCTGCCTTGTGCCAGTAGAGAGATGAGTTGAATTTCTTTGATATTTTAGTAGACTGAGGTTAGTTTGTTACTTCAGAAAGTGATGATGAGTAACTTTTGCTTAAAAAAATGAGCAGTAATTAGTCTTTGATTCTGACTTGTCTGCTACATGGTATGAATGTTTTGTATCTGTGATCTTCCCAGAGTTATCATAGTAATAATTCACACCAGGCTGCTATTGTGAGGTGAGGTTCTATGTGTCCAAACAGAACTTGCCATTCTTACTGAGTTTTGTTAGAATACTTGGTTTCAAATGTGAAGCAGCCTGAGAGCATGATATGGTGATTTTCTGTTGTTGTGCCTGGTGTTTGTTGTTATTCAGTATTATTTTTCAAGGCTCTGATCAAAATAATGCTGTAAGCAGTACCAGTCTCACTTTTCCTAATTATGGGAAGTGATCTATCAATACACACTATTATAAATCACAGCCCCCTTGTCAGCTGGTAGGAATTATTTAATGCTTTGCAACACCTTTATTTGCTAATGAGTGGGGTTTTTTTCCCTGTTTCTTTGATAGGTATTAATGTTCTAGCTGTTAGCCTATTTCAGGATGGAAATGATTGATGTGGCTCTGCTTTAACCAAAACACTTCTGCCCAACTCCTGCTTCTTCCTCCCCTGACTCTTTTTTTTTTTTTCCCCCTGCAAGGACTCTTCATACAGGTCATGGTGGATGGCTCAGTTATGTAATTTGTGTGTCAGTCATCATATTATGATGTGATGATCAAGCCAAAGTGGTTTAAAACTGCACTGCTTTGTGTTTGAGTCAAGTCAAGCCACGCACAGACCCAGAAACGTGGGCTGTAGGTGAGGAACTCGTGGTACAACCATTACATCAGTAGGAAAGGCTTTACTTTTAGAGGCTGAGGAATACAGCAAAGTACAGCTGGAAATCCATGTTGTCTGGGGATTAATTGATGAATATGCAGGACTGCAGAACGAGAGGGTTGTGAGAAACCCTGAGACCCAGCATTCCTTTGGATTCCCAGGTTGGTGCTACCCCAGCTCTGGGTGCCTCAGACTGCTGGTGATGAAAGCCCAACCATCCCGTGGATGGTCACCACCATGAAAGCACAAAGATTGTTTTCTCAGAGACTCAAAGTTCTGTCTCTGCTTTCTTTGAGGCAAATTAAAGGTGTTTGTAAAGCATTCAGTCACCTTCATGTGAAGGGCATTCAAAGAAATACGAACACTAATATAAAATAACTGATGCAAGTGATAAGCATCCCACTGATATTCTTTATATGGAAAAGATGTTTTTGTAGCTTCTAGAGGAAATCAAATAAAATGGAAAATTTAATGATGTCACCCTGTTGCTCTCTGCTTTTATTGTTGTCAGGTCTTTTTGTGTGACTGTTATTTGGGTTTTTTTTTTTAATGCAGAGCTGTGCTCATCTCTGTTCTTCTTTGGAGTTCTCTTTTGAAGTTATTGAAGTTGCCCCCTCAGACGGTTCACAGAGCGATTTAATTGTTTGAGTTGCATATAAGCAATACTCAGTTCTTCCCCATTGTCTCTTCATCAGATGCTGTTGGTAATTGGGCTGCAAAACATGGAGATGGCCTAAAAGCGAGTAAAATTGAGAGTAGTCTGTGTAAGGAGCTGTTTGTAATCAAAAGTACAGTTCTGCCCACTGGTTTGGCTGCCTCTTCATGGAAATATAAACTTGGCAAAAATGTGACAGCAGTTTTATACTCAGCAGTTAATCTTGAGTTTCTGATGTTGAAGGTGTGCAACCCAGGGGGTCTGTGGTGGTCCTTGAAATCTCTTCCCTCTTGGGGAAGCCATTGAAAACTGGGTTTTATTTTACTTTCCTGGGAGGGAACAATAATCCTGCCCTGGAGGAGTGGGGGTGTTTTGTGGCTCTGATGCTGTGACAGTTGAAGAATTTGAGTAAGAAATTATAGGCCAGGACATCAGGACCATTACTGGACTAAGCCTGTGTAACACTGTGTGTGACTGTCAGGCTTCTTGAGTAGTTTCAGCAACATGTCTTTGGCTCTCCTGGAATGTTAGTAGCACCATGGTCGGGGAGGTTCGGGGGTTGACAGTAAAAGAGAAATCAGAATATGAACATTGCACTCAGAGCTACTTGACTACTAACTCCTAACTGTATATCTCTTGGTATGAGCTAGCATTTAAATCTGCTGGAGTTGTAAAACCCTGACGTTCTGGAAATAAAGGCGACGTACCAGTACATGTTATCACTTCCTTTGCTGATACAAGATTAGCCCAGGCACGTATAACAGATCATTTAATCTAATTTTAAATGCCTGAATGTAAAGCTGCCACTTGCAGAGGAAACAAAAACCATGAATAAAATCTCTTGGCTACTGACATTTGTTCAGTTACAGTAGACCTGGAAAAAGATGTCCTCTGAATTAGTGAAAGCAGATTTAATGAAAGCTGATTGATTTTACCAGGTGCTAGTCTTTCATATTTTTGATCTTTACAGGGTAAGATCAAAAGTTTCTGTATCCTGAGCAGCATTACCTTCTTGTGCTCTTTCTTGGCTTAGTGGGAAGCATTCAGTCAGGCTTTGGAGCTCCACTGAGTGTGCTGAGAACTCAAGTTAAATGCCAAAAACCAGACTGTGTGAGTAATCTGAAAGGTGAATTGCCCATGGCTGCAGTTGCACACTTGCCTGGTGTTTTAGTGAGTTAGAAATGCATTTTGTACATTTTTTTAATAAACCCATAACTTGGCTTGTTCACAGATACCTCTTCTTCAAAAGCCCATATACTGACAAGCTGACAGTAATAACTAATATCCTTATTAGGTTGAATTAATACATATCATGATTATGAGAAGTAATGACCATGTTGAAATGCTAAGGGTATTTTCAAGGTTGCTTCAGACTTGTTTGGAAAGTGGGCTCTGATGGCTACATCTTACATGTAATAAAATCACAGAGGTCTTTGATGTTCTGAGCTGTGCTTTGGGACAAATAGTTCTGTTCAAAACCAGCACCAATCTTGATTCATTTGGCTGTTGTATCTGGGTTTTTCTAAGCTTCTCTATGTGGCAGTGGCACAGGACTAGAGGTGCTTTGTGTACTGCACGGGCCATTAGACCCAGAGAGTTGTATCTGGATGTGACATTTTACAGTGTATCCTTAAATAGATGTATTTACTTCTCATGATATCAAACTGCAGTTCCCGTGGAAATCAATATTGAAAATACCCACTAAAAGGCTCCCAGGATCTGCAAGCAGGCACAAAAGGAGCTGGATGCACGTGCTGTTACCCACAAGTGGTGGGTTACAGTGAATTATTTTAATCTTTCCATGTCAACAGCAGTTGAGTGTATTTTGCTTATTGCACCAGCCTGTTACTGCTACAGAAGAGGCAGAGGATGTGGACTGGAGCAGAAAGAGTCCTCAGGTGTCTTTAAACTGTTTTAAGCTGCCCATGGTTTGAAAATATTCAGGAATCTGTGATATGAGCTGTTTGACATTTTTCCTATTCCAAATGCTCAAAGGAATAAATCTACATAAAGAGTGTTAAAATGAGAGAGTCTTTGTGACGACGTCTGGATCTCAGAATGTTACTTTATTTCTCTCTTTTGGCTGACCACTATGGTAAAACAGCTGAATCAAATACATGCCTTTATGTATAAAATATATTTTTTGGGGTTTTGACAGCTTGTTTCCAGGTTTAGTCTAATTCGGTTTGAAACAGCTGTTCCTGATCTCTGCAAAACAGTTTTTTGATGGAAATCATGACATTTCTCAACTACTGCAGTGTTTCTGGGCTCTACCTCATTTCAGATGTTGGCTTTTCTTTATGGGAAAAAGAATTCTTCATTCAGATATCAAATAAGCTGCAGTTAAAAGGATAATGGCTCCTCCTCCCCCTGAGGTTATCCCTCAGTGAGGGTGGATATGTGTTTCTGTTTTAAGAAAAAACATCCCTGTGTGTTTTACCATTAGTTAGATTTTGATTCTAATGTTCCCTGCCCTACCCATCTGCTTTCAGTTGGGTTCTATTTAGAGTCTTCTCTGCAGTTGTCTCTGCACTCAGACTTAACAAGTTCTCTGCTTTGCCTTATGCTTTGGTTTTACTCTGGAGTCAAATCTTGTATTTTCAGAATTTTCAGTGTAGCATTTTCAGTTTGCTCAGTGACATCTCTTTTATTTCTTTTTTTTTTTTTTGAGTTGGCTGCACTGTCTTGGTGACTTTTCCAAAGCTGTGTGTAGAAATTGCACAGATCACAGAGCTGATCCAGTCTGTATCAGGCACAAGAGAACTCAAAACAAAATCTGACCTCTCGTGTCCAATTTTCTGGTTCTTTTGGACACCCTGGCATGTAATAAGTGTAGAGTGAAGTTAATGACTTTCTGCTTAAAAGACCTTGGTCTCCAGATGACTCTGTGAACACAAGGGTATGATGTGGACTGCTCAGAACACTTCTGGTGGGGAGGATGGAGGTTTCAGGCAGCGTTGCCAAGTTTGTAATGGCACTGGAGGGACTCTGGGGTTGCTGGGTGAGGTTTCCCAAGTCGCTTTGTTGTGCATGTCTTTATTTTCCATCTATAAAATATATAATAACTACAAAACAAGGGTCTGTGCTCTCTGAGAAATCAGAGAGGTACTGCACGTGGGGAGGGTCACTGGTGGTTGCTGATCCTCACTTCCAAGCCCACTATGGACAGTTATCATCTTGAAGTCTCTTGGGTTATTTGTTAAAGCACAATTTATCAGCTGAAATACAACTAACATCCAACATCACACGAAAGCTTTACTTCCTAAAGAGCTGTTAAATATGTTTCCCATTCCAAATTCAACGTTTTCCCTGGCAAATACCTTGGGGTGTTTATAGTTTTCCTTGTATTTATTTTTTTTCCCACAGTCCAAAGAACCTGACTCGGGGCTGCATTAGGATTAAGTGAGATTACTACCATCTTCTTCTCATTCCTCCTGTGTGCCTTGTATGAATACATCCTAATAACTATTGATATTGCATTCATCCTGCAAGAGTCGAAGACCTTTAGTGTCTGCTGATGCTGCAGTTTTGCTGGTGTGTTTTTCTTGCAAGTAAAATCAATTCAGACAAATCTTGGTAACTTTTACAACAAAATAAAATGACTGTGCCAGGCAAGCCCGGGCAGGTTTTGAAGTTGTGGGCATTCTCTTAGATCACATCTAGGGGGTTGTTCCAGCAGAATCGATTGGTTGATCCACGAGATTTAAAGGTCAACTGTAATCACATTTCAGGAATATGGAAGAAGATATAAAATTACTACTGTGCTTTTCTGGGTTGTGTACCTGCTTCTGGTGCTCTTTGCTTTTCCCCTGTATATCTTAATTTACTCAGCCAGAGCATCAATACATAAAGGGCACAAGTCAATGCACTCGCTTTCTGCTGTCGATGAGGGAGCTGGTTAGTTGTTATTTCCTCCAGGCCAATACTTTCCCTCTGGAAAGGCTGAAGCAGAGAGGAGTTATCCACTACACCCCACAGATGTGGAGGGAACTAATACCTCTTCCAGGGAAAAGCTGTGAGCAGAGCTGCAGCCTGGCTGTCTTGTTAGATGATCCGCCCAGCTGCCTGAGTTGGTGCATCCAAGGGATGATTTGGTCCGTTCAAAGTGAGCACAAGTGGAAAAGAGAGTCAGCATAACCCCATCCTGGGGGCAGACCTTCAAAAGAACCTCTCACTAGATGTGTTTTCTGCTCCATCTGGGTCTTACACGGATACCCATAGAGACCAGGCAGCTTTGCAATGATCTGTTTGTAAACGTGGTGCTTCAAAGTCGTATTTCCACGTAATAGGCAACAATATCTGCATACAGAGGGGAAGAAATTTCTTGTTAAGCAGAAACAACTGCTTTGCCATAGGAGGTTGCATGAATTAAAAGCAGCAGGGACATAGAGCATTGACCTGCTCAGATACAGGTAATTTTCCCTGCAAAGATGAAAAAGAGGTTGATGTGGGGAAAAAGATTTAAGGTAATAAAACAAAACACAAAATTCTTCAAGTTTGTTCCCTCATGAACCCTGCTATTGCTGTTATTCATTTGACAGGACTTTATTCACGAAGTTTTGCCCTTTTCCTGTGCTGATAAACTTGTCCTTCTGTGTTAGAATAACAGGAGGAAAAGTGTTTAAAATGGACTAGACTTAATGGCATGGGAACTGTTCCTGAATCAGAGGATACAGCATTGCAAATGCTTTCAGCTGATCTTCAAACAAATTTCAAAGCAACTGTGATCTTTTGTGGCTAGTAAATGCACATTTGCTGATGATCAGGCTATGGTAAGGGATTTGTTGCGTTAGCAGAGAGAGATTAGTCTCTTTAGAGTCACTTTACCCCAAAATATATGTTGTAGGGCATGTTAGCTGTTTTACAAAGGTTATTTGTAGTAGAACTCCCTGAGTCTACATTAACTCAGAGAGTACTGTCCTTAGTGCATTTTCATATGTGCTACCTTGCAAAATGTAGCAATTCCCAGATGGATGGAAATCAGGGTCTGTGGCTTTTCTTTAAGCATCCATGACCTGCTTTTAGAGTAGACACGGACACAGAGCAGTGGCTGAAGGCTCTGCTTCAGTGGGCCGAGGAGGCATTTACTGTGCCTTTATTTAAGGTGGCCTTTTTCAGAGATTCTTGCTCTGATGGCTGCCTAAATTCAGCCTTTTTTTTGCTTTGTCAGCCACTGTGTGAAGTCTGGAAAACTAATGTCTCCTGTTCACTACTCTTCTGGTAAATATGGAAAGGATTTTTTTTTTTAAATAAATAATGGACCAGGGAAAGTTTTCAGAGACTTGCGTGATCAAACAGGGGGAGCAGCACACCCTCTGTGGTTTCCCAGTGGCTGATGAAGTCAAACATTGCCTTGAGTGAATGATTTGGTTTTTCTTTTCTTGCAAGTCATTAAATGTATTTATTTTTTTAACACTTGCTGATGTTTGTTTGTCATCATTAAAAGGGTATGGAGGGAAACAATGAATCTTGTAAAGGGCAGAAGAAGTAGATCAAGCAGGGGGCTGCAAATGCAGTTATTCATCTGCTGTCTGTGGTTCATGTCATCCTGATCAGTAGGTTAGAAAGATTCTTGCAGGGACTTCAGAGGGGTTGAAAACAAGAATACATGACATGTTCATGAAGTTTCCAGGCTACAGGGAATTGTCAGGTTATAAAAGAATGCTTTTGAGTGAAAGGAAGTTTGCAAAGTCAGAAAAACCTGTCAGTAGGCTTGTTAGTGTCATGCAAACCGTGTGCTTTTTTTTCCCCTCTTGTTTTCCCTGCAAAGCCCAGGGCTCTTTATCCTTTCTTTCTTCACTTTGGTAATTGATGCAGCAGATTGCTGTTTGGAATTAAAACAGTTGAATATAGGATCCATCAGTTGCCAGTATAAAATAACCTTTAGAAAAGGGGAAGAAAAATCCCTTTATTATCAAGAGTACTTAAACAAAGTAGGTGTTTAATCAATCTTAATAGCTTGCTTTCTTGAAGAGCAATGCCAGGAGCAGCAGTCCTGCCAGGAGGATGCTGGGACTGTACATGCAGCTTCTGTTCTCATTCTTGTTGCACGATGTCTCAGTCTTAAGTCTGGAAAAAGGGGGATGTATCTGAAGCCATTTTCCTTAAAAAGACCTTGCTTTAATTTCCTGCTTGATAATTGCTTTAAAGAACAATACAGAGCTTCCACCTCCATCAGCATTCAGACAGTGCACTGGCCCTGCACTTTGGAGCTGTTTCAGTCCAATTTATTCTGGGTTTTTTTTCCAGCTCCGGTTACCCCCAGTTGTAATCTGTAACAATGTGTTGGTGTATTTCCTCACTGCAAATCGCACTTCTCTCTCCTTCAGGGGGATTTCTCTTGAAATTTGCATCCCAGAAGTTGTTGCAGCCTCCTAAGGAAACATTTTGTTTTCAGGGTATGCTGATAGGTAATGTCATTGAGCAAACAATACCTGGAGATTGCTTTACTCCAATTCCTGGACTATGGAAGTTTTGGATGAGGAAAATACTTGACAGAAGCTCTGGGGGGGGGTGATTGCTTTAAACCATATTGTCAGACTGTGTGCTGAGGGTTTTGGTTTCCAGTGCCTTTTACCAGCATCAGCAATTGTGTCAGTGAGTTTTGATGTAAGAAAAATAATGGACATATTCTACAGTAAAACACTTGTTTTAATGGATTCTTTTTTTTTTAAAATTAAAATAATCTTGTAAGTAAAACAGGAATGTGTCAGCATAATCTACAGCTGAGTAGCATCACCTGTCAGGGTGTGCAGGGCAGTATTTCCTCTATTAACTCCATCTACTGAATTGCGCTTTAGACAATCTGGTTTATCACAGGCAACTTGCAGAGGAAGAAGAATCTTATGCTTGGCTTTAAACTGAGGTTTTCACCTGTGCTCTGAGTCCACAGTGAGTATATATTTATTTTAAGAGGTTCCTGTGATCAAAGGGTTTATAATGATTTGGCCCTTCTGAAAAGTTTCAGGATAGGTTTTCAAGTTATAGTCCCTGCATGGCTGGTGTATTGCTTAGTCACGATGGCCTTGAACTGTAATACTTCCAAAAATTTGTTCTGATCTCCTTATGTGTTTGTCAGGAAGTCCTTCACCTGCTCTTCATGTGTGCTCTGCCATTGCCTTTGGCCATGTCCTCAGGGTTGAAACAGGCCTTCCATTCCCAACGAGCTGCTTGACTGCTCCAACACATAGTTGGGAACTTCCTCTGGCCAATTTTGGTTTTGTTCTGCAAATGAAATAATTCTTCCGGAAACAACCCCAAAAAACGAAACCCCCTCAGCTTGGCGCTGCTGCCCAGTGCAGTCTGTGCCATCTCCATGGTGTTGAGCCTTCATTATGCAGCCTTCACTCCACACACTTTTATTTAAAGCAGAGCTAAAAGTAGAACCAAATAGCTGACGTTCAGAGACGTTTGGTGTGATGCAGAATTCCTGGGAGGGGGCCGGGACAGGAAGAGGAATGCTGCTCCTGCCCGCTGGATTGAGCCGGTTTGTTTGCACAGAGCTGAGCAGGACTGTCAGAAAAGCTCGGAAGGAGCCCACTCTTCATCAGGGAGCATCCACCAACTGCATAAGAACTTCTGTTTTGTTCTGCTCTCGTTTACTCTTCGGTTTTGTCCTCTGCAATGGTGCAGTTCAGTTTGCTGGGGCTGTTACAACCAGGCAAACTATTGCTACTGTGCCACTGCAGCATCCCTGTGCCGGCTGCTTCTCATGGAGCCATCTCCATATTGCAGAGCCATCTGTTTTCCTTACTGTCCAGGCATTAGGCTCAGTAGTATAAATTACTAACTGCTCCGTAGCTTTCAATTGTTCTGTTTGTTCAGTGTGCCAGCAGCAAAGGCTTCAGCTCTCCAGCAGGATTTTTTTTTTTAAGTTTCCCTTGCTCTTTTTATTTTTTTTGTCAATGCCTCAGGCAGATACTAGAGTTGGGTGAATTGTTGCTGAATTATTGGCTTGATAAAATGAACTTGGGGAGGCAGGTAGTGTCCTCATTTACAGAAGGATTTTGTAGCTGGAGAAGCGATGGAAACAAGTTAAAAAATCATGCTTTGCAAAAAGCAGTATTTTGCTCCCCCACCGCCCCAGTTTCCTTAAATGCAACACCAGTTTGTCATACTGCTGGCGGGATGAGCTCACACAGAAAGATCCTTTTTGGGTCTGTCAGTACATGCACTGCTGAAGGCTTAAGGATACTTTTGGAAAACTTAAGGTTGATTAGCTTGTGTCTGTTTCAAAGTTGTGTTTGTAATGTAAAATTCCCACTGTCACGTAATAATGGGGTCGGGTTTTTAAATATCATTTCCTTGTCTATCTTCAAGACCAAAAATATCCAGGCTGTTTTTTTTCTTTTTTCCTTATATGTATAATATGTTTTTACATTCTCAAGTCACCATTCAGGCTAAACTAGCCCTTTGCAGTAGTTCTCTGCACCCATGGTACTGCAGGGAGTTTGCTTCTGGCCAACTCAGAGCTGCTTTGAGGAGTTGCTTTGACCAGCCACATTTCTGTTTATTTTTCTGATGGTGCCCACCCGAAGCAGTAGGTTGATGTCTGCAAATTTTACCTCATTAATAATGAAGGCCACAAAGCAGTGAGAGGAATGTCTATTTACTTGGTACCTTGAACTGGGATCCTGATAAACTGCTGGGTTTTGAGCTGGTAGGATTTTTTTAGTGAATATCAAGATGTAGAAATAATTAAGTCCAGATTTAGATGAGGATCTGAAATGTCTGTGGGTTAGGTGGTAGACATGTAAGTGGTAACTGGGTTATTGAAGAGTGCCTGCAAGACAGCCAGAGCATAGAAAGCCAAATGTATCTCAGTCTCCTTTGAAATCCATAAACCCCAATAATTTATGTTTTCCTACGGCTTTAACTCTGTCCCACAGCAAGTAAAACTGCCTCAGTCTCAAAATCATAAAACTCTCTGACAGCAGCAGTGCAAATTCCTGGCTAAACAATGAATCTCTAGTGTTTATCATTTCCAAGAAGTCCTTCCCCAGTTGTGTGGTGGCAGTCAGCTGTGGGAGCACCGTAGGGCTCCTGTGGGTGAGGACATTTTATGCTGAATACAGTGACAGCTGCAAGTCTGGTCTTCAGAAGCCTGGCTTTGGCCCTGAGTCTCGCTCTCCTTCCCCTCTGTTCCTATTTTGGGCCCAGGAAAGAAGAGAAACATATGTTTTCTTGCATCAGCTAGGTTGGTGTTACCTTGGGAGGCGTGACAAGGTTGTGTGTTTGAATGGCAAAAGAGGAGATCTCAACTAGCGTTTGAGCTGTCTCAGAACTGCTTGCTTCTGGCATATATTGAAAGGTTTCCATGCTCCACATGGTTAAATTTTGATTCCTGTAGGTATGCATGTGTTGATGCTACAGTGCTGCCCCTGAAATTGGTACTGTTATATTATTAATATTGCAGATCGTGCCAGGGAGGTGTCTTGCATTTAATACAGAACATCAGAAGGTTTGCCTACCCCATATGAAAAAATCTCAAATTGGAACTGAAGATGCTATAAAAATTTAAAAGGGACAAGGTCAGCCTGAAAATTGCATATTTTAAAAAGCAGAAAATCATCTATTTTTTACAGCAAATTTCTTTACCTGTTAGTACCTCTCCACTAATAACATTTTCAGTTATTAACACTTGAAAATGGGTTTAAGCATGATTTTAATTGTAAAACCACTGCGTTACCATTCAGGTGCCCCATTAATTTGGGGGGTTCTAGTTGAGAGACACAAGAACTGGGCAGAAGCATCTGGGTTCCTCTGCTCCTTCTGTGTGATCAAACACGTTCAGTTTATTTCCCTCAGTAAAGAAAAGGTAATGGATGGCTCACTTTGCATCAACATTTTTATTGATGGGGGAAAGTGGGTAAGAGGGTTTTCCATTGTAGCAGACAAAGTTAAAAGCAGTAATTGAAAACAGAAGTTTAACAAATGTGGGCTAATGCTGAGGTGGATAGTTTAAACACTTGTGGTAATTAAGCACTGGAGTAGTTGAAGAGGAATTGTGTGGCACTTGCCTTCCTTGGAAGATGAGTGTGTGTATATTCTGTTTTTTCTAGCTGCATTTGCTAAATTATAAACACAGAGGTAACTTCAGTTTGGTGAACATTTAGTCTTGTCTCTCACCTAAGTTATTTTAAATTGACTAAATATTTCCTAGGAAGCTTGTGGAAAGGATCAAGTCCAGCTGTCCAGGCACTTAACTGTCACAACTCTTTTTTTCTTCTTGTTTTTTTGCTCTGTTCTGTTCTCACTATCTCTGTGCCCTCTGAATTGAGAGCTCCAAGTTCAGCATCTCCATTTTTAACTTGTTTTCAGAGAATAGCTGGCAGGGTGTGCTTTACTTCCAATTAGTGGCTGGTCAAGACAGAAAGTTCCAGTGAACTGCCACCAACTAATCCTTTATTCCAAATGATAGAAGAGGGAGTAGAGATTCCAACCTCACCATGACCTGGCTTAAAGCCTTTTCTGTCTACCTCAAAGACTTCCTAAGCACCGAACTGCAATTATTATCTATAGAAACTCTACTACAAATATAGTAAAGTAGTAAAAACATTTAGTGTTCTTAAAAATCTGAGATTCCTCAGATCCACACCCAGCATGAGCGGAATAAGAATTGTGGAGGTAAATTTAACAGTATTTGTAAAGAAGCAAGATAAAGCAGGAAAATATGATAGAAGGCATCTGAGAGGAGAAGTGTGGGCATTGTGTGAGATCCTGCAAATAACATTCTGTGCATGGAAATGGTGCTGAGTAACTGCCTCTTCATCCATGTGATCCTGCAGACTGTGGTAATTTGAGGTCTGGAAAGAAGCACATAATGAAAGTCTGAATCCTTAGCACAGGCAGCCTGATTTAGATTGGATAGGCAATATGAAGCATTTCCTAGTTAGGGAGTTCTTCATTTGTAACCTTAATTTTAATGTCACTTTTTTAGCATATATAAAAATACTTGAAAAAAACCCTCTTCTTTCCTCCTCAAATACTCCGCGTTTCACAAAACCTCCCATCTCCCTGTGAACGGTGTGTTACAGATACCTCAGTAAATACAATAAAAAGCTTTTGGGGGGGATTTCTCCCTTCTGGTTCCAGTGGGAGAGGAGTAAATAAAATAACTGAGGTGCCCTGCTCGCTGTGGACCAGGTTTCGCGTGGCGTGTCTTTCCTTTGGCGTGCACGGAGAAGCAGCGGATTTTAGCACCTCGCCCACAGCATCCACCTCCTGACAGCAAAACTTGTCAATAGAGAAGCATTCAGCACTTCATTATTTCTACAACCTGAGCGCATTTGCAAATTAATTGATGTGTGGGAGGAAAGGCATCTGCTATTGTAGAAGCCCTTAACTGTTGCAGCAAAACTAGAAATAAGCTGGTGAGCTGTGGGGAGCTGATCTGCTGTTGCAGGTGTTGAAGCCTCTAAAGTGGCATCTTGTCCTTTTTTTTTTTCCTGTTGTTTTTGATATGTTAAGAAAAAAAAAGGCAGACCGAACTTCTCAGTGAATTGTGATCATGGAAACAAACAGCACAGTAAAGATAATACCTTATATACTTCTATGTGGTTACTTAGCAAGTTGTTTCATATTTCTTGCTGGCTCAGCACCAAAAGAGAGTTTTAATTAGGCCTGTAATGAATGACTGGGAGCGTTTTAAAGGCTATTAATCTTGTGGTGTAATTGAGTTAATTATAATATCATTACAAGCTCCCATGAAAATAGGATGAAGTGTATTCCATTTGTTTTGCTCCTGAAGATATTTCTGAGGTCCCCCCGGCCTCGGCTCAAATATTCCTGCTGCAAGTGTTCAACTGTAAAAGCATTTCATGTGACACTGCACCAAACCTCCTGTTGTGCATCATTCCGGTCCCAGGCTCTCCGAGCTGCCCCTTTCCCTGGAATTGCAGGAACCTCCTTGCAGTGCAGCGTGCCTTTTCCAGCTTTCCTTGCCCACAGTAGTATTCCCTTGTTTTTCTTGTTTCCCATCAGTTCCCTTACCCCGAGCGTGGCAGATGAGAGTAAGAATATGTGATCTATTTTCGGCAGCAAAGATTACAGCAGCTTTCGAACTGTTACTCTTTGTGCTGTGGTTAAAAAGAAAAAAAAATGTAGCAAAAAGAGGTGTTTTTGCAAAGCATATGGCTCTTCCACTCGCTCAGACTGCAGCGAGTTTTGGATTTGGTTGTAAAACATCTCTGTGCTTTTTGCACTCTCTAGTCAGAGTGTGACATCTCCAACAGATGGACAGATAAACTTCCCATAATCCACGCCTTTCGTTTCAGGAGAGGAGATGAGATTCTCATTTGTAAAAGTTGTTGAGGAAAAACCTAATCTGTCTGAGTCTGTTGTGTGCTTAGCTGTGGGGATGTGAAAATGTGATGGGTACACACAGCTCAGCGCTGGAGTTGCGGATATTTTTGGGACTGTCTGTTTGCAAGTACAAGGTCAGCCCTGCTTTTGTGTGTACTTTGGGCATTATTAGAGCATTTTGTTGGACATGAGAAGAATTTCTTCCCTGTTGAGGTGGTCGGGCTTTGGAAGGGGCTGCCCAGGGAGGTGGTGGAGTCACCGTGCCTGGAGGTGTTCAGGCAGTGACTGGACATGACACTCAGTGCCCTGGGCTGGGTGACAAGGTGGGGATGGGTCACAGGTTGGACTCTCAGAGGTCTTTTCCAACCTTAATGATTCTGTGATTCTGTTGTGACTTCAGAACTGTGCACTTGGTGGAACAAGCATCATGCTCCAATCTGCCTTCTCTCTGGTTTGGCTGATACACTGTCCTATTTGCTCTTTGTAACCCTCCATTATCAGGATTATTTTGTTTTAGTGTTTTCTTAAAGTCTACAATCAAGAGTCATCTCCAACCTTAGCCCTGCTGGGATGGCAGAACTGCCTTTTATTTTTTTTCTTTCAGGAACTTTGCTGGTCACACTTCTGTGTTTTCCATCCTCTTGACTATTACAGATTTTGTAAATAGTTTAGAAATGCCAGCTTGTGATGTATGGGCCTCTTTAACATTTCTTTGATTTATGTGCTCTGTGCTGAAAAAAAGCAGAGGAAGCATATTATTCTGGAAAATAATGTTGCCAGTGTTCCGTTTTTTCAGTCTTAGTTAAAAGCTACACTTTTATCAATCAAACCTGATGGATTCTTTTTTCATTCCTAAGAGCATTCATAACTTAACTCTTTAAAATCTAAAGAGATAATTTGACTAAGACTTTTATAAATGTCCGCTTGTTTTTGGGGATGTCTAACTTGAACCTTTAACCTGGTTTCTCAGAAGTTATCTTTTTCATGCATTGCAGCTTGGTCACCTAAAGGCAGGGACAGTCAAAAATCACTAAGGGTAGGGAATTTATTTTTTTTAAAAAAGTTTGGCCATATATTGCTGATTTTTTCATATGTCTGGTAGTGTTTCAGGTAAAATTCCACAAAGTTCAAATTGCAAGCCATAAGTGGCTATTTTGAAAGGTTTTAAAAAAGATAGTCGAGTCTAGAGTTCTTGGCTAATGCATAATATTGTTTTAGCTGGAGAAAATTTTCAGTGAAACTTCACAGAGAAGGAAAAGCTGGATTGCTCTGCCTCCCAGAAGTCAGTGTGAGATTGAAGGCAAGATATCTGTCATTATTTTCTGATCACAGAAAACCTGAGTAAGGGCAGAAAAATTCTTTTTTTGATTGCCTTGTGGGGGATGAGAATAGTTCCAGGTTTTGTTGACCATTGCATTTCAGTGTTCTGGTTGCAGCACAGTGCTTATGGTCCTTTCCCACAGGTATTCTGTGGTTGTTTCTCTTCGACCCTCATCCTCCAGAATGCAGCTCATGTCAAACCTCAGCCACCTGTGGTGATTCCAGGTTTTGTCTGTGCTGTTACATGTGAGGGTGAGAGTTTAAACTCCTACTCCAACCAATTGATTTGCTCTTATTTGTGGAGAAATGTTTTCTCTGGGTTACTTTGTACCGTCTTGAAAAGAAGGATAAATTAACATCGCCATGAACATTTGGAAGCTGTAGCAGGAATGTTCCAAAATTCACTCTCCCCCTTCAAGCTTTAATTGGCTGTCGCCAGCGGGCTGGAATTTAGCATTCCCAGCAGCCTTGCTTCAGGATGCCTGCTGGCTGTAAAGGAAGATATTAGCAAAAGTAACCATTTAAGGAAGAGGTATTTCCAGTTTGAACAGTATTCCTGCCATCCTTTCTGCTGGCACAGCACGGTGGTCACCTCTAGTAGAAGCTTTGTCAGGGTGTATCCACCCACGGCATCCCTGCCTTGGGGTGAACTGTGTGCTGGGGTACTGACCTTCCAGGACAACTTCCCTTTCAGGAAGGCCATGGAAGTCTGAGGAAAGCCAGGTTTCCATGTGCTGGCAGAAAGACCTGGACTGGGCTAATAGCTGTTGTCCGAGTCTGGGTATCTGCTACTCTAAATATATTGTGCATTTAATTACTATGCAAGCGACCAAAGGCATTTAACAACAGAAGTTGAAACAATTAAATTTAATGAGTTAAGGGAAAAAATCAATTAGCAGCACAAGTACTGGCTGCTGTCATTACTGTTCCATTCTTGCCCACTAATGGGTTTCCCTCATCTGTGCTTTGACTGTCAGTCTGCCCCTGTCTGACTGTGTCCCTGGACTGGTTGGATTTACATAAACTGCACCTTGTAGACATTTTATTGAAGAACATTATCCATCCCTTAATTTGTCTGAGAAGTACTTTGTTATAGTGAAGCCAAACCACAGAGCTGTAAATGGTGGCAATGCTGCTGGACAGTTTGAGGAGTGTTTCTGTACCTGATTGGAGCCCTTTATTCCACCACTTGGGCTTAAAGTATCTTCACATTTCTTATCTAAGCACCTGAGCAGCCCCTTCCATGGAGGCAGCAGGTCATTCTTTATACTGACACAGCTGCCACCTGAGCCCCTGACACTGATGATTTAGTCTGAGGCTTTAGAAAATACTAATTTTAGTGTGAGATCCACATCTTCAGAGCTCTGGTGGCTGTTTAAGGGAAGGTACTAATTGTGTCCTTCCTCAGTCTGGAGTTCTAATGATGACTTTCCTCTGCTACAGATTATTTGTCCTGTACAGAGATAATACTTCTGTCAAAAAGGAGTTGGGGGTTTTCTGTCAGATACTGATCATGTGCATTTCTTGGGTTTTTAGATTTTAATGAAATCTAGATTTGAACTGAACACACAAAAGCGAATATACCACACTAAGACCATTTGCCTGTCCCAGCTCCCTGCCTTGAGCTCAGGGTTACTTGGAAACGCTGTGGTTTGTTACTGCACGTGGTTTCATTCTGTCTTTTAAATGCAGAACACAATGTAATAATTTGCCTTTGCCTTTTGTGATTCTGTCGTGTCTGGGTTGTAGCTGCCTGTACAATGAAATAAGTGCCAGTTCATTGAGTTATCTTGCAGGAAATATGTGTGTTCAAGCCCTTCAGAACACCTGGAGGTATAAACATCTCAAGCATGAAATAGTTATCCTTCTAAAGAGGTAAATAAAGTAGTGTGTAACCCCAGATTGTGATTACTCTGCCTCTTTATCCATTTCAAAGACTAGATCTCTTTAAAACTCAGAGCCTGTTGGCTGTGTAGTGTCCCTTTGTGTTGGCATGATCCAAAAAATCAAGAATATGTCACTGCTGTAACTATTAAATGGATTCCAGAATACTTTAAGAGACAAAAATGTGGAGGAGGAGTAGTGGCTTTTGCAGAGACTTTGAACAGTGCAGGTCATTTTATCGGCAAGGATGCAGATGCTGAAGTTTTGACCAATTCCTTGCAGAAAGTGCTGCCAAATTTGCTATCTCTGCATGGTGAAAAGCCAAAGGCTTGCAAGCAGTATTGGAGTGAGGGAACATTCACCAGCAGTCATTCATCAGCAGAACTTCAATGCTTTCGAAAGAAAAGTATGGGAAGAACACACTTTAAGGCTGAAATCTGACAGTAATTAAAACAGCACCCTCAGCAAAAATCCGCATTCAAAGACAATGAAATGAAAACTGTAGCAAAGACAGGGTGTTAAAAGAAATGGGGCTATGTATCAGTGCATTTCCTACTACTGTCATTATATACATATATATATATATATATATATATATATACATAAAAATGTCTAAACTTGGTTTTGAACTGCCACGTTGAGGGAGGGAGGGAGGCAGGAGAGACTTAAGGGACAAGCAAGATGGCCCATGCAAGCTGGTGTTCTCAGACTGCTCCATACCCTGGTTTATTGACCAAGATGAGGCCCTGGCTCTGTGCATTTTGGTGCAATGAAAATACCAGCTGGGGCATGTGAGAGGATTTGAAGAGAAGTGTGAGCTCATTACTTTCCCTGTTGAGTCAGGTCAGGATGTTGAGGGAAACGTGCAGTAACTTTTGTAGAGGGATTTTTTTTAAAAAAAGGAATGGGGGGGCAGCCTTTGTTCCTATCATGGATAGGTATTTGTTGCTTAAATGTTCTTGCTTGGGGGGCATAAATACTTTTAAAAAATTGGAAAAAGTGTCTTAATTAAACTGTAAAGTAGAATAAAGACAAAATGTCTAGCTTTCCTGTTAATTGAAAAGCCTGCAACTCAGTTCCACAACAGGAAAACCACTGAGTGAAGAAATCAGAGACAGTTCTTTTGGTTTATTGATGCTGTTTTGGTCAAGTAAAAAATACAGCTATGCTAAAATGATCAAACGTTGTTTGGAGAGAAAGAGAATTTCCAAACCGGCCTCATTATCTGAGAGAAGCTAAAAAATCTCAATTAAGGTGGTGTAATTTTTCTCTTGCCTACTTTAGTGTACAGAGATGAAACTGGGGGAGTGTCCTGCTCGTTGCTCTTTTCAAAAGAACAAGCAGAGTTTTATCATAATGCACAGATCCCTTGTTAGCTGGAAGGGGGGAGAAATAGTTTAATGAGGAGGGGCAGAGTATCTTAAAGGAGGCAAATGTGCATCCCCATGATTGCAGTGAGCTCAGAAAATGCCACCAGGGGTGTAAGTATCTGGCAGCCACCTCTCTGAAATTCCCTTTCTTAGAGGAATGGAAATAAACATTTTTTTATACTACCTGTAGCTGAGAAAAATGCTTTCTGTTTATGTTTGTGGTCAATAAATACATAAGAATGGAAAAAACAGGGTAATGTGGTTGTAAAGACCATCAATCTTCTGATTTCACTTTTTAAAGGAAACCTGGTGCTTAAAAAGCTTTAAATAATGGCAATATGAAAATGTAATGTGCACCTGTGAGCTGATGTGATCAGCTGTAAATGCTCCAAGTGGTTGGTCTTTTTTTTTGGAAGGGGGGGTCGTTCTTTTCCCTGATTCTTGCCTTCTTTCCACCAATTTTGCAGCTTTGCTTGGCCTTGTCAGTAAGTGCAATGCACTGACTTGTTTGCTCAGCACTCAGCACATGCAAAACCTCCAGCCCATGAATTATGTAAACTGAAGACCTCTAGACCCAGAGTCATTCTAATGGTGGAGCTTTAATTTTTAAAAGTCTTCAACGTCCATGTCTGTAGTTTCATAACGTGCACTGCAGAGCAATCCTGCAGGCCAAGGTGCAAACCTGTCACGAGCTGCTCAGGGCGTTTCTGTTAAGTGAAGAGACCTTTCTGCAGGGTCTGGTGTGGCTGCAGCAGAAGTTTTCTGTCTGCTCCAAACCTTAAAGGCCATCTGCAGAACACAGTGGGATTTGCGGGGGGATGGAGGGGTTCTTTTTCTGTTGTTTTGATTGTTTGAGAAGGTGTGTTACCTTATTTCTGGTAAGAAGAGTCAGCGGGGTAGAAGAAATAAAAGATTAACATCTTAATGTGATTAACATCTTAAGAAATATTAATGCTTTCAGAGCTAAGTCAAATCTGTGATTCTCTAATACGTGTTTTCTGTTTAAGGTTCATGTGAAAGCCAAAGACATCTTATGTGATTGAAGAAATTTCCTTTCTTATAGCCATGAGAAAAGTGACTCCCAAGTGCTTTCTCCGTTGCAATGTATTTCCCTTACTGAGGAAGATTGACAGCTGTTAATATATTAATACAGTTTTCATATACTCAGGAACACTGAAAATGTGAATTATGGCACCTGGAAAACATTAGTGATAATATTTCCTTCTAAAAAACATAGACCATGTGGCCATTAACGTAGAAAAATAATGAATCTTAAAAAAATTTTAAAAGTACTCCAAGTTCTGTTTTTATTTACCTTCCTGTAAAGCTGCTGTCTATACTGAAGTGTTATTTTCAGTACTTTTCATACATCCTTGAGAACTGGAGTCACTTTTGATTTTAAAATGTAGGATTCACACATCTTCTTGGAACTGCACTTTTAAGAAAAATATCAGCTATCATGAGACTCATCATGAAACTCTGCAAGTTGGCACTGGGGTAAATCCTGGCTGCTAAATGTTGTAAATTGATTTTTGTTGTCGTTGTCTTTGATTTCTTGGTTTTCTGAAATAGATTTTCTGTTTCATCTGCACGTATTGGGGGGGGGGGGGGGGGGA
>JAWWES010000038.1:4339791-4361599 GCA_035583135.1 Lophotriccus pileatus
CCCCCCCCCCCCCCCCCCCCCCCCCCCCCCCCCCAAGATCCATCTTATGGAAATTGTGTGGAGGAATATTTCATTAGGCAGTAAAGACACACGAACCAGTTGGAATTCCCCAAAGCTGAAAGACACGGATGCTGTAATAAAAAGCCTCTGTATGACGGGGAATTCCTTTGCAGCTGATAAAGGAATGATTTGCAGCACCACTTGTGCTGCACCAATACCGATTTCAGGGAGTGTTTACCATATTTTATGGATAAAGCTGTGGCTGTTTGCCATTCTGTTAACCCTCAAAGTGTTTGTGTCCTCACCTCAGCTCCCCTGCAGGAGCCTTCCAGCACCCACAGCATCCTCTGACAGGACATTTCACCTGCATTCCCTGAGCTGGAGAGAGTGTTAGTAAGCAAAAATTTGGGGCAGATTGGTTTGTTTTTAGCTGAGATTTTCTCTCCTGGCCGATGCAAGAGGAGAAAGGGACTGAATGGCACGTATTTTATCCATCAGACTGAAGTGTCTCCTGGCTATACTTCTGATGCTTGTGGTCCAGCTTTGGCACTATTCTCAGTCTTGCTTCTGCTCCTCAGGACAAATGATTAAGAAATTTTCCCAGTCCCTTCAGTTAACACCCCTCGTCCCCAAAAAGGAGTGCATCCTGTGCAGTGCAGTGTGTGACACTTTAATAATGCATAAATCAAGTTGGACAGAAGCTGCCTGTCAGTTTTATTAACTTTGACCTTTTCTCCCAATATAAAGATGGTTTGGTAAATATTTAATCGCCCTTATAGATTTTGACAGTCGGATCTTCATTCCTGGGAGCAAAGGTAGATTATGAAGAAATACTTATAATTAGTAAAAATAGCTTAATCATTGGGAGTTAGCTTTGAAGGA
This sequence comes from Lophotriccus pileatus, assembly GCA_035583135.1. NCBI lineage: Eukaryota > Metazoa > Chordata > Aves > Passeriformes > Tyrannidae > Lophotriccus > Lophotriccus pileatus. The sequence continues at coordinate 4,340,674 of JAWWES010000038.1, forward strand.
CACAACTGTGTATTGAAATATATTTTTTTAATTCCTTTTGTTGTTTTGGTAGTTTTTTTTTTTTAATGCCTGACCACTATATGTCAAACTGGGAGGTTATGAAATATTTTTAAAAGGTTGCCTTTAAAATCCATTTCTGATTAGCCCTGGTGATTAACTCCTCTTCTGAGCAAGTGTCCCCATGGTGTGATTTACCTGAAATACCTGGCAGTGTCATTCTGCACAGGCAATGTCAGTGAATGGTGTCACCAGCACAAAGTGGTGAGGGAGGACTGCAGGGGGAAAAGGGAAAAGCACATTCCTGGAGTCTGAGGGGTCTTCTGCCAGAGCTGTCTTTCCCTTTAATTCCCTGCAAATCCAGGTAGTGAAGATTGAAAACTAAGCCCCTGACACTGAAACATCACTTTTCAAACACGGACCCTCCGTTGCTCCCGTTGATTTTTTTTCATTTCCAAAAACTGTCGGAGAGAAACAAATTTGAGGAAAATTAATTGGTTGGGGCAGTGCAATCCCCCCTCCCTGTTCCTGGTGGAGCACAGTTCTCTTCCCATTAGAAATTCCATGTGTCTTTGCTTGTGCCACAGCTGAGATCACGTGGCAAAGCAGCCAAGTAAATCAGGAGCCTGTTAGAAATCCTTACGGATGTGCTGAGCACTGACTCAATGACATTTGAGGCAGATTGGCTCATGGGATCCCTTCCCTTGTTTTCAGAGCCATTTTCAAGTGGATCACTTCCAAGCTTTGTTTCCCTCCTTTTCACTCAGTTCCTGCAGAGCAGCTTGGCCTGAGACCACTTTATTTTCTGAACATTTTTAAGTCATAGTTTTCTAACCATAACCCCCTTTTTTTAAAATGCAGACCTTGGGGTTGAAGGTGTTAACCTGTGAAAAGGTTCACCTTTAGCAGGACAGATCTTCAGACAATGTAACGAACACATGGAGGAAGGCATTGGAATGATGAAGGAAATTGTATATGTCTGAATCTTCTGCTTAAAAAACAGAGAACTAAGAATGCAGTTGAAAGTTTTCAGAGAGGAACTTGGTGACTTGTTGCACTTGGAGCTGGTTCCAGGGCAAGCACAGCTCTGGCTGTTCTTAAATCTGAGAGCTGTGGGAGGGCACTCAAAATCTTGCAGATTCATGTTGTGTCCTTCATAAATTTGTCTTTTATTGGCAAGGAAAAAGAAAAGTTTAGAGGAGAAAGCTACTGAATGTGAATCTTTCTGCAGTGCTGTGGAGATGTGTGAGCAGGTATTTTAAAGGCAAGGTTTTTATTTGCAGTGGTAGGAACTTCTTTGTGAATGTTTTGTGGTTTTTATGTTTAAGGAGAAGAAGATGAGTGTTATTTCTAAAAAAGCTGGTTTATACAGTGAAAGGGTTGCCTCTGTCTTCCTCTTATCATCTTCCTAAAAGTAAGAATGCTTAGTCCCTTGGGAGGAGAAACAGCCTTAACACTTAAAAGCAAGCCCAGGTTTCAGGAGAGTTAGACTTAAGAGGAAGTCTTTGATTCATCCTGTTACTTGCCCTAATGCATAACTTCCTCCTAATGCCAGTTTCACAGCAGACTTTTTCCCTGTGCTTTTGTTCCCATCATCTTCCATCCAAGCAGTGGATCTGAAGTCCCACATATATTAACTGACTGATGGGCTGTAATTTGAGTCAGGTGGAACAGGTAGTAGCGGACTGACATAGATAGAGTACTGCAGTGGTGTGTTTTTTAATATATCCATGGGTTTTTTTTCTCTTCCAGCTGCAGTACCACGCTGGGCTGGCATCTGGCCTTTTGAATCAGCAGTCCCTGAAACGTTCGGCCAACCAGATGGGAGTCTCTGCAAAGCGCAGACCGAAAGCCCAGCCAACAACTCTTGTCTTACCTCCTCAGTAAGTAATGGAATATCTGAAAGAATTTCCATGGTGAGGGGGGCCAGATTATTTCTTTTAAGCTTTTTACTGTAATTCTTGTCTTACCTCCTTGGTAAGTAATGGAATATATGAAGAATTTTCAGGGAGGGGTGGAGAGGACAGATTTATTTTGAATTTTTTAATCATATTTTTCTTTAATCGTCGTCACAGCACCCTTGTGCTTGTATTCTTGTTTCATGCAGTATGGGTTATTCTTGTTGGATGGGTGGGTACCTTATGGAACCAATATTTTGCCTCCTCTGTTGGCGGAGGCACCATCACAACAGAAAACCCGTGAGGGTTCTTTGTAGCAGGTCCTGCAGCACGAGCTTGTCATTGAGGAACGATGTTCCCCTGATTAGTATGACTTGGAGCTTCAAGGAGGACTTTTCTGAAGGTCCTGGAAGATGAAGCCAGAAAGTCTTTGGTGTGAGTACTTTCTCGGCAAACGTCTGTTCCGAGTCCATCTGTTCACCATATGTTAATTTTGCGTTGGATCTGAACCTCTTTTCCAGGTGACAAGCAATTATGAGGACACTTAGAAACTATTTGAGGACAGAGAGTATCAACACTTGAGGCAGCCTGTGTGCTGATGCCAAAAACACAGAGATGTCCACAGCTAAGCTTATAAATTAATAAACTTGCCTAAATTATTTAGTTACATGTAAGAAAATGATTATTGTGTAGAAAATTAAGTGCTAAGCAATTGTTCATCGTACTGAGCATCCTTGTAGTTTGTGGAAACTGCCTGTCACTGATGTATAAACACTGTGCTACCCAAACCCTCATAGTTGCAATAATAAAAGTCCCTGTTGACACCAGAGCCCACAGGCCTGTGTTTAGCATTTTTTTTCTTAAAGGAAGTGAGAAAAAAATCAGAGTCAATAGAGCTTTCCCCTTGTATATTAACTTTAAAGTGCTGGTAATTCAAGAATCCATAAAACGTTCTATTGTTTTACCAATACATCAGACAAAGGAGAGTTAGAAGGGGTGGCTTAGCAGAAGTTTGGAAACCAGATGTTGTTTCTCTGATACGTGTGAAAGAACGGTGGGGATATTGTGACAAAACTGGCCAATCAGTTTTCTCCTCCTGTTGGGATATCTGGAGCTTCAAATGGACTTCTCCAAGAAGTCTATAAACTGGATTACTGTGGTACCAGTTGCCACAGTTTTTTCAGAAAGTCTGTAAAATATTTTGGTGTTTTGTTTGGGTTTTTCTTTTATCATGGCTTTTCTAGTTACTAGAAATGTATATAGAGAAAGAGCTGGCTTCTGTTCTTGTATAGAAAAATCTGTTCTTCAGCAGCTGCAGCTGTATAAATCTTCATGTGAGATACATAATACACATTTTTAAAAGTGTTGTAGGTCTTTTCATCTGCAAGTGATTTTTCCTTCCTTGGTGCATTTACCTAGAAATTTTAGTGTGGTTGCTCAACTTCAACCAGTAGCTGAATTATGTTTCAGTATCTTATTACCACTTCCAGCATTATTTACAGGGAAAATGTGTTTCTGCTGAGCTGGCCCTTTATCTGTTGCTGGTTTCCTCCTCTTTGGCTTCTCTTTGCCCTTTCCATATTCGTTCTTATTTGCTATCTTGGTGTGTCTTTAGAGAATAATAGTTATATTAAGTCAAATCAAATACCTGTTGAGCTCAATATCTTGTCTCCAACACAGGGCGGAAGCAGATTATGAAAAGACTTATGAAAATAGGCTTATGAAAAGTATTTAAAAAAAATAGAAGCGTGACAAATGGATTTTAATATCTTGATTTTGCTGTAGTTTCATGCAAATAATGATGAATCATACTGTGATATTCCCCCCCACCCTTCATTCTCTATAAAATGCAAAAGAAGAAAAACATCCAGGTGCAAAACTACAGATCTCCTTGAAAGGGCATCCTGAATACTAATATTCCCATGGCAATTCAAGGACTGAGGGTTTTTTTAGCTTTATTAATTCATCAAGAAAGGGGTAACTATTTCTTGGTCTGTTTTTGCTTTGATGTGTGCTATTAAAACCAAGTTCAGTGACAAGTCTTTGAGCTGAGTAACAGTGAGTCAAGTGTTTATTAAATGTTGTTCAGAGTTAACTATATTATCTGGAGCCTTTCTTAAACATAAGTAGTCAAAACCAGCTGTATGCCAAAATGTCATTTTAGGAGAGCAGATTGGAGCAAACAGCAACACTGCAGTCATTCCTCTCTGCCAGCACAGGAATGTAGGAAACCCTTGCTCAGGAGGTATCATAGGTGATGATTTGGGCAAAGAGTCTTCTAAAGCCTGTTTTAATCTTATGCAGATTTTGCACATGAATAGTTTGACTGTAAACATGTCTTAATTTGAGTTAAAGGGAGCATTAGAGAGCATGTTATTAATCTACTTATTTATTTATGTTCCTGTTTCTTGAAGAAGCTGCATGAGTAACTTTGGCTATTGCACAGCCTTCTTAATGGCAGTGGTGCAAGCTGAGCAGTTATCTTTGATCTTTACTGCTGTGGTGAGACTTCAGTTGTATTCCACAAACTAAACACCCAAATGGTGTTTCTTCTCATAAGGGGTGGTGATCCAGCCCAAAAATCAAGTTTTGTGTCAATTCACTCTTCACTTGAGCCCTCAGCCTCTCCCTCTTTTTTCTTCTTCTTTCCTCCCCAAAATGCCTTTAAAAAAAAAAAAAAAAAGGAACAAACCAAACCCCAAACCTTTTGGTGTGTTTTGGAGGCTCTGCCATCTCTTCCTTTATTTATACTCACAGAAGAAGCTAGAGAAAGGGTTTCAGCAATGGCAAAGCTGATTCTTGGTGGGCCCCCAGCCCTTTATCCCTCACCAGGCTCAGGGTGTGTTATGACAACCTCGGGGTGTCTTGGAGGTGAGAAGCTCTAGTTTTGCACCAGTCAGTACATGAAACAACAGCAGCAATTTTGAGTCAAAAAGGTGGTTTTGAATGTGGAAGGTCTTTGTCCTGTGCAACCATTACCAGGAAAATGAACATTTTCTTGCTCCTCAAGGTGCTGAGCAGTTTTGAAGAGAGGCCTTTTGCTTTTCAGTAGTGGTTTTCACTGGCTCTGAAAGTGCAGAAAGGAAGGCTGGATTGATGAGTGTCTCACTTCTAGCCAAATGATCTGTGTGAGAAAATGACTAACTGCTGGCTGCTTTCTCTGCCTGCTTTGTCCCTCCTTCTGTCTTCTATTAACAAGACATCTCCTTGTACGTGTTAATAGATGCGTTCCCTCACATGCTTCTCATCTGGCTGCTGGTCCCTTCCTTCTGTTAAGGAGTCTCAAAGCAGTGTTTGCTGAAGTGCTGAAAGCTGTCAGCTCCTTCCCAGTGACTGGGGAAGTGTTTGTGTGCAGCCCCTGTGAAAACCAGGGTGGCTGCCTCTGGTTTGAAATCAATAAATAAGGACAGTAAGAAACGATGGCTTGGTTTTTCTTTTCCTCTTGAAATGCAGTAATTGGCGCAGTTAATTAATCTTGTATATTTTGCTTGGCACCACGTCTCCAAAGCAAATTCCCAGTTGTGGAGTTGTCTCCATGACCCTAAGGAAGCAGAATGTTCCCTAGGGTTGCCCACAGAGATGGTCCCTGCTGGTGGAACAGCCTCCTGGGATCCCAACAGACTGGAATGTCCCTGTCCAGCTGGACAATGACAGCAATGAGTCACTGTGAGATGAGGAAGAAAAGAGGAAGCAGAGGATGTTGACTGTATTTTTGCAGTGGAGTTCATTGTCCCACACAAGAGGGTCAGTTAGTTTTAATGGGAATTTTTAGGGGTCTCAGTTGGAAACCCTGTGACTTGGATAGCTCTGTTGTGTGGGGCCTTCTTAGTGCTCCCAGATTAATCATCTGTCTTCTCTGTCTGCAAGAAAATTGCCAGAACAAGAACTTGATCACGGCAAAAGGTACTGAGTCTCTTGCCCTTTATGGTGCCTTTTAGGGTCATTTGTTGTCACTTTGTGGTTTTGGAGAAATAAGCACACTATAAACAATAAACAAGTGGAAGTCTGGTTCTTGTTTGACAACTTCAGGCTCAATGAACAGAGAGGTTTGAGTAAAAGAGAGTCTAATTTTTTTTTTTTGTTTTAAGGCTCTTCAACTTGTCTTGTAAATCTCTGGTGGTCTGATGGATGCCACAACCTGACAGTGAAAACACTGTAATAGATTGAGTAAAAATATCTGTGAATTTGTACTCTGTTGCTGGGAGCACACCAGCAAAATTACTTTTCCTTTATTAAAAAAAAAAGAGGACAGTGCTGCCCATGACATTGCTCTAGATAAATGAGCCACAAAAACCTGTGAAAGTAAGTTTTCCTTTAGGAGATAGTAAGGAGAGGTTATAGAGACTCTGGACAGCCAGGTTGTTTCTGCCACTTGTTCTGGGTGAGATGGGAGAGATCTCTAATAATCTGCTCTCTACACCTCAGAATCCATTTGGATTCTTCTTCTAGAGAAGAGTAATATATCCGAAAGAAGTCTATACTTTTTCCATCCTTTGGAACTGTATCAGCTAAAGATGTGAGTGGTCTCCTTAAACAAATTTAATATACTGCCTCAGCAGGTATCTGTTCATCTGGATTTGGGAAAAAAATGTGCAGATATCTCAAACTCTGTGTTTATTGTAGCTTGATTCAATACCAACATAGTCAAAGGGCTGTTCTGTCATAGCATTGATTTCCTGTCAATTTAATGGGTCTGTCATATAATTACTGTCAGATTGTGTTGTGTTTGTGTACTGTGTACATAGAATTGTACACTGTCAATTCTGTTGCTATTTTTAACATTGAACTGAAAGGTGTGTTTATACAGACATACAAACACAGATATATATGTATATATTTATAAACTATACACTCAGTCATCACATGTGCCAGAAGAAATTATTTGGAATTTAGCTTGTATAATTTATCATTTTTGCATTAAGGAAAAATCCTGATGAGGATTTTTTTCTCTTCATTTGCCAAGAGTTTTTTGAAGGAAAATTTTTTTTTTTCATCAATTTGTTTTATAAACAGCATCTAATTGCTTTCTAGGTTCTGGGGTTTCCATTATGAAAGATAGGCAGCATATTCTAAAGGTAATGACAAAGCATAATTAAGGCAGTAAATGTTCAACAGTTTTGTATTTTTTAAGAGAAATTGTTTAAAATATGCTTCTCTAGTCTGACCTGGCTGTGTTAGAGATCTGAAATGCCAGCTGGAGATTCATACTTTGAAACCAAGTGCCCAAGGCCAGGCTGGACAGGGCTTGGAACAACCTGCTCTAGTGGAAGGTGTCCCTCCTCATGGCAGGGATGGAATCAGAAGGTCTTTAAGGTCCCTTCCAACCCAAACCTTCTGGGATTCCGTGGTGAATCTGATGTGCCAGTTCCACTGTGGGCAGTGGGATTATTTATATTTAACATGTGAGTGTTGTTACTGCCGTAATTCAGTACTGTGAGCTGGACTCCAGCCTCTGAGCCTCTTCTTGAAGTGTTCAAGAGTGGAAGAGCCAAGTGTGGGGCCGTATTTTCCCTTTCGAGAAAAGTCATCAGAAGTTCTTTGCACAGTTCTGAAATTCTTCTTTCCCTGTACTGGCAAAGCTGCATTAAGTATCAATATTCATTAAGTACCATGGAGATGATAATGTAATAAAGCAATAATCCTCAGGCCCACATCTATACTTCTCACCAGAAGAGCTGAGGTTGAGAATATAATTAAAGATTAAAACTCTGTTTGCATTCTGGAACATGGAGATATCTTTTCGTACATGATGGGGAATTGTATTAATAAGGAAGAGATCAGTTTCCAATAACTTTCAATACTGGGAGCTCATTTCATATCCCTGTTCATGTTTAAGTTTCTCATGGAATTCCTTTAGCTTGGTTTTAGCAAGACAGTGCAACAGGAACTGTAAAAGAACGTGTTGCTGAAACATGTGACCCTTTTGCTCCAGAAATTAATCCCTCTTCATATGAAGGAAAAAAAGATTAAAAATTAGTTCTTTATATTGTAAGACAATAATATTTACAAGAATAAGTTTAATTACTTTGCAGCCATATACCGTGTCGGTGGAACATTAATTTTAGTACTTGGTGCCTTGTGCACAGTTTGGATCACACCATTCTGCTGTTTTCTCTCTATTTTTAGTAAATTGTTGAACACCTGTTCCCCAGCTGTTTTGTGGAGCTGTTTCAGTGGCAGTTCCAGGATATTGCCATGCACTGACATTGCATTTATCCCTTACTGCCATTCTGCTCAGTGGGCTCAAGGGTTACGTGCAGGATCTTTTGATAGTCAAGTCTCATACTTCAATTAAATGGAAAATACCTTTAGTACCTCCTATATTGTACTTCATCAGCTTGTTAAGTAACTCTCACTTTCCCTTATTTCAAGGAATCTTAGCCAATTGGTTCTTTGCTCTTTTTCCTTCCTGCCCATATATTTGGTGGTGATGTATGTGGTCTGTATTTGTTCAGGGTTTCTTTGTCTTGCTTTTTATTAAGCTTACTAATTTTGCACAGGTCAAGAATATTGGCTTTCCCCTCTCAGATATTGGTATTTTATCTGCCAAAGCTAGTCTAGTTAGGTAGAGTGCTAGTCCTTTGTAACCTCTGAGAAAACTGGCTGTGCTCTTGAAGCAGGTGGGTTTGTGAGCTTTGTCCATTCCCTGAAGGCAAATGTGTTTCAGGTCTAAAATCCATGCTGGGTTATTGCTCCATTCTGTTCTAAACACAGTGGTGCTGGAGGGAGTTGGTGTAATGATGTGCTTGGACAGTCTGTGCTCCTCTGGAATTTTTCACAGCAATACAAATAGTGTATAAGTATTTAGTTTCTTTAAAGGAAAACTGCAGAATATCCAAACTGCCACCTACAGCTCTGCTTCAGAGAGCAGCAGCATCCTCAAGTGAAATTTCAAACCATGTAGAATATAATAGAGAATAATGAGCAAACAGGAAACCAGCATTGTGGCAGCTTTGTTACAGGAAGATGCTGAGAAATTCAGATCACAATGAATTTCAGCAGCTATTGAAACTATGATTATTTCCAGTTATTTTATGATACAGCCATGTTTGGTTTGTTGGGGATTTTTTCTTCAGTTTTCCCTGCTGCTTCCCAAGCAGAGATGACACCAATTGCTTTTAGACAAGTTGTTTTACAGGAAAGAAACCCGACCTTTGTAGAGAAAGGCTCGTTTTTGTGAGACCCTTGGGTACTTGTGGTTCTCTGAAACACAGTAAGAAGTATTAAAGCTGGATCATAGGGCACAGGAGGAAAGTTGTAATCCTGTTATCCCAGTTTCTTAATTTTCCTCTTAACATTGTTTCCCCACCACTGAAAGCTGACAGGTCTGGCTGTCTGGATTAATGCAAAGTGTGATATTAGAAATTCTGATTTAAGTTACTCTTAGGCTCCATGGCAACATTTATGGACAGCTCGGATCTGGTTCTTTCAGATCCAGTAGCCAGGACACTCAGATCCTAAAGCTGGGGAAGCATCTTCCTTGACTGAAGCCACCTGTATTACAAATCATGAGGGAGTTCCGAGGTGCCAACACCCAATTAACCTCTCCTGAATTGAGTTTCCCAGAACAGTTGTGTGTGTGGGGGTGTTGTGTTGTCTGGATTTCAGATGTAACACAGGTGAGTTCACCAGTCCCTGTCATTTGGATGAGGGACGATTCTAAGCTTTTAAAGACAGCTATTTTCTGTTCCTCATGGCCCGTGTCAGCAGCAGGGACAAGTGTTCCAGCTTCCAGAGCTGTTCTCGGGCACAGGGCAGTGATGGACCGGCTGCTCCTTTATCCTACTGCTCTGTGTGTGTTCTGTGTAAATACTGGGGGGGAGAAAAGCAGTCTGCTATTAAATGTAATGGCAGTCTGTCCCCCTGTGTTATGTGGTGTTTACTGTTTAGTACTCAATATAATATAACTGGAAAGAAAAAAACCTCACAGAGCAGTTTTGATTTGTGAGGGGCTTTATTAGACAACTCCAAGGAGATCATATCCAATGATATTTGTAGCCAGAAATGCCTTACTAAACTGTTCCAAAAAAGAGAGATGGGGGTAATCCAGTTGAACTTTTTATTTCAGTGTAAAAGCTAAATTTTAAAACAAGCTGCTCTTAATTTGCTTGATGTCTCTGCTTTGTTTTCAGTGTTGTTCACTTGGGTTATCTATCGTGTTAACTTTGGAACCTTACAGGTGCTTTGGAACCTCTTTAGATGCTACAGATACAGAAGACAACCTTTGCTGTTTTGTGCATCTTCAGAAGTGCAATTCTTTTAAACATTTTACTCATGATTTAATCTCCTAATATGTTGATATATTTGACAGCAGGGGGTTCTGCAGTGATCTTCTTTGTTTTGTTATGCCATATCAGTGCTTTTTTTTTTTTGGCTGTAGTTGAATTTAATTTCATTCCACTAAGTACCATACAGCTGCATAGTTTCTTACAAAGTAATTACAAAAAAACAGCAGGCATTGATCAACACAGGTTGTCCAAAGGAAATACTTTGACTAAAACTAAATGTTCCTTATGATGTTCATTAAGAGAAGAATTTCTATCCATACAATACAAAAGACAAGGATCTTGGATGATGCTTTTTCTGCAGTTAATTATTGAAATATCCATTAGAGAATCACAGGCTGGTTTGGGTTGGAAGGGACCTTAAAGCTTATCTCATTCCACACTTCCAACCAGACCAGGGTGCTCCAACCTGGCCTCCAACACTTGCAGGGGTGAGGCAGCCACAGCTTCTCTGGGCAGCAACCATCAGCTGTGATGTCAAACTTTAACAATGCATTTTAACACAGAGGAAAAACCTGTTTTATTTATTCACTTTTCAGCAACTATTTAAACCGGCTACTGTGGAAAGAGAGTGCATGTAATTGAGGTTTCATGATTTCTTTACAATGTGTGGAGCTTCACTTGCAGGTTGTGAGCCATTATTGTGGGCTGATTTGAACACCTCCATGCACGTGCCTGTTGTGGAGACATGAGCCAAAAGGGACCTGAGGCTGAGGACTCCTAATATTTTGGTGTCATATTCCACAAATAATCCCCCAAATAGGATTGTTGTGAGTGTGATGTGCAGCCCTGTGTGAGTGATCACAGTGATTTGAAACTGTTCCCATCTACTTTGGGGAGGATTAGTTGGAACACTCCATAGCTGGGAAGTGAAAAAGCTGAACCTTTTTGGAAACTCTGGGCCATGTACCAGCCTGATCTGCATGTTCATTTTCCAGAACATGCACAGATCCAGAGCAGACCCTTAGTGAGCTTAGTGTTATGGGGATCTGCAGCTCTGTTGTAAAAGAACGAATTTGTGACTCTTTGATGTATGTTTGCCTTAAAGGTAATGTTTGTGTGAAACTGTGCCATTAAAAGGTGGCAATTAATTAAAAGTTGTTCCACAGTCCCTACTATTAGAAGATGCCCTTGCAGCATTTAGAGCAGAACATTAATATTGCACTGTAGGGAATCCCTGTACTTCCAGTAAAAAAGAAAGTTAAGGATGAAGATTTTAATGTGTAATTAAAGAGTGCAAATACTAGTTTAACTGCTTGTTTCTGTGTCAGAAAAAAAAAATAAAAAAAGAGAACACAAAGTATGAGTGGTTGAACTAATTAAGACAGTGAAGAACAAGTTAGATAAGAGAGGAAATTTGTATGAACCTAATAATGATATCAAAGCTTTTGCTAAAGCTCTGATTTTATAACTTGATTGCTTTAACCTCCCCTTCTTTTTTTTTGTTTTTTTTTAGCTTTCCTATTTGGGGGATGGGGATTTGAGGCTGCTTTGCTGCAGCAGACAATCAATCTGAAAGGAATAAATTAAAACTGCTCCTTGCCAAATTCAGAAATGCATTACAGCAAGTGTTTCCATCTGCATTGGTTGTATATTCACTTGTCAGAGATGAGAAACAGAGCTGGAATAAGGTAGAGGGAGAAGATCTTTATGTTTTGGTGGCTTAACCAGACCAGCATTATTGTATAATCCTATTGTATAAAGTGATGTGAACTTACTGTGAGTGTATTAATGGCTTTATGTCTTTACCTCTGCATGATTCCAAGTAACCTTTGGTTATCTGAGAGGAAAACTAAACAGCTGCACACTGAGGGGGGATAAAAGTGATTTCAAATGTGAGCCACTGAGGAGGAGGAAGCTCTTGGTGTGTGTCACAGTAAAAAGATCTCAAAATGCAAGTCATACTTGGAAATAAAGGCAATTAAAGTCCCCTGGAGTTTCAGCAGTAACTCTACAAAGGGGAAACGTTTTCCAAGTGATGAACTGCACGACGGGGTCTGAGGGGACACCTAAATGCCCTTTCTAACTACAAAGGATACAGAGTAGAACTGCTTTGCTCTGCTTTCTTTACGTGATGTTAAAAATAACTGTTATTACTTTTTAATTTCACTTTAGGGCATTCTCTGGGTATTCATGTGTTTACAAGGAACCCTATGGATGGGTTAAATGAAAAAAAGCTTGGGTAGCAAATTCCAGCTGATGACTTCATAGTTTTCCCCTCTAAATATAATCTTCATTTGTAATGATTTGCAGTATTTTGGTGCACTTATGTTGCTAGTCCCGTTTTCCCAACTGCCAGTGGGAAAAAGAAATTAAATGGCACCATTAGGAGTTTCACTGTGTGAAGTGACTCGTTTTTCATCCCTTTATAGGTGCTGCTCTACTGTTACTTTCACTCCTGATGGTTTAATTTTTCAAGGCATTTTCTCTCTGCTCTGCAGGTTTTACCTACTAAAGAGAAACTCCATCCTTTCCGTTTCAGTGATGTTACTCAGCAGAATGTGTATGTTACTTTAAAAACAAGTGTATTAATGGTGTGATGCACATTTCTAATTAGATGTGGATACATTCACCTCATTCTTTGGTGTTTTACCTGACTTTTTACCTTTGCATGGGTAACATAAGGAGTAAAATACTGGACAGGGAAGACCTTATTAACATTGGCAGACTTAGTTTTGACTTTTTTTCTGTGGCTGCTTGCAGTTTCTTTATTGTCTGTGAGTCATGGCCAGGGGAATCCTGTAGTAAGCCCTTCTAATTTTAGCCACCAAAAGTATCTCCATGCAGCAGTTTTTGCATTGGAATTGAATTTATTCTTTTGTGTTGCTCAAGATTGTTCTTACAAATTCCTTTTTAGGAAAGGAAGTAAGAGTTTGGTACAGAGGTAAAGTAGTGAATCACTTATTTAACCTCAACTGAGCTTACCTGGAACGAAGTGGAATAAAGATTGAATTCTGTGTGTGATCATTCTGCTCCATTATTGCCTGCGGTCCTTTGATTCTATCCCTCACATTGATTGTGGGGTAGCATTCAGCATTTTCATTCTGTATTGTGTGTGTTTGAAAGCACTTAAAAGATACAGAGATTCCAGAATAAGTTCTTGCAGAGCAAATCACTGTTTCTTAAGAGTTGTTTTATGCCTCAGTTTCTCCCTGTGAATGGTCTGACTTGTATCGTCTGGAAACTGTGCGGGGGAGCTGAGAGTGACTCGAGTAATATTGGTACAAAGCTGGGATAAGAGAAGAGATAAGAGAAGGCATTAACCATAAGGCAGATGCTTTCATCCAGGGGAAGAGTCTGGATTTTTGTCTTTTATTGTCAGTTGTTCAAAACCAGTTAATTTTTTATAAAATCCGAAGTCCGCGGGTGAGACGCTGTGAGGAATGAATGACCAGATAATTCCTACTTGCAAGGCCTAATAGGAAGCTCCCAGTATCCACTGTCAGGTTTGCTCTGATAAATGAGTGGTGATGGATTATCCTGTATCCTTTGTGTTCTTGCCTTTAGGTGTTCATTTCACTGATGGAAGACAAAGTGCCGACACATGAAATAATTACACACCGAGCCTGGCTGGAGCCTGTCAGTCTGTGTCGAGCTCCCTAAACTTCTGCAGTCTCTAAACTGTTGGGCTCTTTTGCTGATTGTTGTCAGTGTTTGGTGTTAAAACCAAATGTACTCTCGAAGTGGCAAAAAACACCCGACCGTTTTGATGCATTTTAAGTCAGAATTTAATCTCTGTGTCCAAAATAGCACTATAAAACTGAGCTCCCCTGAAGCCAAAACCCAGGCTTTTCTACTTCCCTATTTTACATGCAGAACCTTCTTTCATTTTGGCTTTTGCATTTTGACAGTTGCTCAGCAAAGATGATGCTTTCCCTCATGACAAATTTGTATGAGCCTTGTAGACAGGTCTGAAAAAGAGCCTTTAGCGAAGGACTGAAAGACAAATCGAACTTGGATCTAAATTCAGGGCTAATCAACTGCATGGCAGACTCACAGTTTGAAGAATCATAGTCATATCTAACAGTACTTTACCTTTATTGCAAATGATACCTAAGCTTAAACATTTATTGCTTCTTAACTTCTTGTTGTGGTTCAATTTGACATTTAACTTAAGAAGGTATAGGGCTGATGAGGCAGATGTCACTGAGATTACATTATAGCAAGTAACCTGTAAATCTGAAAGTTTAGGAGATAATTCCTGGTTGATAATCACTGGTTTGGTGTCTCAATTCCTGAGGTGTGGTATGCCCATGGAGCACAGTGAGCAGACTCTGTAGTTGTAAAAAAAAATAATCTAAAATCTGACTTAAAAGCAGTTTATTGAGTTGATACTTCCATGATCTTTTCTGCTGTGAAAGTTGCTCTTCATTTAGACATAAAGGTTCCTTCTTCAGCAATGTGATTTTACAGCCTAATAGATGATAAGCAAATCTAATACTGTCTAATCTTGGATATTCCTAAGGAAGTGAAATGGATTTCTTGACATGGCAGAGCAATGGTGACTCTTATATGCCCCTTGTAAAATGAGCTTGTGGACAGAAAATGCCAGGTAGAACTATTTTAACATGGGATTACGCTTTTAAAATGAAAATTTATTTTCGGTGCAAAGATAGCAGCTCCAACACCACAGACAGAAAATCAATTATAATTTTTGCTAGTACAGCTAAAATATTATCTGCTGCTACTAATTTCTTTCTGTTGTTCCACAATTGCTGTTTTCCCTCTGTTTTTTATTAAGTCATCGACGGGCAGAGAGATCCCGATATTGAAGCCTGAGTGTTGTAATATCCTTTCTTTCCTGCTCTGTACTTTTGCCTCTCTCTGCAGGGCCATGATTGAATCAGCTGTTTCTGTGCTGGTATGTATTTAAGCCATTTAATTCTTTGTGTCTTAGGCATCATCCTCCACCAAAAAGCTTTCATTCAAGTGAGCCACTGTTTGTTTTTGCATTAATTGCTTTATTAAAGTGTCACCATATACTAGATCTTAAAGGTCTGTGTTTTGCATATCTCTCAAATACCTTGTGCTGAAATTCTTGACACATCTTAAAAGGTACATAGAGAACCTGGGTGTTGGGTGGTCCTTCATTTTCAGGTTGTTTCAAATATTTCCTTATCTCTTAACCTGCTCAGGTTGGTCATTACAGAGAATTTAAATAAAGAGGTTTTTTTCTTCTCACATAAGGTCTGTCCATAGTTGACTGTTGACTCTCTTTGCTTTCAAATCCTAATCAAGTAGTTAGTTTCCCTCTCCTCAGTGTGAAGGAGAAGATGCTCTGGGTGAGCACAGAGCCTCTGCTGGTACATCAGTGATGCTGCCCTGTGATGCTGGGAAATGTTTGTACACACGTGCATTTAAGCTCATGCTTTAGGAGTTTGGTGGTTTGTTTTTTTTTAAAAGCCTTTGAAAAGAGTAAAATGAGCCCTTTGTTTTGTTTGCCCATATTTTCAGTTTTGCTGTTGCTGCCTTCTCGCTGGGAGCAGCTGCTCCATCTAATGGGATGGGGTGCAGGACACCAGTCAAAGCAGTGAAGCTTTCAGTGGTGGATGTAACTTCAGCTGCATTTGTTTTGTTCTCAGTCAAGCTTTCTTTTTCAGCTTTCCCACCTTCATGCTTCTTTTTCAGAGATATTGTGCAATGTTTGTCTCGTGTCTTTTGCCGAGTAGTTACACAATGCAACCAATAGCAAATATTTTGTCTCCTTTTGAAGAATGCCTCTGAAGTGCTCTTAAGAATGGATCTGACACTGGATGAATGCAAGTGTAGTTTGTGTTTTGAATCTACGGGAAACTTGATGTCTTCAGTCTTAGGCAAAAAGCGAAAATAATTAAGTGGTGAAAGGAAAATCAAAGACAGAAAAGCACGTCGGTGTCAGTGCCATGAGTAGTGAATGCCAAGTGAGCGTGGATGGAGATCTCCCTTAAAACATCTGCAGCTCCACTGATGTTTGCAAGTGTGACTGCAGGACAGTCTTTTGAGGCAATGGGTACCATTTAGTAATATTTTATCTGCTTCTTTAGGGCATCAGTTTCAACTGGTTGACTCAGAGTAGCTATGTGGGAGCTAATTAATCATGTAATTTGCTGTCATGTTGCTGGGTGAACCTGTATCCTGGTAGCAGCATGAATTTGAGATAATGGTTTCCTAATGATTGAAACAGCTCTAATAGCCCTGGCCCTCGTGGTTGACTTCAGCTTTCCTCTGGTGGCTTTTAGAAGGATCTTTGATATAATTTTACTCTTAATGAACATTCTGTCTGCTAATACAGATAGTTTGCAGCTGTGTGTATTAATATAGCTGAGTCCCATTCTCTTCTTTGTCCAGTTTATTTTTAATTAAAACACTGTATTACAATATAATGTTGGTATATATTGTACATGTGTTTGGCCTCAAACGATTCTGCAGCTTTTACTCTGTGATGAAGCAAATTTGGGATGCTTTCTTGTTTTTTTTTCTCTTTAATTTGGTATGGTTGGGGTGTTTTGATGCATCAGAACTTCTCCTAGGAAAAGACAGAGCTCTGCATTGAGTGAAATACTTCAGCAGATTTTCCTAGAGAGGTTTTAATAAAAAAATTCCTGAGCTCTTTTTCCCAAGAAACCTTTAAGCTTGGACAGTGTAACTGGATAAAGTAAAGAGCCGTCTCAGGAAAAGGAAAAATATAAACAGTAAGTTTAAAACAGAACACAGAATTAACCTTGCCTTAAAATAGACTATCATTTATCTGCATATTTAATATTTTGTGTGTGTGCAGGGAATGTCTTTAGTGAGTGTAAAAGTCTAATTAAATCTTCTCACGGCAGTGATTCAGGGCTGACCCTCTCTTATTGGAGCCTCCTTTTGGAATAATAAACCACTCCCTGCTGAGAGCCCCTGGCATTGACAGACGGGCCAGACACCCCGGCTGCAGATCAGAGAAGGTTCATCAGGCTGGTGTTGTCTGCAAGGCCTGCAAGAAATCTTCTATTTGCCTGTCTGTACCAGCACTTTTGAGATGTTGGTTGGCAGAGTCCGATTTCTGGCTTGTGACCAAGTACAGTCTCAGGTACAGGTGGATTATTTCATGTCACTCAAGACTGTCCTTTTTTTTTTTTACTTTTTTTCTTTTTTTTTAAAATCTGTACCTATTTACTGTTGGAAATTTTTTGACAGTTTGGGATTTTTTTACTTTGAATAATCCCCTTGAAGGAATTTGCTGTTTACGAGTTTGGAACTTGATATTCATGAAGTGGATGCTCAGAATTAGGGAAACATAACTAGGAACCGAGCTAGGCAGTGCTAATAATCATGTTTGTATTTACCTAAGGAGATCTTCATTCCTTGGGTGTCACTTAGGCACTTTTCTCTGCTAGAACACTTACATAAACAGAATCATATTATTTTTTAATAAGCTGAACATTTCTCCCTGATAGCAGCAGACGTGGTGGTTCTAAAGGGGTTATTCTGCTTTAGATACATTTGGCATGAATGCTAGTTTATGTATTATTTTTTAGGGAACCTCTACAGGTAATGTAAAACAACTACACTTCTGAACTTCTGTATTTGCTTACAGTGGTACTTGGCTTTAGTCCAGGCCTCAGCCCCAGGAAAGATTTTAAACTCTGCTCTGCCTGTTCAGGGCAGGGGCGGAACACAGGGAGCACAGAGGCTCCAGCATTTAGAAAGCCACGGTGAACATAAAGCCTGTCTGATCTCCGTGGTGGCTGCACAGTGATTCTTGTGAGAGGGGAAATAACAAATGAGAGGGAAAATGGCCAAAAAGAGCAGGAAAGGGGCCAAAAAGGCGCCGTGAATTCCTGCGGTCGCTCTGCCGTGCTGTGTTCAGCAAGCCCTGGAGTAACTGCCATGATAAACCCTGTCCTTTAACCAACTCTTATTTAAAGAGAAAGGGGTTTTTTTCCAGAGAGTTTCCTCAAGGGAATTCGCCCTCCTCCCCCACGCTGACTTTCAGCGGAAGCCACGCAATTAATTTCCATAAGCCCTATAAAAACTCCCAACCTAAGGAACAGCTTGTCATGGTGGAGGAAGGAGTGATGAGAGTGTATTTTTTAGAAAATAATGTTTTGAAGGGCTTCTTTCTCCTGAGTGATTGTACTGGGAGAGGCTTGAGTTTATAAATGCCTAATTGTACTTGTTATCTCCAGGTTTTGTACTGCAGTGTGAGGATGACCTTGAAGGAGTCTTTTGATAAACCCCTGAGTTTTAAGGTCCATTTTTATCTCTGTAGTATCACAGGCAGATCGAAATACTTGGTCAGACCATAATTGTGAAGAGCTAAAAATCAGGACTAATTATGAAATTCCCTCAAGGAAAACTTAAAGTAGGTGATCACAAAAGTTGAAATGTGTATTTGGTAAAAGGTGGTGTAATAAATTGCACTGGGTTGTGCAAGTGATCATTTGTACCTCATCTTTTCTACTTTTTTTTTTTTTCCCCTTTACTTGCCTCTTAATTACAGAATAACTAATCGATCTTAAGGGTCCTTAAAGGCTGATATCAAGTATCCTAAGTACCCTTAGAAGTAGTGCTATTAGAACTTGCCTGTTTTTAGCACAGTTTATAATTTTAACAAAGCACTAGATCTTGAAGTGGATGCTCGTTTTGAGTGGCTGTTTGAAGTCTACTGATGAGGCCTAAAATTTGAGTCTTGACTTGCTAATTCTGTGATTTTCGGTCCTGTGTATGAAATGGTCTGCTCTGCTCTCCTGTTTTGGTATGTTAGCTGTTCTCCACAGAGTTATATCCTTAATCCTTCCTTCCTCCCATCCTCTGGAATTTGAGATGCCTTCACAAGGTTCTGGGACTTGCTGTACCTAACAGAAGTGATCACTAAGATCTCTTCCTTCCAGCGGTGCCTGTCCTATGGTCAAACACAGTGTAAAGAAAGGTCTAACTGGGCACAACATCCTCTGTTTCCTGTTCATCAATCTCCCACCCAGAGGTAAAATCTTGCTGCTTTTCATAGGTATAGAGTAAATAATAGGTATCATGCATCATCTGTTGCTGTTCATGGAAGGAGGTGAGTACTATAATTTCTGCTCTGTTGAGGGAGAAATAAAGTACAAAGAAAGTAAGTGAGAAGGCTTTGCTATCGCAGTAATTCTTCAATAGCAGAGCTGAAAATAACATGTTATAAAATACTGAATTCTGACTTGAGGAAGCTGAACTTGGGACTGACAGTGTGGAGCAATGCACAGTGTCAGGATCCCTCACACTCCAGACCCAGCAACCTCAGGTGACCTGCTGAGCCACAGGTAGTGGAGTGGGTGGGCATTATCCAGCTCAAAAACACTGAGGGGGGACAGCTCCTGAGGAATTTTTGGCACAGCTCTGCTGCATGGAAACATCTTATGTGCATGTGCAATTTTAGGCTGACATGTGGGGCACAAATTGCTCAACGAGTCAGGAATAATTCAAGAACCGTCTTGTAGATAAACACTGATGTAATAACTCTGATTCTTATCCAAGCCCCTGAAAATGACTGTTGTTAGCATTTATTGTTGGGCTGTGGAGCAACATCTAGTTTGGTGAAGAAGTGGAAATATAAACAGTTCATATGTGCTGTGAAGTATTGGTTCTGAAATTATTTTATCACTGATGCTGCCTGGTTAAGGGAGGGCTGTTTTTCCTCTCAAGGTATGTATAAAGGAGTTAATGTTTTCCATAAAGCACGGACTAGTGCAGGCTCAGGCAGGATCCTGGTGACGACTGTAAAGTAGATTCATGCTTGTTTTGTTAACCAGTTTTCACACATTCTAATATCCATATTCCTCTCATGATTACTGCTGTGAATTAAAGGCACTTTGAAGAGCATTCCGCATAAGTACAAAGAAAAAACTATTTCAGTGCTATAACAGAACAGCTCTGGGAATTGGACTGCAAGGCCAATTTGTAGCTTCGTTTTCCTTATTAAAGTTACACTTTTCAGGGATGGTTCACTGGAAGTCAGTGTTGTGAACAGCTGTCTTTTTGCTCTGTCTCAAGAAACACAGTATGCACTGACAACATGTGTTTTCAGAGTGTGTTACAGAGGTGTTCATATTTAATGGAAGTGTGCAGGTGTCCAGAGACTTTGATCCAGCAGCAGGTTTGCATTCCATGAGCATTCAGTGGGAGAACCTGTGTGTTCATACTCTCACTCTCAGCTCATACCTTGGAGGACGTTCCTTGCAGGTTTATGTCTCTTAGCAGTGGACTCACGGTAGCACTGAAGAACTCAGAATTGTGTTTGCTGTGCAAACAATGCAGTTTAAGTAACACATTTTACCATAAACCAATATTTTATTGTTGTAATGGAAGGACCCCAGTGCACCGCGTTCCTGGCCCGCGGTGCGTGGTCCCAGCAGGAATTGTGCTGGCACGTGGGGACTTGAGTCATGAAACTGGTTTGGATTTAAACTAGTGCTTTCTTTTCTTTTTTTTTTTCAAGCCAGCTCAGTTGTGAGCTCCAGCTCCTCCAGCACAGCACAGCTGAGGGGGCTGAACGCTGCAATGTGCAGGAGGGGATGTGTCAGTGCCTTATGGCACTGGTGATGCTGAAGGCTGAAAATCGTTGAATCACAGCCTCAGGTTTCTAAATGTCTTCGTAAATCCAACCCTTAAACATCCTGCCTTGGCTTCTAGAGAACTGTCCAAACGATTTCACATGCATCCTTAAGTGCTGTACCAGGTTTGGCCTTTTGTGAGTGAGAAGTGCAGATGGTAAGTGTTTGATACAGCTCTGTGTGCATATGCTTTTGCAGC
>JAWWES010000038.1:4361699-4384624 GCA_035583135.1 Lophotriccus pileatus
TTTTTTTTTCAAGCCAGCTCAGTTGTGAGCTCCAGCTCCTCCAGCACAGCACAGCTGAGGGGGCTGAACGCTGCAATATGCAGGAGGGGATGTGTCAGTGCCTTATGGCACTGATGGTGCTGAAGGCTGAAAATCGTTGAATCACAGCCTCAGGTTTCTAAATGTCTTCGTAAATCCAACCCTTAAACACCCTGCCTTGGCTTTTGGAGAACTGTCCAAACGATTTCACATGCATCCTTAAGTGCTGTATCAGGTTTGGCCTTTTGTGAGTGAGAAGTGCAGATGGTAAGTGTTTGATACAGCTCTGTGTGCATATGCTTTTGCAGCAGACCACCCTGTGTTTATATGTAAACACTGCTAGACTATTTAGGCACAGAACTTAATCTTTTGCATCCACTCAATAATAAAACAAAACTCCTCTATGACCAAAATAACATCCGTAGCAAAGTTGAAAGCAAGTGAATTTGTAAGAATCAGTGGAAGTGTGCCTTCTCTCAGGGATGGGGTTGGATCTTTCAGTGCTTTCAAATGTGTGCTGTCTTCCTTTCCCTCTGCAGGGCAGAGTGAAGTTGGGCGTGAATCTTAGCAAATTTGTTCCTTAGGGCCTTTGTTCAGGGTGTCTGAGCAAATTAGTTCCCTGTAGTCCACACATTCTGACTTACTTCTTCCCACACTTCTGGATTCATATTACTAAGACTTTGGTCAAAACTCCCTCCTGCTCATTCTGTGTTTTAGCCCCAAGACTGAAGAGCTGTGTACAACTCTAGAGGCTCACATTTACTCCTTCTGCCCTCAGTTTACCTTCTGGTCGTTAGAAGTCAGTTATTTGAAAGAAAGAACATTTTCCCTTTTTAATGTATCATGAATAAAGATTTTACAGTGGGAACAGAGGCGTTGAAGGAGTAGCAGAGAGCAAGTTAATGTGCAGATGAGAAGGGATGAGAAGAAACAGACTCCTGGCTGGAGCCTTCCACCAAGAGAAACTTAAAAATTGGGTGAGAAGAGAGAGAAAACTGCTGAAGCAGTTTGTTCAGAAAGGACAAGAGGACGGTGTTAACAACTGTAAGAGAAATCAGCCTGGCAAGGAAACATAGCTGGAGGAGAAGCTGCTCAAAACAAGCAAGTTTAGAACTGGATCCAGGAAACACGAGCATTTTTACAGAGGTTCTACAGAACTAAAAAGCAAGAGCCTGAATTAACAATAATAAAAAGAAAAAAAACCCCAACAAACAACAAAACCTGTGGAATTTGTGGGATGAGGCAGAGACCTCCAGGATTGTTGTGCAGATGTCAGGGATTGTGCCAGCTGTCTAATTTAGTCTTGAGGCTTGAAGTCTCTTTCGCAGCGTGAGCGGTGTTGAATTTCTTTTCACACTCTTCATTGCCTATCCAAGCAGGAAGTGTCATCTCACCAAAGCTGGCAGAGGTCACTGTTTTAATAACTGTTGCTAATTGATGCTTCTGAAAAGCCTTCTATCAACTTGAATTTGCTACCTGCAGAGACTTGCCTAGCAGGTAGCTGAATCAAATTAAAACTTTAATTCCGTGATGAATAAATCACGCTAGAACTGTGATTACCTTGTATGTGTTAAAATGTACTATTTCTCTAATCAGGTTGCCTGAAAACTATTGAGTCTCTTTGTAAAATCTATAATATTTTAAACCCCGTTGCTGCTAAAAGCTTAAAGTTATATGTGTATTGAGTTCTGCTTCTGCAAAAAATTGCTGTTCCATAGGGCTTGGAATGAGTGCAGGCAGGCTCTGTGTCCTGATGCCTTCAGCAGCCCATGCTTCTGAAATATCACACATGTGAAAAGGAATTATTAGCTGGGTTGAAAATAGTAACTGAAAGCCAGAAAAAAAAAAAAATCTGGGAGCAAGTAAATACTGTGCTAGTAAGTGAGAGAATGTGTGGAGAGTTTCCCCTGTTGCTTTCCAGAATATCATGAATCCTGATTCAACAGAACTGTAGAGTTTCTTTTCATCTCAAATGTGGTGTTTTCCACTGAGTGTAGAGGAAAGTTTACCCTCTTTCATATTACAAGTGTGTATTTTTCCCCCCACTTTCTTTTTCTCCATCTTGCCAAGATCATTTAGCAAAGTTTTCTTTCTTCCAAAAGACCTCCTTGGAAAATGATTATTAATATCTGTATTTCTGATCTTGAAATGGTTGTATTGAGTGGATAAAGTGAACAGCATGCACGTGAAACGCTGTGGGATAAATGCCATTTAAGTCTTGTCTAAGCTGTTAAACATCACACTAACACTGGATTGCTGGATCCAATCCAGTAAAAATTAGAAAAAAATAAAAAAAAGAGGTCACATTAGAGAGCTAAGCCATCTGTCCAGTGTGGAACTGAAAGGCATTTATAATTAATTCCGTTTCTATATTGCTGTCTTTTGGGGGGGCCTTTATGTGAATCAAAGTGATGGTACAAGACCATTTATCTACAGAAATGGTTCCTGAATTATTTCTACGTTGTCAACCTGATGTTTTAGCACTGAAACTTCTCAGTGAGTGTTTTGCATAGATAATTAGGCCCTTCTAAACAGTATTTTCTAACTGGCTTCAAAGGCATTGTTCCTCTAATAGAGACCAAAGGATTTATGGATGCACTTATTGGAAAAATGGCAGGGATATTTTTCAATGAGTGTCTCTGTTACTTTATTGCTTTAGTACTTGGTAAGATTTAGTGATGGGGAGTCTGGTTGGTCAAGTCCATTGTTCTTTTGTGACTGGGATGCACATGGATTGGGATTAGGAGATGCACATGGATCTGGATTGGGACTCAGGCATTGATGAAGTTACTGGAAGCTTTTTTGAATTGAATGGGACTAACTTTGGGTGTTGGAACAAGTTAATGTATTGCCTTTTGAGGCCTAGAAGAATAAATAATATGAAATTCTGTCTATAAAGAGTTTAAATGCTGTGCTGCAACACAGGAATTCCTGGGTATGATCTTTTGCAGTCTGGCTTCAGGCTTTTTTGAACACCCTTTGCATCACAGGGAGTGTGTCTAGACACTCTGTTCAACCCTTTGTAGGTGGAACAATGCCTGTTCTAGTACACAGAATTTCAGCTTGTGGTTAATTCTGAGAATGTAATTAATTTCTTTCTCTTAAGATGAAAATAGGCCAAATGCTTGAGCAAATCTATTTCCGTTTGCTTTTCCCTGCGCTGCGTTATTCCTCCAGGGTTTGTAAATGCTCCTTCCAACCGGCATCTTTTGTATGTAGGAGAGAGCTGAGATGTGGGAAGGACGTCAGAACTTACAAGTGCTCATTGGCAAAGTAAAATTAGACTTTTCTCCATCCTCGAGTGCTTCACATCTCTGAGACTGGGCAAGAGGTTCTGGAACATAAATAGGAACTATCATATTTTTGAGCTAAAACTGGACAGAGATGTGTAAGTTGTGACTCTGCTTATTTTGGCACTAAATTAGTGCGGTTCAGTTCTGCAAAATAAGTTCCAGACAGCAGCTTTTTCTCTGACCCTTTTTCCAGACAGCCTCAGGAGTGCACTTTATCTTGTCTTTATCATGTGTTCCTCAGTTTTTTCTCTGAAGTCATCACCAGTTACACTTTTACATTACTTTGCTGCTTCTGATTTATCATATCCATCCATCCCTTCGCAAGATGTTTTACCAGATGTCCTCTCTGAAGGGCAAATCTATAGAAGAATTTTGCCTTAGATTAGGTTGTTTGTCATTTTATATTTGAGGCCACCACTTAGTCAGGCTAATTTATTAATTATATATGAATCTTTGAAGAATCCTTCTGTTGTGATGAGTGCTCAGGAAAGCCTGATGTCCAGTTGAAAAAAAGGCAGAACAATGCTATGTATAACATGCTCTTTTATCCTATTGGTCTCGGGTTTTCTCTGACATCCCACTGACTGAGAAGAGAAGGAAAATGCTCCCAGCGTGGATCGTCCTGATAGAGTTGCCAAAGTATTTCCTGAAGCACCTGGGTTTAATTTTCTTTTTTGTCAGCCAATCTGTGAAAAGTGGTACAAAATTAACAGCCCAGAAAGTCGTAATAACTCACCTGTAAGTGGTTTCAGAAGCTGCTTAATACAAATGAGAAGATTTGTGGTTTGCTGTATGTGTGATTTCATTTAAAGGGAAGACTTCACAGCTCTCTGTGGATTTCCTGGTCTACCTTATACTGCTTGGGTTTGGGTCAGGTTTTAAGCCTTGTGGTCAAGACAAGTTTTACATTTTAAAAATGATCTTCTCTAAGAAAGACTTTGAAGAATTGATTACCTCCACCCAGCCTGGATCCCATTTTCAAAGGATGAGTGTACCTGTCTGCTGGGATTTTCAGAAGGACATTAAGCAGATGAAATGCCCGAGTCCAGCTGTTGTTCATGTGACTTAAAATGACTTGAATTTTCCTTCTTTAGTGCACTGTGTCAGTGTCTCGTTTTATGCAACTCCATATTTTGTTTGTCTTTAACTTCTTGCCCAAAGCTTGGAAAAACTTCGGAAAACTTAAGCTGTGCAATTATCTGCATCATGGTGTGTGAGGCCGTGCCGATGGAGAACCACAGACCTTCTCCTTGCTTGTACCACAGTCAGTCCTCTCTGTCCCCCCCAAAAGCCAGATATTAATTTATTTGTGGAGCCTGGAGTAATTGCATTTACAAAACAACATAAACTCCCGTGCTTTCTAAACTAAGTCTGGGGTTCAGTAACGTTTCCAATCAGTTGGGTGTGTGCTGTTGGTGTGTAGCTTGCTCATTCTGGAGCAGTGTCTTAAGTGCCTCCTCTTTCCAAGTGCTGAAGAAGTTCTTGGCTTCTGGATGTTTTGGCTTTGCTTATCAGCAGCAAGTGTTAATGAGTCACTGCAGTGAATGGGGGAGCTTTTCTTGTGCACAGCGTGGATTAAGGATTTTATGCAAAATTGTCATAACTCATTTCATTCCTTAGTTACTTTGAAAAGTGGGCTGGCTTAACCAGCTGTGGAAGTGTAGCTTTCCTGATTTGATTTTATTTTTTTTCTGGTTATTTTAATCTTCTGCTTTGTAAAGCAGCAATTGGAGCATAGGGGGGTTTAGCACTAACATTAGAACTGAATTACACTGAAGAGCAAGAATTCAATGTTTTTGGCCTTTATTTAAGCAGATTAAAGGGAAATAATTAGATGTTTTAGTTTTACTGTTAATCTAACTTGGGTGTCCAATTTTTCCAAAGTCTTTTTTCTTTCTTTCTTTCTTTCTTTTTTTTTCCCCAGAGCACAAATGTGGGTTAGCATGAAAATAGTTTTATTGATGAATTCATTCATGGATCTGATCAAGCTGCAGAGTTTGCAGATGCATGTTGAGCTGCTCTAGTGGAAGGTGTCCCTGCCTATGGCAGGGGGTTGGAACAAGATGAGCCTTAAGGTCCTTTCCAAACCAAACCATTCTGTGTTTCCATGATAACAAGGGAGGTGTTCCTCCCTTCTGCTGGGAACTTCAGGAGAACCAAAAACAGTACCAGAGGACAGGTCGGAGCACAGACTGTCCTGTAAATACTCTGCTAAAGCAAATACTTGGATTTTAATGTGCCCAGAGGAGCAGCTGAAGGATGTGAGACTTGCCCATGGGATGGGGTGATGTGCCCCGGGAAACAAGGTCCCTTTAGGGCTATTTCCAGTGTTAATGGATGTCAGCTCTTAATTTGATCCCAGGGTACAAGGCAAGTGCGTGCTGGCTCACCTTGGCCTGCAGAAGCAGGGGGGTTATACCCAGCAGGAAGGATGTTATTTTGCCTTTGTGTTTGATCACTCCAGAGGAACTCCTGCAATGTACTAGGCAATTTCAGAGTCACCAGTGCATGAAATAAATTGGAAAGATTCGGGGAAAAAAAAGCACCCCGAAGAATAGTCTGAAGACTTTGATAAAACCTCTATCAGTTTAGTTTATCAAAGAGAGAGTAAGGACGTGACAGCCTCTGCATTCCTATGGTGGAAAAGTAATTTTGATCATGTGTCCTTCGACCCCCCTGAGGAGAAGGTATAGAAATACAACGGCAGGAGTTTGAGACTGACAGATTTGGACTAAAAATTGTCTGGTTTTAAGGGCAGAGTAATTAATTTTCAAAACAACTTGCATAGGGCTTTTTGTTTGTTTCCTCTTATCAGTGACTCCTTGAATTATACTTGTGTGTGTTTTTGAAGAATATGCAGAATTAATTCAGGAAAGTCCCATGAACATTGTTAAAAAGGAGTAATAATCCCAGTCTGTGAGCAGGAGCCCGTGTGCTAATGCTGCTGTTTTGGTTTGGTTGGCAGATACGTTGATGATGTGATCAATCGGATTGATAGGATGTTCCCTGAAATGTCTATCCAGCTATCCCGGCCAAATGGAACCTCTGCAATGCTTCTGGTAAGTTGGACCACTTAATCCCTTGAGTTGAATTTCTTAACAGGTTGAATCACTGTCCCTAAAATGCAGGTTATTAAAGATAATTTTTTTTTTTTTTTCCAGAAACATGTAATTTATTTGTCACAGCAGTGCAGCTTCTTTCTTGCCCTTGGGCAAATGAGTGATGAAAAGAATTTCCCCTTTCAATGAAAGACCTATTGCTTTTTTAATTGTTAAATGTGATTGTAGAAATATGAGCACAAACTCAAATATTCACAGTGGTTTTCAGCAGACTTGGCAATGAGTGAGTCTTAATCACGATAATTAAGAAGGAAGAGAGTGTTGTGAGGAAGAAAAGAGGAAGGAAACCAATATGATTTAAATTTGTTCACATTGTTCTTGGGTCAGTGAATGTCTATTTTATGATGAAGTTAAGAATTTGCCTTTGAAGTAAATGAGCAGTAAAGGCTGGTTTAGAGATAAACAAGTCCAATACATTCAACTTATTTCTGCCTGGCCAAGCAGGATTTCATTCCAGAGGAACCCGTTGTTCACATCCATTTCCACGGGCAGCTGTTGTGCTCATACAAGAGAAGTCTGTAAAGCTCTTACTCTAAGGCAGCAACGTGGAAATGGAGTCCATAGTGTGGCAGGTGGATTTCTCCAAGTAGGGTGAAGGGCAGAAGTCACATCTTTTGCCAAATTTTGCATAAAACTAGAAAATACACTGTGTGCACTGAGACCAGTTTGGTCTTTTCCATCTCACATTTCTCATGGCACTTCCTCTTATTTTTTCCCTTCTCACACAGACAGAAGGTTTGAGCATACTGTACATGGATGGATATTTCTCATTCCCCAAAAAAATGAATCTGAAAATCAGATATTTTGTCAAAACAAAACCGATGAGTCGATATAAGTCAGTGTTAGGACTGCGCCTCAGATTTTATATTGTGAGTTTATTGGCTGTAAAACACTACTATGGTTAGATTTTTTGCTTGTATTTTTTCTAAGGTTCTGTTGATTTCTCAAGTAAGTATTGCTGTGATTAATTTTAATTTTAAATTATTTTGAATTGCAGTTAGTTTTAATTAATCAACTGTCTAACATCTCATTATTAACTTTCTTTGAACAGCCTCAAATTCACAAGAGATTAACTTGAGTCAGAGGTTAAAATAAACAGCTGGCATTAAAACATTTAATCTGCAATTGTTGGATTCACCGAGTGGAACAAAATATTCCAGAAAAGAATGGAATCCATCAGTGCAGCCTTAAGAAGCTATAAGTCTTGGGAGTTTTTGCATTTCTGCTTAAACTGAGTTTATATTCATCTATTTTGCTATAGAAAAATGTCTGGGTTTGCTTCTTTGAAACCCTTTCCATTCTCTCAGAGCCCTTCTTTGCATATAGAAGTCCCTTGTACTTCTCATGGCTTCTTGAGGTCAGAAAATAGATAGATGATGCTGTTCAAGATTCAGGGACAATTTTTAGGAAATAATTAGGAAATAATTTACCTTATCTTGGATGTGACTAAGGAATAAGGTAGGGTGGGAAGTGTAAAGGAAGCCCCTTTTTCCAGCAGCAGTAATGGAGTGAATTCCATGTGGCAGTTGCTCCCTAAATCAAGGACATTTTTGTTGCTACAAATCGCAGCCCCATGTTGAACCAGTGCTATGCATATTTTCCTTGGATCAGAGATCAGAAAGATTGTTTTTAAAGTATTTTTGTATGTGATTGTGTGATGGGTTTATAATTTTTTCTTTCAGGCAGGTTTTCCCTCTTCCCCATCTGTCTCAGTTGATGTTGCCAATATGGCACTTTCCATCTGGCCCTGACTGCTACAAAAGCTTTTGCTGTTTTCAGGCACAGATCCTTCAGGGAAAGGTGCTGCAGGATGGGCAGTGTGAGAGCACCACCCCCAGAAGGAGGAAGGTTTCATCACCACTTGTGATTTCTCACTCTGAACTAGGCCCAAGTTACATCTGGAGCTGCTCCCTTGCAGCAGGGTGGTTTGCCACAATTACCAAAGTGTTCAGATAGTGCTCATTTTATTTAAAAATATTTGACAGCCATCCTGTTTGCCCAGAGTTAATTAACTGACTATAATCTCAGCCATTTTCATCCTTGCACTGTTCATGTCATACCTGATGTTGATCATGAAGGGCCTTGATGTAAAGGTCTGCTTTTCGTGACATCCTCAAACACAATCATTCCATCTACCAGAAAAAAGAACATGTATTCATCTTCAAAGGCACTGGTAAGCACTATCCATGTCTTAAGAATGTATAAATGATTAGAAGGAGATGGGGAAGAGGGGAGACTCCTTGAAACTTCGGACATGTTGGGGCCTTTGCCAAACAAATCATCTTTAGAGAAAAGACCCAGTACAGCAAGTTCCAGCCCCAGGCTCTACAGCTTCACGTGCACACAGAAATCAGTTCATGTTCTCAGCTGTAGAGGTGGGACTTGCACTGTTAAGATTCATCTGGTGTTTCAAGAGGATGTGTTTCTCTTTAAGAAAGACAAGGAGCTGCTGGAGAGGGTCCAGCAAAGGCCATAAAGATGATTAAGAAACTGGAGCATCTCTGTGATGAGGAGAGACTGTGGGAGCTGGGCCTGGTTCATCTGGAGAAGACTGAGAGGGGATCTCACTAATCATCCTCATCCAAGAGGATGGTGCCAGGCTCCTTTTGGTGGTGCCCAGTAACAGGATGAGGAGCAGTGTCCATAAACTAAAACCTCAACATGAGGAAGAACTTCTTTGTGGTGAGGGTGGCAGAGCCCTGGAACAGCTGCCCAGGGAGGGTGTGGAATCTCCCTCTCTGGGACATCCCACACCCACCTGGACATGTTCTGTGTCACCTGCTCCAGGTAACCCTGCCCTGGCAGGGAGGTTGGACTGAATGATCTTCAGAGGTCCCTTCCAACCCCAAAAATTCTGTGAGTCCATAACAGTTAGCAGCTGTGGGAGCCTGTTGGTCAGACCCTCCTGGTGAGTGGCTCTTGTGCTCAGCTGGGCTCTCCTGACCAGGGCACAGCTCTCACAGACGCTGGGAACTCTAAGCCAAGAGAAAAATAAACTATTTCTGAGATCATGAAAGCTGTGTCCTGAAAAGTTGCAACCTGCCAGTCCTGTGAGGTTGCTGCTTCCTCCAGACAATCAGGAGGAGTTTTTATGCTTCAGATTTACACGCAGCAATTGTTCCTCATTAGTCTGGATTTGTGCTACACAGGCCAAGCACATAAATAATTGAACCCTTTCAGAGCCCTGTGAAATCCTGGGCTGATTTTAAAGGCAGTTTATCTTGGCTTTTCAAGGTGCTGTTTAATCCCAATCTTCAGTAGTGATTTTTCAATTAAGCTTTTAATCGCACTATGTATAAAATAGGCTAAACATAGAATTATATCAGCTTTAAGAACTGTGTTATGCAAAATTAATTTCCAGCAGCAGCAGAGGGAACTGTTGTGGACTCCTTAAGGTTTTTTTGAGATTTTGTTGGTTAAATGTCAGAAATTGTAAATAGATAAGCCTCATCTTATTATTAAGAAAACATTAATTGATTTTTAATTCATGAAAAATACCTAGAGTAGTACTTTTTAAAAAATAATTAATTGTAATTCCTAGGTACATACTATTGTTTTCTGATATAATAATCACACCATCAAATTATTTTGATTGTTCCACACACTTTGTTTCCATTATCAAAATTAAAATATTTTTTTTATGTGAAATAAATCCTGTGTACAATTCATTCATCAATAGCAGAAATACTTTATTAAACAGTAAAATTTAGCCCTACTTTTCCAGCTGACAAACATGACTTCCTTAACATCATGGACCCAGCTACTCCTACTCAGGGGTAGAAACTTATTTTCCTGGCTACATCTGGGAATTACTTTGTCTTTCAATTCTTTGTATCCCCAGTATTTGTAAAGAACTCCTACAGAAGTTACCAGCTGGGTAAATAGTTTTGGAGATAACTGAGTTTTTTCTGCAGTTTCTGTTTCTAGAGCATAATGATATGTATAAGTAACTTCCAGTTGGAAAAACTGAATTGTTTCTGCCAAACTCATGGCAGAAATGATGATTTCTTCTTTCCAGGGTGTCTTAAAAATTTTTGATTCTAAACTAATTTTTATTAATTTCTGCTGCTGCTGCCTAGATTTTTAATAGGTCTCTCATATAAAAATACAAAACAGCTTTTTATACAATTTTATTCATTCTCCATAAAATCAGACACATTTGCATTTGAACTTTCAGATCTTGTTCTCAGCATTTTAAGCAGTCTGATTGTATGGCAGTGGGTTGTATTAATTGCAAATAGGCCAGACATCTGTTCACTGAATAATTCCTTGTGTCTCATTTTTGTTTATCAGTGTTTTACATAAAATCATTATTTTTGCTGGGAAAATGGATCCTGAAATTTATTATTTGCTCATTAAGAAAGGCTCCAAACTGATTTCTGTGCAAGAGACCCAGATGTTGGAGAACTGGGGAGGGGGGGAGGATTTGAAATCAATACTGGTATTGTATTGGCTGGAAACACTTCAGGGCTGTTAATTCCAAAACCATCTCTTTTCTCCAAAATTCTTTGCAGTGTAAGCATTTCTCCTTGCCTGTTTATTAGGATGGTTTATTAGGAAACCAGTGCACTGGATAAAAGGCAGGTTCATGGAAGGGATATGGATCTGATGGTCACGTCCAGTGGCTTAAGCACCTCATTTTTAGTCCCTTAGGATGAATATTCATGTAGGGATTTACTGCCTTGGAGACATTAGCGTGGTTTTGGTGGTTGATGGAACTCCTGGGATGTTTAAAGATCTCTTGGGTGAGCTGGAGGAATCACTCCTGAGCCAACAGTGGGACTTGTGACTGCAGTGGCTTCACAGTTTGTGCCTTAAGATGGAAACCCGGCATTTGAAAAGCATGAAAACCAGCATTTGAGGTGAAATATGCAGGTTAAGGTCATCCTGAATTAACAAAGAATGTGAGCAGAAGTTGGCAAGAAAACTGTAAATTATTCTCTGCTTGTCCAATATAAGAATGAGGAAGATGAGGAATGACCCTTTTGATGGGGAAGGGAACAAGGCTGTGAGAAGTGTCCTCAGCTTTGCTGCCTCCACGGGGTTACTGTGCCTGAATCCTCACAGGTGTGTATTGATATTCCCATAGATTTATTTACACTCTGCAAGATCAACCATGGTTTTCGTCTTTATAAAATTCCTGGTGTGCTGTAATTTAACATGGAAAAAAGTTTCATTTCCTTTAGCAAAGTTGGCCTGGTGTGACCCTTCAGTTTGGCCCCTGGCAAAATCTGTCCTTGAACCTTTGAACAAAATCCTGGGGCAGTTTTTTTTTTGCCTTATTAAGAGAATATGGAATGTTACCAAGGGAGAAAAGCACCAGCTCATCCTTAATATGGTGAAATCATTTAAAGTCCTTCATTTATGTTGACTTTTTATCAGGCACTATTGCAATTAGGTTAGGCTAATGAAAGGTAAATTCCAGCCCTTGCATAAAAAAAGAAATCCTTGTAAAGAACCTAATTAGTATGTTTGTTTATTTAGACTCTAATGGCTTAATTGCATCTTATCTTGCTATTTACAAATAGGCATCATTAAAGAATAATGAGCATGTGAGGGAAAGCTCAGCCTTCACACCAGCAGCAGATGAGACATAAAAAAATGAGGGGAAAAAATAACTAGTTTGAAAGTCTGGGTGTTCGGTTTTTGGTTTTTTTTTAAACTTTATTTTTAATACAAAACCTTATTTTTCAGCATGTATAAATATGATTTCCACGCATTGTACTGATTAGTAAGAAAGATCTGCAAGTGGGAGGATGAGCTTATGGCTGGTTCTGTGGCAAGGAGCAGGTGTCTGGCCTTTTGCTGGAAATCTGTAGCTTGGTTATGTCTCTGCTTGGATGTTGCCTTATTTCTGAGGTGAATAAAAACCACACACAGACTTGTGCTCCTTTTTATAGAAGCAGGGAGGTGCCCATGTTAACTGAAAATAATGTTTTCTTTCTTTTAGCTCTGCATTGCAGAGCATCTGCAGCTCAAATCAGCAGCAAATTCCCTGGAATGCTGAGGGGAAAGCTGCAGCTTTGGGAATTTTTTGCAAAGTGTTGGAGCTCTTGGTGTTGTCAGCGCACATTTTCCTGATATCAAACTTAAATGAATTTTAAGGAAGAACGTTTGTTAGTGTGTTGTTTAAATTGTTCATAAAAGGGCTTTTCACTTGCTGTTGGTTTCAATGAGGAGGCAAAATTAAAGGGGAGGGGGGTTCGAGCTGCTCTGCCAGGGTAAATTGATTTTCATCCTTTTCATTTTGTAAACTCATTTGGACCCTGGTTCTGACTTACTTGGAAAGGTACTTATTTCTTTTCCCATTATGGGTGATGTTAAATGGGAACTTTTTTTAGCAGTCTTACAAGAAATTATCTAAGTCATTCTCTCTGATTATTCTGTTTCCCCTTCCCCCTTTCTTGGCATACTGTGTCTGTCAGATGCTCCTTGAGATTTATCTTGGTGATAGACAAAATATTTTTAAAACTGGGATATTTCAAGAAGATTTTTATTTTATATATCTTTGTCAGAAAAGCTGCATGGTATTGCAGATTTCAATCAGCTGCCTGTCCTACCTTCTTCTGGAGCTTTCCATTTTAGGAAGCAGGGGATTTATGAATAACTTAACTGCCTGAATTTAGTATACTTTAGTTAAAAGGAAGTTAGAAATACATTGTTATTACACAGAGCCCAAAACAGAAGCTACAGAAGTATTTAACTTGCAACTGTTCCATTTTCAGCTCACAGAACTGTGGGGCATATTTTTTCATTCATATTAATTGAATTTTAAAGTGACCTTGTACATGTATTGATTTGAATTAAAATTTTCTACATCAAGGACGAGCTGGCATATATCCTTCAGGCAAAATATTAAAAAGCCAAGTGCTGTCTTAACAGGATATCGACAGGAGAAGTTGAAATTTAATAGGAAAAGGTGGCTTAGAAAGGAAATTGTTGCCTTTTTGTCACAATTGAAAGGTATCTTTTCTGTATAATCAAAGACATTTCTTTCAGTTGGTACCTGTGGAAATGCAGGGACATTTCAGTGCCCGTTAGAGGGACCATCTGGATGAGTCTTGACCTCCAGGAGAAACCTGCGCCGTTGGAGCTTGGAGTAGAACTATCAAATTACTGTTTTACCAAAGCCATTAGTTTGTTATTGCCTTTCTTCAGGTGGTCTGTAGGGACACAGTTGTATGACTGTGGTGTGAATTTGATTCCATACATAGATCTTTTCTGAACTCAGACTCCACATAGCCATGTTGAGCAGGAATTGAAAGAAAATGGTTTGCTGAAAAACACGATCTGAAAAATAGGTTTGAGTTGAACAGGAACATCAAGTCCTGAGAATAGTTACAAATCTTGATTACTAGAGGAAAAAATAAAGGGTATTGCATTTACTCTGCACAGTATGGAATGGGCTTCACCCTGAAAATAGCTGTGGAACACGCTTTTGGCTTTGAAATCCAACAGCATCCTCCAGTCTAGTGACAGGCTGTTGTTCATTCTTTGTGCTACTACCCTCATTCTTTCAGTGCTGTTAAAACAATGAACTGTAATTTCTCTGAGCTATGCTTAGTTTTACAAAATTTCTGCTTCTGTCAGGCTTAACTAATGATGCAGTCCTACAAAAATCATCAGAAAGTCTGGATCTGTCTCCCAGCCAGCGTAAAATCCATGGGAGTCCCGCGTCAGAGGAGGAGTGGTACAAAGTAGCTGGAGTGCCACACACGGGATCTTTCAGCTTGTTACATTCCACTCTTCACCCTGAGGATTAGTTCGTGAACTCGTTCAGGCTCTACTAGTCTCCCTGTCCCAGGCCAAAGACTTCCCATCAGGATTTGTAGCTCTGCCCTGCTGTTTTGTGATTATAAATGCGGTATTTACAGTAGCTTGGGTAACTTCTGCAAAGCTCTGTATGGTCACCCCATTCCTACCCCCATTTCCCCTCCCAACCCTCCTCCAGGACTTCCTGCATCCGCTTTGAGTGGAGCCTTCGTGCCACACTTCTCATCCTCCTCCTTAGAGGGAGAAGCATTTTGGCACTTCAGAGTCTCTGAGTTATTCAGCACCAGGTTGGGGTTACTTGTGTTGGAACCAGGTGGTGGGAAGGAAGCATTTGCAGAATGTTAGCAAGCAAAAACATATAACAAATCATTAATGATGAATATTGACCGGATGCCTTTGGGTGTGGATTTGTCTGCTGAGGTCAGCATTAAAAACACAGTTGTTCTAGTGTGTGTTTATCTATACAGGATGGAATGTTGGGACATGGACAGAAAATGAGCTGCTGCTGGTTGGGAAATATTAAAATGAACTAATTGTTTCTTTTTTAACTCGGTTCTCTGCTTTTGTGGGTGAGGAAAAACTCTAATAATCCCTGTGTAACAAAACACAAAGGCAGAATTCTTGTTAGACACACATCTTAACTGTATTGAAGTGCAAGTTCATCTTTGAAATGTAAATTGATTTTTAGATTAAAATGCCTTCATTATTGCATTTTTGTCAATAATACAATTTAGGCTTATTTCTGTTGTTATACTCTGGCTGACCTTATATGTTTTCCATGATACTAGTTTTATTCTTTGCACTTTAGCACTTTGACAGGAGAAAATTAAACCTTTGAAAATGTAACATTTTTACTTTAAGCTGTAGTTTCCTTTGAAATAATTTTACATTTTTATTGGACCAAAAACGTTTTCCATTAAACTCATGGCATGCTTTTACAAGCCAGCATTAGGAGAGTCCGATTCTTCTTTCAAATTGTGTTTCTCTAAGTGGACTTATATTGGAGAATATCAAATTCATCGAAAATAATCACATTTGCCCATTGTTTTTGACAAGTTATTGAGTTGTGGTGTTAATAAAATGGAGAGAATTGCTTGGCAGTGTCATGTCTGCACCAGGGAATTCTGTGAACTCATACATTTTCAGTTGCAAATGAATGTTTGTTTGTTCTGCACTTTATAGTCTCTCTCCTCCTCATAACACACGCTGCTTTTAGATCTTTTATTTTGGTCTCTCTATAAAATATTGAAAACTGAAATTGCATCAACTTAAGCTGTTAACTTGATGGTCTTATGAATTCAAACACCATCGACTCGCCTTCAGCTTGTTTTTGTCCTTCCTTCCCAGGTTACCTTAGGAAAAGTGTTAAAAGTGATTGTGGTGATGAGGAGCCTCTTCATTGACCGGACAATCGTCAAAGGGTACAACGAGAATGTCTACACTGAAGATGGCAAGGTGGGTTATTGCACATCCATCACATTTCATTTTTTCCTTGGTATTTACATGGCAGAAAACAGGGATCCCCTCACAAGTACCCTGGAAACACAAAGCTGGCAAAGGCTGTGGGTGTTTGCGGAATGCACTGGTTTCAATTTGTCGTGCTTTGCTTGAATTTTGCACACCCAAATCTCTGGCTTCTGTCTAAGCTCCGAAGCCTTTGCTTGAATTTCTAATTTATCACCTTAGACCCCCGTTGATGCATTAGTAGTGTCTGCTGAGAAAACCTTTTTGCAGTGTAGCAGCACATCAGTAGCCCAAGGTTCAGCTTTTCTGGGAGCCATTGGGGAATCTTGGGCTGGTTTTGTGCTCGACTGGACAAACACAAGGGAGAGGATCTTGCGTAGGTAAGTCCCCAATAATTTGCCCGTTGATGGCAGCACATCTTGAGCAGCAGCTCCTAAAGCAAGTGTTACCTGCTTCCACAAGTGGTTTGTGTTGTGAACAGTTCACCCTGCTTGAACCCTGAGATCCCCCGTGCCTGCACACACTCCATATGGTTCTCTTTAGTGCAGCAGGAGATGTTAACGGGACCTGACGGCCTTCAGCTCCGCGTGGTTCTCTTTCCAGGGTGGAATGGTCTCTCTTACAGGGACGTCCGCCAGGACTCTCCGTTGCCAGTGACAGCACTAAATACCTCCATGTTTCACATTGTCTCTCTGGAGCTTTCCCTTCTGATTATAAAGCCTATTAAAATAAGAAGTTCATTATATCAAGATGAGTATTTGGCACCCATAGGCCATGTTATAATGAGGTGAGACTTCTTTTCCTTTCAGAAGTGATAACTGTGTTTTAGCACACAGAAGCACGTTGTGTACTGACCCAGAGTTCAGTGGCTCTGAGTCTGAGCCTCTGTTCTGTGGAAAAGGCCAGGAGCTGAGCTGCTGATGGAAATAGTGCAGCTGCATTTCCCAGGTGAGAGATTCTCCCTCGAAGGGCAAGGGACTGGCCTAAGAAGTAGTAAAATAAAAATTGCTGGATTTTGATTTGCATTATTCAAATGTGCAGGTTTAAATACCAGTTTGCCACAGAAGCAGCTGCTCTGTTCTCCCTGTATATTAGCATAAAAATACAGAGTTACAGCCCCAGCTCCTGCTCACCCCGAGTTCTGCACAGAAGGGAAATGATAGTCTGCCAAAAGAGCAGTGACAGTGCGTGATGGATTCCCGTGTCACACTTCATTTGGGTGGGCTCGTTTTCTCTGATGAATCCAGTTTCCTTTGAAGCTCCCTTGAAATACAATAATGCTCTATGTGCTGAAAAGCTAAGTAAGGAGTTCCTTTCTGAAACTCAGCATCTGGCGTTGGCCTTCTGTTGAGCTCAAGGTTAACTCTCCCGAGAGCCCCACACTGTTCCTCTGGCGTTGTTTGCTGCGCAGAGAGAGCAGGACCTGCCAAGGCCAGCTCTGGGCATGGGGCACTAACCTTTGCCTGCTGTCAGTGGGGAGCAGCTCAGCTCCTCCAGAGCATCAGTGTTAACACCTGGCTTATCTTCTTGCTTTAAGCCAGTCTGCAGGGGAGTCTGTTTCCTACCGATTTAGCTTTCTGTGTCCAACCCTGGGCTGTGAGGCTGCTCTCAGGAGCGTCCCTCCCACGACCTTTACGTGGCAGTCTGCTATTCCATTGGGCATCCCGGGGATTCTGCAAGCCTGAAGGTCTGTGCTTCAGGTATAAATAGGAACATTTCATTTGACTTAAGTAGAATTGCAGTTGCAGCCGCTTAAATCATGAGTAAATTTGGCTTGGAAGATTAAATAAATGCGTAGCTTGCTAGTTTTGCCAACTGGAGCACATATTGACAAACAGTGAGCTCCTTCTTTTTTTTTCCCCCTAATTAACTACACTGGTAATTGGAGAATAAGAATAAGATTGTGCTCTTGCAATGATTTGCTTTCCTCGTTGTGCCTGCTGGGAATGAGTGATTACAGTGAGTTACAAACACAGTCCATTGCAATTCCTTCCCTGTCACAACAGATGCTGTTGGGAAAGTACTTCAGTGAGGTTTCACCATACGATTCTGACTTCTCAGTTTGTAGCCTGATAGCATGAAAAATGCACTAGCATTCAGGAGAGACACAGAAGAGTAAGAAAAGCATCAGCGAGTATCATCTTTATTAAATACCAGAAATATGGAGAACCCTCAGGAACACAGTAGGAGGTGATCATTTTTCCAGTGAGCAGTTTACACAGTTATTGTTGATTTGGGAGTTAGCTTATATGTTCCCAGGAAGCATTTAATATTTGTAAACAGCAGTGAGAAGATGATCTAGGTGCTTATCATACAAAATGGCAATGCTGAAGGGCCTGTATTTCTGTGAGCCACGTTGAGGAAGTCACACTGGATTAGTAGTTGTGCTTTTTAAGTGAAATAGGTAGATGAAGGTCTGTCGAGTCACCCTCCAAACGGCACAAGTTGGAAGATCCTTTAAGTAAAAAAAGTGAAATTCAGTGGGGGACTTTGTCCAAGCACAGCAGAGTTTGGGCCAACCAAATGTGTTCAGTGGTACTCAGCAAAAGAGGAACTGGGAATCACTGGTCACACAGACAGTAAGTGAGAAAGAGACTGTGCACAGAAAGGCCAAAGATATCCTAAATGATAAGGTAGTCATCATTTATTACTGAAAATACACTGTTTTAGCAAATTTTGCATCATTGGGAAGAAA
Organism: Lophotriccus pileatus; assembly: GCA_035583135.1. Classification (NCBI taxonomy): domain Eukaryota; kingdom Metazoa; phylum Chordata; class Aves; order Passeriformes; family Tyrannidae; genus Lophotriccus; species Lophotriccus pileatus. The sequence goes on from JAWWES010000038.1 coordinate 4,380,062, forward strand.
AAGGGAAGAGATGAGTGCAAACAGCAGAGGTGTTGATAGTCTTCTGGTCCTTTAGTCAGGCAAATCTAGGAAAAAAGTCCACAAATATGGGTGTTTCTCACCGCTGTGGAACTGCGTGGGGACACACCAGCAGGTACCCAGGAAAGCTGACGCTGCATTTTCCACGTTGCTTTATCTTGCATGCTCTGCTGTGTAGTTTGACAGGTACTTACAGGAAAGCTTTACGTGGTTTCTGCTGTGAAGTCGAGTTAAATTGGGTCCTCCCTCTTATGGATTGAATTACTTTCAGAATTAAGGTGAAAAAAATAGAAATTTCAAGCTTGCAGCGAGTAAAACAAGACACTGCATTCTGGGGCTTTATTTTCAGGCTTTGCTTATACAGACAGAATCATTGCATTTCTTAAGTGCTTCATGTACTTCTCTCTTGAATTATTCACAGACCCTGCAGAATATGTCTTTGCCAAGCTGCCAGCTGCATAACTTTGACATTTTTGGTGACACTTTGCAAAAACAATAGGTGAGAACTGGCAGGCTGTGACATGTCTGGGTGCTCTACCTGCTCGCTCTGCAGTCTCTTGCTCACCATCCTAACCCATCATGTCCACCACAGACTTGATGCATTTTAATTAGCCTCATGATTTTAGTGATGGCACAGTGCCACCCTTAATTTCAAACTGTGACATACTCATTGTGCACTGGAATTTAACCATGGATGGTAAATTAATTACTGGTGTTGTCCCGATTCTGGAATAAATGAAGCTATGCACTCACCTTTGCAGGGCAGGTGGATGGTCAGCTGAGCCATTAGAAGCCCTGGTTTGCCAATAAAAATAAAAACATGTTGGGAATTTTGGGCATAATAATTCCATGCTTTTCTTGGTAAGTAGAGGCCAAGAACCACCTTGACAGGGTGTAGTTGGAGTGGGTACTTCTCATCGCTGCCAAATTCCTGTTATTGCATCCCTTAGACTTAACTAAAGGAACATAAGTGTCTCAGTTGAATTCTCATGATAAGGAACTTGGGTTATGTTAATGCTATGGCTTCATTAATTACCCCATATCAATAAGAAAAGGCAGCTTTTAGCCTCCTAGCGTAAGAGAGGAAAAGAAATAGTCGTATCAAAGGAAAGCTTCAAAGACAGGCAGAGCTGTCTCTCGGGTAATTTCTGATCCCTGCATTCTCACCACTTCAAAGCTGGATGTGTGTGTGTTTGGGTGAAGGGGGGGTTGAATCCGATTTCTTTAATAAGTGTTGGCACCGGACCTGTTTGATATCAGATGCAGGAACATTCTGATTTGTTATCGCCTTTGAAATTGTTCAGACGACCTTCAGAAAGTGGCCTCTTGTTACAGCTGCTGGGGGTGGGTGGGGAGAGGGGGCACTGGGAAAAAAAGCCCCAGTTTAATTCACATGCAGAGGATGCCCTGAAATTGTGCTTTCAGCAGTTTTTTTAGTTACAAATGTGTGTCTTGATTGAAAGTGAAAAGTTGAAGAATAATAGACCTATAACGATGCATTCTTTAATCTGCCTCTGCCTTAATCCTCAGCTTCAGGGGGAAAGGTGGGCTCTCATTTAGGATGTATGCATGGAGGGGGGGTGGGATTGGTAGCTTTTTCTTTTCTTCTTTTTTCTTTCTTTTTTTCTTTCTTCCTTTTTTTTATCATGGAGAACATCATGTCTATAAGACAGACATTCATTACTTTTTCAGCTTTTCCATCTCTGTGCCAACTAATGAACATTCAGAACCTGTTGGACTCATCTTAAAGCAGCATCTGAAGCGGACTTTTTTTGAGTCTAACTAGAGAGGATCACATACTTGGTTTGATCACTGGAGATTAGCAAAACCATATATACATTCCAATTACAGCAGCTCTGTGGTCAAAGAAAGCCTTAAATTACATGAAAACAGGGCTTTTTTAGAAAATATACATTAATTTTTTATTTTCAGATGTAGATTTTTCTAATGTGGAAGTGCAGTGCTGCCTTCCCAGCAGGCCCAGGTCGAATAATACCATGTGGATCAATCCTGGGTCCAAGTCTGGGCTGAACCCTCGGAGTGTTGGTGTTCTCACAGGTCCTTGATCCCACCCCAAGAGCCAGAAAATGTAAAAAGGTTTGGAGGGATGTGCCTCAGGGTACTTGTGTCTTCATCCAGCCTGGAAAAGGCATTGAGACCTCAGCTGCCTTTTGTCTCACGGCAAGGTCAGCGGTGCTGAGCCAAGAAACATCGATCCTGAAGGGATTTGTGAAGTTCTTTAACATCACCTCCTGTCCAGACTGAGGACTGGGGATACAGGAGTCTCAGCTGTACCAGCGTTTGGACATGGGCCACTTAATAGTGTTACTCTTAAAAGAATGAGAGCTTTTAGCATTCTGAACATCTTTAGCGTTGTGAATTAATCATGTGGGTTCAGATCCTTCCCCGTCTCTTCCCCCCTTATAATGTGTTTTATTCACTTTACGTGATTTCCTTGATTTCAGACTCTTTTTGTGCCTTTTAAGAGGCTTGTAATGTCAGAACTTAAAGGAACGTAAGTAGAAATAAAATAATCAATTGTACCAGTAAAGGAGATAAACCCCCAATTTGGGAACCCGTGTCCAACGGTGGTATCAGGCACTAGAGGGGTCACCCCTGCTTCATAAATTCACTCCAAATATTTTCTTCTGTCTAGTCTAAGATTCCTGAGTTTAATGCTGTGTCAAACACCTTTCTTGTGCACACAGGATTGTTGAGTATACTGGGATCTGTAGAAAAAAAAGAAGTGATTTGCAAACCTGGGACTGGAAATTCCTCTTGTTTTTCCTTGCTGCTTTTCCTTGTCAGAATACAAGATATTGCACAGGGCAAATTGAGGCATTGGCAGGTCAGTTGTAATTGTTTAACACTGAGCCACTGGGTTGTTTAGCAAGGATTGTTAACCCAGCCTTACCTTCTGGCTTGTGGGGCTAATAAAACTTACATTTCAATTTTGTTCCTCTGGTTTGTGTATAGTTGAGCACACATTTAAGTCATGGATGTGTGCAGTTATCTACAACCTTAAATCTCTTTTAGTGTGATTTTTGTCTGCAAATGTAAATGCAGTTTCCTGAGGGATGTTTTATTTAGCCCCAGCAGACCAAAGCTTTGGCTTAATTCATCTAAATGTTCTTTGTGTCGTTTGTAACTGAATCACTTATTCAACACAAGACAAGCATAAACTTAGTAAAAATGCCCTCATTTTAGAAACAGACTGAAGCTGAGGAATATTTGCATAGATCAGCCACAACCCCATACAAATGAAGATTTTGCTTTTTAAAGAGAACCCATTAATTCAACAGGTCTCGAAGATATAATTTTTCTATTGAAACTGTGCTGAACTATGTTCATTCTTCATTGCAATACAAAGGAAATCTTACATTATTAATTCCCTTTCTCGGTTTGCAGCAGGTGAAGGCTCTTGGATCAAAAGAGTGAACTGAGAGCTACATCTCTGTCGATCTGTTTGCTCTTTTAATTTGAACAGCTGCTTCTTTATGTGTGGTAATATAGAACTCTTTTTTTTTTTTTTTTCCTAGCTTGACATATGGTCTAAATCCAACTATCAAGTTTTTCAGAAGGTAAGTCTCACATCATTATCTCTACCTAAGGCACATGGGAGGTGTGTGGAGTTTATTTGAAATATCTGGGGCCTCACGTTAAAAAATTCAGAATTTATTCTCTGTCATCACAACTTGCAAATGACAAACAATAATCTGCAATGGTGGAAAGCTGTGAGTAGAAAAGAAGATCACTTCTGCTGCTGTTTAATTTGGATTTATTTCCCATCGCAGTTCCAGTCCATGGTTTGGAAATAGGAAGCTGGAGATTATACTACATTAGCCTTAAAATTTCATGAGGAATCTTTGAGCACTCTCTCTTTAGTTTAAATCTTGTGGGGAAGGAAGGGCTGTTTCAGGTTTATTTGTTTTTGTTTTGTTGTTTCATTGGGGTTAGTTGCCCCCCTCTTGTTGGGGCTTGAGTTTAAACACTCAGCAGAACTCACTTTCCAAAATGAATTTGGAGATGTTTTCCGTGATGTTATTTTGGCTGCTCCTCTTCCTGTGGTGGTGTAAGCAAAAGGAGTGACTTACTGGAATAAATTCCATGCCAGAAAGTAAGAAAAGACCGATGAGAGAATGGGAGCAATAAAAATAAAACTACTAAGAAGGTTAAAGTGTATTTCAGAAAGATCTATATCTTGCTATTTTCAAGGAAGAGAAGATTCCTCTTTGAAGGCCTCCTGTCAAAATGCTCTAAGTTCAGATTGATCCTGGTTTAAATTCCAGTTTCCTTACCTTCAAGCCACAGTTCAAGGAGCTGGAGTCTCCAGCTTTCCTTTCATCTGCATTTGTGGTTTGTGAAACAAATGGGGGTCAGGGACTCGAGAGGGCATAAAAACAGGGGTCAGAAATGGGGCATATGGGCTGTGTTTGTGCATCTCCCTTCCAAGATTTCAGTTACAGTCAGCAGGGAAGGCGTTTGACCTGTGATTTTAACCTGCTGGAGATCAAAAGACAGCTTTTTTTTTTTTTTGGGGGGGGG
>JAWWES010000038.1:4384724-4417358 GCA_035583135.1 Lophotriccus pileatus
GGGGGGGCTCTCCCTCTCTGCTGAGCATTAAAGCCAAACTTTGCTGCAGTTGATTCTTTACCCCAGAGATTAGTGGACTAAATATTCTTTCTTTTTTTAGCAGGGTAATACAGTGGGAAGTAAACCAGCATTTGTTTATCAGTGTGCTTGAAAGTAATTTTTGCAGTGGAAGAATTGAAGGTTCTGTAATTACCTGCATTATCTCGATTTCCCACTGTGTGGATTGGTTGGACGCTCATTTTTGGGCACAAGATTGTCTTCCTGGATGTTTTGTTTAGAACAACTTTGAAGGGTAAAATGGAATTGCTGTAATTTGTGCTAAATGATAATAAATCATGAGGTTTTGATGATATAATTTTAGTTGTCTCTAGCAAGATAACAGAGTAGAGTAAATGTAGAGTTTGCTTAGTCCACGTTAAGGACTTGGGGAGCATAAATAAGTAGAGGATATTTCTCTTCAGGTCCAGGTGATGCCTTCAGATTAGGAGTGTAAGAGGTCAATGAGAAAACATGAAATACCCCTCTTACTCCTGCCTCTGTGGCTGCAGAGTGGATAAAAGACTCTGTTCTCTTCCTAATTCTCTAAAATATGATAAGACCTTAATATTTAAGTTCCTGTTTTCCAGTTCTCTCTTGATTAACAACACCGAATGTATTAATATTTACCAAAAACAACCCCAATCCAGAAAGGCTTCAGGGGGAGGGTGGCCTGTGCCCAGTTGAGCAGCTGTCTGTGGGGGGTTTTTTATAGTAGTTTTGTAGATTCTGTTCCCAGCTCTGTCACTGTGGTGCCTTGGACAACTTAACCTCTCTTTGGATCAGTTTCTGCATCCCTTATGTTGGGATAATACTTGCTGACTTCACAGGAGCTCTCACTGAATTGGTTCCACAGTGCTCTCAGATTCTTGCCTGAGAGATGTGATAAAAATGCAAGGGGATGGCACTTTCTAATCAATAGATTCTGTACAATTGAGCTGATAGTTGAAGAAGTTAAGTCCAGGACCTATGTCAGGTGTTCAACCAGCTGATGAAAAGTGCTGTGGTTCAGCATAGTAAGTTTTCTCTCTGTGGTGCTGTGCTTTGTTTGATTTTCTCTTTATGCTCTGAAGCTTCACTTATATCTGTTTGTAATACCCAGGAGTAGTGATTTACCAATAACAAAATGAAGGAATTAGATAAAATAGTGTTACAGAAACCATTATACTGTGTTAGTAGTGTAGGATCTGTACTGCAGCATCTTCAGAACAAATGTTTTCATGCCATTAAAAAATCATCGGCAAATGTGTCAGAGCACATCTGAATGTTCCTGAAATGTGTTTCTCATGGCAGTCACCAGTATGGCAATGTGGAAGTGCTGTGCTGAGAAGGAAAAATAGGGATTGAGTAACTGCTCCCCCCGGAGGAGGAGGCTGGGCAGCCCTTTCGCTCTGCTGTAAAATCCATCCCCCCTCTGAAGGGCAGGGCCATTTCTCTTTAAAACCTGCACCAAGTTCTCAGACTCTCATTTCAGTGATAATAGAACAACATCTGGAGCTCACAAGATCCCTGCCTGGGGGAGCTGCAGGCCTGTCAAATTCTCACAGGGTTGCAGCACGACTTTCTAGGTTAAGGACCAGAGACCTCTGATCTTCAATCCAACCCTGTCAAACGAAGCTAAATTTGCCCTGACTTTTTGTTTGCAAACATTGGCTGTGTCAGCAAGGCTTTTCTCTCTCCTTCTTATTAGGCAGGATAGCCGAGTGTGTATAACCTGATGGGGGCCGGCTCCCCGAGGGCCCATTACTGTTAAAGTGTACAGTCATTTCCCGAGTTCCCTGGAGACTCCTTGAAGCTGGTCCTGGGGTGAATAAGCCTTATTGGCATTGAATAGACCAGCAGGGTTAGATTCAGAGAATGCAGCTGAGAAATAAGAGGGGGAAGGCTGAAAGGGCAGAAGCACAAGGAGCAAAGAAAAGGTTTTTCAGGCTTCCACGTTGGTGTGACATTTAAGCTCTGCAGGAGCAGCGACTGTTTTCATCTTAAACCTCCTCATTGTAACACCTCGTGTCTGCTGATCCACTAACACAAGAGGGGCATAAAACAGGAAATAAGGAATGGTTTGGGGGCTTAAGTGTTGGTGGGCAGAGCGGGATACATGAGGGCTGCATAATTCTAGCTCAATGTGCAGAGGGTTAAAAAAATACATATTGTAGAGAGTGGTGAAATGCTTATACTTTTGCATTCAAAAGAGAGGGGAAAACATTGAATAGTGGAACTGCTGTGAGTAGATCAAACTGGGAGTTGGTGTCAAACATTAATTGTCATTTATCAAGCTACTCAGTTATGAGCAGCATAGCTGTTGTTGCTGTGTCCTGTGATCAGTTTGGCTGTTTAAGTCATATGCAAAGGCTTTAATTTCATATATTTCATTCTGAGCTCAGAGTCCAACCCTTATTTTCACCTAGATACTCTACCAGTTCTGTCATGCCACAAACAGGTTTTGTTTTGGCTTGATGTGCTTCTCCCCAAAGCACGTTTTAACCAAAACTTGGAGGAGCTGTTTGTGCCTGTCCAGCTGTTTGTGAGCTGCATGATCCCAGGGATGGAACTTTCACCACTACAAGGGCACATAAGTATTGTAATGTATGAAGATGTATTCTTGTCAATCATCTCAGAGTGAAATCACATGCAGGATGAATGCATGCATGAGAAATTCTGGGCTGCTGCTGCTGATGTGTGTTCAAGGAGAGGAGATGGGCTGTTCCAGGGTCACCTGCTCGGATGCTCCTGTGCAGGATCAGTCCCTGGCTCTGTTCAAAGACCTCCTTGGGTGAAATAAAACCTCAGTGACCCAGTCCAAACCAGCAGAACAAGCAAAATAATAACTTAAACACTCTCTGAACTCTGAAAACAAAGGATAAATCCTATGTTTCAGAGAGGTCTGGTAGTGCTTTCCTGACCTGGGAGTGGGGAAGGGTGTGGAAAGGATTTGTGTGAGTTCATCAGCATCTGTTCCATACATCATCCTTCCCTGCACCTCTCGGCACCACATTCCTCCAGAGAGAGTCAGATGTGTTCTTGGAGAGAAAATTAAGTAATGGGAATCCTTGGAAATGAGCAAAGGCACTCATGCAGTTTTCCACGCTGTAAAAGGTCTAAACACTAATAAAATAACTTCCTCTTTTTTCTTTTTTCTCTTAGTGCTGTGATCAGCCTGCAGAGCTCATTGCTACAGGCTACTGTTAAGGCCATGAACTTACAAGGGTTTAGAAAAAAAAAGAAATTAAAAACCTTCCAGGGGATTTAGAGAATCCCTTTATATGAGAGGGAGTCGTCAGTGCCACCGGGGGAATAAACCGGTAATAAGTGGTGAGGAAAGTTGTGGCTCTTAAAGGCAGCTTTGCACCTGCTTTTGAAAAGTGTATTTCCTGGCAGTGAGATGAAATACTAAGAGAGAAAGAGAGGTGTTATAATTTAGGCATGTGATGTTTGTGTTTTTATGGTTTAGTTTTCAGGCCAGGTTATAGCTTTAATGCATCCATGGAACACACCTGGTCTGTGGTGGAGCAAAGCTGGTCTTTGGTTTTATGTTGCTTATCCCAGCTACAGGAAACACTTGCTCAGCTTTCTCCACCTGTGAATTGTAGAATTGTAATTTTTTTTTTGATGGATTTTCCAGCTTTGGGAATGCTGTGTGGCTAACCAGTGTCATCAAAGCCCAATAAAGCCATTTTTTGGATGTGTCACCTTTGGAAAGCACATTCCAGCAGAGCAGTTCTGTTCCAGTGCATTGCAAAGCTTTCTGTGAAAAATTGAGTCTCTTTGCCAGAATTTGTTTTTCCCATGTAACTGAAGTCTCTTCTGCTCAGTCTCCAAGTGCTTAGTTAAACAGTTGCTACTTTATTTAGCAGAATTGTGCTGCAGGAGATTGTCTTGTTTTACCTTTTTTCAGACAAGAAATGCAAGTGCTTTTCAATAGAGGGATTGTGAAATATTGAACTTTTCTGCAAGATCTCTTGAAAATCCATTTCAAGGTCCAGAGCAGCAGCTCAGTCCCAATCGATGTGCGCTCTCCAGAATATGTTCCCCTATAAAAACAGGCAGAGAAATTAGAAAGTGACCCATAACTTAGATAGCAGTGGGTAAGGCAGAGCCATAAAAGTGAAGTTAATAAAATAAAACCCTGAAATGTACAAAATATCATCCTACACCCAGAATAAATTAGTTTCTGATTCCAGCTTGGCTGGAAGAAAAGTGTGTCCCCGAAGTGAGCTGGCGCATATGCAGCTTGTTTTGCTTTGCTTTGGTGTGAAATCCTATTGCCATTAGTAAAGCTGGGTATTGATCTTTTTGGGTTATTTTTCTTCTCCTTTTTTTTTTTTTCCCCCCATATTTCCTCTCCTTTTTTTAATCATGGCTGGTTTGTGCTTTCTCTCATCATCTCTGTTATCTTGGGGGGTTAATTCTCGGTTCACTCCCCTGCCCTCCCAGTTTATCTGTTGCCCAGCTCTTTCCTGGGTTGGGGAGGGAGGGGAGGGGTCATTCCCCTGCTCCTCTTCCTCAGATTTGACACCCACTCTGATCTTTTTTTGGATACCAGCAGTTGCTTATGGTAGAAATTGGCTTCTTTTTGTTCAGGAAGCATTATTAGTGTTCCAGCAATGCTGGGATGGCTTTTATCTCCTCAAGGAATCTCATTAGCTCCACATTACAATAGGAACAGCATATGGGTAACTTTGCCAAAGTGGACAGTCAATTTAAATTTGTTAATAGCACTATTTTTTTTTTTTTTAAGCAACTTTCTTCAGTGCCAAGAGAAAACAACTTTGTTGTTCAGGAAAAAAAAAAACCACAAAAAAACAAACCACGCTTTGTTAGAAGTAGAAATACAGCAGAAGGAGAGCGGCTGCTCATAAATATCTTCAGAACTTTCTATTCTTTGACATGTCTGGTACTATCCTGTAAAAACAGCATCTTGAAAGAAAAAAATTCAGCTAGCTGGTAGGGCTTGGATTGGCTTCTGAACACTACACGAGATGTGTTTAAAGGAAGTGGCTGGTGTGAGCTGCGCTGTGCTGTTAATCCACTCTTAATCACATCATTTCTGCTATTCATTTTTTGTATGCTAGCATAGAAATGGCTAAAAAACAGTTTTGTGAATAGCTTACTCAAACTCACCAGAATGTGCACAGTCCCAAAAGTTTTCCCTTCCAAATGTCACAGTCACATGTCCTTGCTCACGCTGAATGGAGCAGCTCTGGGAGTCGGATCCCGCTTCTAAAATAGCAGGATAACGCGGAACTGGATCCAGCGTGGGCCAGGCTGAGGTGATGTGGTGCTCTGTGGAGGAAGTTTGCACAGTGTGAATTAGAGCCTGGCTATAGATGGATTTATTCAGGAATATCTCTCTTGACAGATCCACCTCCCTGAATAGCTCCAAGCACGAGCCTCTTTCCTCCGGTGAAAGTTGGAGCGTTCCAGCACAACTCCCGTTGCTGAATTAGATCAGCTACAAAGTCGGGAACAGCTGGAGTTAGCTGGGAATAGCAATGGGAATTTCAGTTCACACTTTGTCTTACTCAAAATTTGCTGTAGTATATAGACAAGCCCTGAGAAGAGCACTACTTCTTCGTGTTAGAACTGGAACAATTTAATTCCTCTCTATGCAGTCATGTATTTTGTTGGATACTTTGATATTGCTGATGAGGACCACTATGAGATGTACAAGTTAAAATATGTGAAAGAGCTCTCGTGGTTTTGTTGGTTTGAGTTCTTTAATAGTCCAGCCCAAGGAATTTTTCTCATCATTTCTTCTATTTAGCCTAGAATTTCTAAGAAGCAGCAACTGTTGACTGTACTGGTAACTGAGAAAGCTGACAGGCTGAATACTGTTAGAGAATTGTATCATAGCTGTCAGAAACTGGCCCCTTCCAGAATAATTTAAAAATTAGAGTCTTTTTAAAGAAATGGGTAGTTTTCCTGATTTTGGTAATTATTCTTATGTATTGTAAATACATATTTATAATACCTATTTTATATCTATTGTGTCCAGCTGCAATTCCTGGATGTGTGATCTTGTTATGGCTCTGTCTGGGAAATTAAAAAGCTTTCTATCACAAACGTTTTAGTAATGCAAGTATTTATAAACCATAATCATATTAATTGATTCCTGGTTTCAGAGGAAATGAAACTCAGTAATCCTTGTACTCCTTGGTCTGCTGCTTCCCCAGGGAATTTATACAGTTTTCCTGCAGATTAACACTGCTTTGTCTGAAATAGGTGAATGAATAAAGGTATTTTCTCCTTTTGCCTGATGCAGGTGACAGATCATGCAACCACTGCCCTGCTGCACTACCAGCTGCCTCAGATGCCAGACGTGGTGGTCAGGTCCTTCATGGTGAGTGTTGTTGGAAAAGACATTTTTCCACCTAGATTTGAGTTTGCTTAAAGGAAGCTCTGGTAGAGCTGTGATTTCTCCTGTTTAAATAAGCTGGACAGTGGAGATGGTAATTCTTTGTCTCTCACACCTAGGTAGGGATGACAGGCTTGTTCTCATTACCTTGGGATAATTAGTGTTGGATAAAAACTCTTTCCTTATGGCCCAGCCCTTTCACACTGTTCCTGCTGTGCCAGGAGCCGAGGTCTGGATGTACAAAATGCTCCACTGGAAGTTCCCTGGTAAGAGGAATTTCCCAGTTGGTGTATTCCAGCTGAGGCAGCTTGTCCAGTATGGAAAGTGATGGGAATTATTTAGAGAATGGTGAGAGGCAGGAACAGGATGGGGAAGGTTCCATTTTGCTGTATCCACATCCAGCCCAAACTTTGTTCCTATGGAATTGCATGTATTTGCCCAGCAGAACAGCAGGTGCTTTGGAGAATCAAGGAAATACTGGAGTATTCAGGTCTTTTCTTACTGAATAAAATTAATCAAATACTATTCTGCTTGACATGCAGATTTAAGTTTATCACCTTTAATTCTGTTTGTGTTTAGAACTCTATTTGTGAAATAAACTTGTGTATAAGCAGCCCTGTTAATCAGAGGGTGGGAAGAAGGGTTTATTACTCAGAATTCCTTCTACCAAGATGAATTTTGGCAATGGAGACTCTGGCTGTTTTCTCTGCAATTCAGACTTTTTCCTTCATTTCCTTCCCTTATGGTACCCCATCACCTGGACCAGTGCAACTGAAACTTTGGAAAACAACAATCTAATTTTGCCATTCCCAGTCTTGAGGTGTGTTTAGCACTGGTTCTTTTACATCCTTAATTTCCACTGTGTAATTGCAGAACAGTCCGACTCCCCTCCCAGCTGTGCTGGATTGGTTGTTTAATAAAAAGGCCACTGAGATGAGAGATTTGCAAAGGCCTTTTTGTCTTGGAGAGCATCTTAAAATAATAGGTTTTGAAAGGTGAAAGCAGCTGTTACTGGTGAGATCCATGTTCACCACGTTTCTGAAAATGAAGGTTTCACAGAGCGAGTCGCAGGCCCGCGTGAGCCGAGGTATTGATTGGACAAAACACTCAAACTTCTGACAAAGCAAAACCAGCCCCACAGCACAAGTGTCAGTATGTTGGGCCTTTCACATGTCAGTTGTGCAATCCACATGGCAGGATATTCTGAAGCCCTAATTCTCTGGTGGCAATGAAGAACCCATTCTTTTTTTTTTTCCTGTCAACAGATGTCTCAAGTGCACAATTTAACTTCATTTACCTATTTTTGTGTTACGGTTCAGAAAATTCGATTTCTTTGTAGTGCAAGCAAAGCCCATCCAAGCTGAAGTAAATAACAGCAATTTACTTGTAGAGTTGTGTCGCCCTTGCCCCTGTATTTACTGCTAAACCCAAAGAAGATCCAGTTCTGTTTGGAGGAGAGTTATTGACGGCCGAGGGTTTGGTTGCTATAGAGAAGGCTCTGATGAAGATGGAAGGATTTGTTTCAATAAACTCAGCTGACCTCTTCTTCAGAGAACAATTTTCTCTTATCGATGTAATTCAATAGGACTTTAAATGACAAGATTCATGTGCATCCTTCACCGTATAAGTCTGCTGGTCTGGGGGGGTTTTAAGCTGTGTATCTCCTGGAGCTGGGAATTGGGTTATGTAAACGTTCATCACTGTGTATGACCATGGGAACAACCCACTTAGAGGCAGAAGCTTTGCCTGGGAACACCTGAACTTGGTCTGTGTTGTTTTATATATACAGTCATCAGTGTAATCAGGTTTAAAATGGTTCATTCTTTTTATGACCAATGAGTATTGATCCTAAAATCCCATTAGAGAGGAAGTTCGTTAGCTGGATGTGGGAGCCCTTCTGTCTCCAGCCCTGAGGAGTCCAGCCCTTTACAGTGTGATTGCATCAGGGGAGTGATGGATGATCATGGGAACAAACAAACCAATATTTGGCTGGAGAAGGCACTGATCAAGAACAATTATATTCCAGTAACAACATGAGGCGCGTTACAACACCCGCCTTCTCTCGTGATGCTCGAGCTGCAAACTCAGAGGGCAGGAATTTCTATTAACAAATTTGCTTAAGTGACTAAAAAAGCGAAAGATGATTAATAAAGTGGGAATTCAGCTGCACACTGACCTTGTCATATTCGGTGTGTTTCTGTTTATAAAATCAGCGCGTACCTCACTGGGGCCTCGCCAGAGTACATCCTCTGTCCTTGCTGTTACTGTTTGACAAGAATGATGACAAAGGGGAACATCCATAGCCAGTTTTCTTTAATTCCTCTCCCTTTTCCTTTTAGACCTGGTTAAGAAGTTACATAAAGCTGTTCCAGGCTCCGTGCCAGCGCTGCGGAAAGTTTCTGCAGGATGGCCTTCCACCCACATGGAGGGATTTCCGAACACTGGAAGCTTTTCATGACACTTGCAGGCAGTAGTTGCCCAGATGAGACCGTGAGGAGTCAACGCTCTCTGCTCTTGGGAGGGCACTGGTGGTCTGAGAGGTGGTTCTATTTCTGAACCTTTCACCTGTGTTAAGCACTGAGGTTGCACTAATACCTTTGACTCTTTAGAAGCCATTGGTTCTGCAGGGCACACGTGAGACTGAGTGAGATCTGATCATAGCAGTCTACACCCTAATGAAAATATCCATGTACAGTTTGTGTTTTGAGACAGAATTTGCGACGCTGAAGACTTTTATAAGCTTGAAATATATTTTGTATTCCCAAACTCGTGCTGGTTGTTTCGTCATTTGATCAACAAAACCCTTGGGTTTGGTGTGGGTTTTTCAGCACTGCTCTATTCTTTAGGGAAACTGGAAACATTTACCCATGCTGAAATGGTGAGGGGCTGATGGTTGTTGCATGGCTGATTACCTGAGTGCTGGGGGTATTTTTGTGGAAGAGATTATGACGTTGATTAAACGTGGAATTTCAAAGGCATGTGGCAGTTTGGAAGCTGCAACGTACTTTCTAAGGGGCGGGGGGAAACAGATGTTTCCCTTTACTAAAACTGTAATGAGAAATGTTAACAAAATCTGCGTGTATTAAGTGGTTAGAAAACGTGTGATGAGCAGTGACAGTCATGTTTTAGAACTGAAAGTAGTGAAATAATTCAGCCCTAAAGCACAGTTTCTGCAGCGCAGACATACAGCGTGTTTCCTAAATGATTTAAAATGTACATGGAACACGCTGGAGAAGAGCAGGATCCCTCCCAGCAATTGCTGTGCTTGGAGTGGATGGGAGAGTTCTGCTCCTACAAGCCTTGGATGTTTTTCCTTCCCCCAGAGGCAGGGAAGGTCCCTGGTCGTGTCCTAGCCCGGGGGTTTTATCACGTGAAGTGCCTTCTCTGGTATTGTTTGAGGACTCCACATTTTCTCTGTCCTCTCCTGAAGGCAAATTTGATTAACTCCACTGCCATCCTCACCAGCACACCCTTGTTTCCTCTGCAAGCCACAAAGGCTTCAGTAATCATCGGGATTGTGGAGCTGGGAAGGGGAGCTCCTTTGTCACCGTGTTTATTTTCAAATAAATTGGTGTTAAGGTACAGTGCTGCAGACTAATTTTCAAGGTTCCTTCTGCCTGTGGACCAGCTTCTGCTGCAGAAAGAAAAGCTGCCCCTCCTGAAGGCTTTGGTAGTGCAAAGTTTGGGTTTCAGTGAGAAGTGCTGAATGAAGTGAATCAGATTTAACAACAAGAAGGGGATGAGTGGGACACAAAACCAGGGCAGAGATGGGAAGGGATCCTTTTCTTGCAGTCAATGGAAAGATATTTCAAAGCGGTTGTTTAATTGAATTTGAACTCACAACATTTTGAAACAGCCCATTTCAGAGCAGTGGAAACTGAAAAATGTACAATTGGGGGGCGGGGGGTAGCACGGTGTAGTTGTGTGGTACTAAATTAACTGTGTTTGCTGGTAACAGAAAACACTGAGCTCCCAAAACCAGCAGCTCCTTCCCGTGGGGACAGTGTGTGGTGTGGGAATTTCAGCTTTCTAGGCACAGAAATCAGTGTGGGACTGGCTCATCCGAAAGAGGAATTGACAGAAGACGTGTTTATGACTTCAGAGGTACAACACTGTGTGTGAAGACTGAACGTGTGTGTGTGTTTGAGGATGTTGGTAATGAGATCTAATTCTTTTTTTCCCCCTATTATTATTATTAATAACAATACTCCCAACCACCGAACTCGAATTGCCGTAGCAGCGGGATAATGGCCATTTCAAATCCAGCTGCAGTTGAATTACTTAATGGAAACTTTTTGTGCTGTTGTTTGACCCAAGTAGCCCCCTCACTACAAAGATCACCCAAGACAGAACGACTTTTGCATCTTCGATGAGCCCGAGCCTTGGAAATAAACAGCCCTTCTCTCCGTCCTGTTACTGTGCTAATTAGGAGGCCTGGGTTTCTGATAGTGTAAGCAATTTTTTTTTGTTAATATAAAGGTCATAATACTGTATCCAGCCTGCCTTAGGCACTGCTGGCTGCCTCCGTTCTGTTTGTGCTTAAATAATGGCGTGGAAAGCAAATCCTGAAGTTCACAGAAGTATTTCACGTGGAATCGTGTCTTGGCACTTGGAGATAATTAGTTGCAGAAAACGAGATCGTCCAAGTCTGTGTGTTAATTGAGCCTGAAATTTTAAACCTGTAATTGGGGAGTCTGATGGAAAGTCACACAATTCACTGTAGGTACCTCAGTGCAAAAATAATTGTCTTACTGAAGTGCAACACAAACTTGTTTGTCACGTTCCTTCCCCCAGAAACTGCAGCAGAGGGGAATCTTCTCCTGGGAGGAGTAGGGATTTCTGTCTCTGTAGGCCTTTAAGGGCAACAGGTTGGAATATTTTCTTTTGGGGGAGTGGAATTCAACTGTCTAAATTCTTGCAAAGCTTAGGAATTCCAGCAGTTTGGATGCAGCCTGCGCTTGTTGTCCTGGCAGTCCGTGAGCTCAGTGTCAGTGCCTGATTATCCCTGAGATGTGGATTTCCAAGGCAAGCAGAGGCTGCTCTGAGTTCTGAATGTGAGGAGTAGAAATTGGGAGGTCACTCCTGCACTGTTGGAATGTGAAGGATAGAAACTGGGAGGTTATTTCTATTTGCAGAGCTGTTCTCACAGTACAGCATTCCAGTCTTCTTCCCCAGCTTTATCACTTGGTACTGGGCATTACTATTTTTCACCCTTAATTAGAAGGGATGGGTGACCAAAAGTGATTTAAATTGCAGGATGGGGTGACCTGGCTCTTTTTTACCGTTGGAGTTTGTTGCAGCTTTTAAAGCAGCTCTGAACTCCAGGGCAAACAGCAAGGACTGTGATCCGTAAGGAATGGTTGGCTCTCACCTCTTCCAGAGCATCTTCCAGACCCGCATTTCTCCTGCAAGGTGAGAGCTGCTGCGGAATCGGGAGTGGCCAAATTTAACAGCAGAGAAAACTAATCCAGACGCAGAAACAAGAGCTGCTTTAGTGGCTCAGGCTGTGTGTGGTGGAGCTGCATCATCCCAGCGTGGCTGTTTCCATGCAGGAATACGTCCAGCTTCCCTCATGCTGCAGGAGAGGTGCAGCCCCTCGCCCTGGGCACTGTACTTGGTGTCACCTGCCCTGAGCCCAACGTGCTCCTCTATCACATCCCTGATGGGAAGAAAATCCTGCTCTATTTTCCCCCCCATGCAAACCCCTCCTGCTGTGCTCGTGGTGCTTGCGAGTGCTAAAGGTTACAAAATCCATCTCTTTGCTAAGAAAGCAACTTAATTAATGTGAAAGTTTCTCTGGCGGAGGGAACCCGCAGCAGATTCGCAGAGCACATTGCAGCCGCTCCCCTTTCCCTCCCCGCACCCCTCCCCAAACCACTTTAATTTCTCTGCCAATATTGGACAAATGTAACAGGCTGACTTTTTAATTTTCTACTCCCAGGTCTCCCTTGTCCCCTCATGCATTTTTCATCACAGCTCATGGCTCCCTCCCTGCCTGCCCTGTGAACAATATTGATCGACTGATTAAGCCATCAAGCCATGGCAAACAACTTTAATTTTCTAACCAAAGCCTTTTAGTTCCCTTTCCTTTCTTGTATATTTGTTGCCTTCTTCTAAAGTTTTTTAATGTCTGCTTGGAAACAAATGCATTTTTTGAATTAGTCCCTCAGTTAATTGGCACAGTGCACCCCAGAGAACAACCCACAGGAAAATATTAACCCAAAAATGCAGTAAGGGAGAGCAGGAAACCCAGGTGCTGTCCCATTCCAAACCCAGATTCACGCTCTGAAACCCACTGGAGTTCTGGAAACCTGAGATCCAGTTTGCCTTGTAGAACACTTTTAAGCCCTGATGAGGATATCAAGTGAAAGGAGATTCATCCCACCCGAATCCCAGGGCTGGCAGGGCAGTAAAAGCATCTTTCTTGCAGACTCAGTGCGTGTGCTTTCAGTGAGGCTTGTCAGAATCGCTCCGTGCGTTTGCAAATTGCTTTTCAAGGTAAAAATGCAGCTTAAATATGAGGATATTTGTCTCTCAGTGGCAGCCCTGGAGCTCTGTGCTGTGCAGTGGTGCTGCAGTCCTGTCTCAGGTGCTGGTCCTTTAGGCAGAGCGTGAATACTGGGTTGTAGGTGTGCCAGGATCCCTATTTCGAGCTTTCCTGGTGTCTCCAGATGCGTGAATTACAGAGATGTGCAAAAACCCTCCAGAGGGACCAGCTGTTGTCCATGGAGAGTTTGCATGTGAGCAGTGACAGAACCAGGCACCTTCACACTCCTGTGACTGGTCTTGGAACTAATACTGATCTGGGAATTAGGCACTCCTTGCTCTGTACCAGACACGCAGAGCTGAGCCCCTGGAGGTGGGGGATGTGGCTGCAGGGGCTGGCAGTGAGGGGGTGAGGAGGAGGCTCCAGGTCCCGTTCCAGCTCTTACCCAACACTGGGGAAACCTCAAATGTCCTTCCTGCCACCCTCACCTCCAGCAGTGTGAGCCCCACACGGATCCGTGGGAGGATTTAGTTCACATACATGCAGTAGGGCCTTAATCCATGTCCTGGGCTCCCTCCAGGGGGGAACTGTCTCCTCATCAAGGCTGAATCCCACAGCCTGTGCCCAGGTCTCCAATTCCCCTGGTTTATCACAAACGCACCATTGCCAGGCAGGGCTTCTGCTCTGAACTCACCTGGTGTCCTTCAACTGAGGAGATTGGCTGCAAGTAAACATGGGAAGTGTCAATTTGGCTGGGTTTCTTCTCATCAGACATCAGCTGTTTTTCCCATGGCCATTCCCTGGCTGGAAGCAGACGGGGTATGGATGAAGTTGGCTGGTTTTTAAGCAGCAGCCCCAAAACAAAGCTGGCTCTGAGTCACTGGGGTTTGTGTTGCCTCTCTTGCTTTGAGGGACAGAGATTCCAAGAGCAGATAATTAGTTCCTATAAAGACACGTGTGTGTCATGAACCCGTTAGAATCTTTGTGGTTGTCTTTTTCCTTCCCTTTTAAAAGAAAATGATCAAAACAAGAGACATTTCCAGAAGTGCCCCTGTTAACACGAGGAGAGCGGTGACCCTCTGGGAGGGCAGGGGTGTGTCTCTGCAGCAAGTGAGGCCTTTTATCATCTGGCATATTATCCTCTGTAAAGTTCAACCACAGCACTAATACCTGATTACTGGGTTTGTGTCCTAAAAATGAAAGGAGGATTAAAAAAAATGAAGTTTGGAACGGGAATGTAAATTGGCTTTTATTGTTCATTGAGTTGGGAGAACCCGGGGACAGCTGAGCATTTCTCATTTTATTTACTCTTTTATGTTAACAAGGAGGCTAATTTAAAATGAGAGTCCTTGTTGCTGGTAATAGAGGGGGTTGTGCTGATCAAAAAGTTGCTCTGAAAACCAGAGGGCCGGGATCAAGGACGGGGGAGTTTTGTCACTCAGGTGCTGAGAGTGGTTGAAAGATGCCTCGGTGCCCCACGCTCTGGTCTTCAACATCTCCAACATTTCCTGCAGATCAGCCCAGGAATATTGCCAGAAAACAACAAATAACGTGGAAAATACTAACAGGGAGATCATTTCGAATTCATGAGAACAAATATTTGCGCCGAGGACGTGATTAGAAGAGTTGCACTCGTGGGCGGCGCCGCGGGCCGGGATTTGTGCACTCAGTTACAATTAACCCCTGGTAGCAACATTCCAGCTATTGAGTTTTCACAACAGGCTGCTCATTCAGCCTCCTCAGGTGAAGAATTATGAGCAGGAACTTTCAGTGTAGCCTTGGTATAAAAATAAAGCTGATAGAGGGGAGAAGCAGCCTGTGCTTGTGCAGCCGCTGCCGTGCCCTTGTCTCTCGCCTCCTGAACTTCCTCCGTGCGTTTTGGGTTTATTAAGGTATTTTTAGCCCTTTTTCTTTCCTCACAGTCTCACTACTGTTGGCAATCCCTCTTTAAATTGCTGAGAAGAAAGCAGGAGTGTCTTTTTAAAGGCACTGAAGTGTCACCAGCCAGGACTCGGGGGTGACAATGGGCCGTGGGTTCCCCTCGGTTCGGAACAATCCGGAGAGCAGCCACGGGCAGAGGTGACCCGTGGCCACTGCTCATTTTCTGCTGGATGAAAAAGTCTGCCAGATGTCAGATCCTGGAGCTGAAGAGGCTGGAACCTGCTGGGGGACCTGAAGGGAAGGGAAATGTCAGATGAGAATGGCAGCGCTGCCGAGGCGCCGGATGGTGCTGGATCCCATGGGAGGGAATAAAGGTGGGGAGGGACAGAGCAGCCCAGCCCCTGGGGCAGGGTGAGGCAAGGGCAGGCGATGTCCCAAAATGCTGAATTTGAGCAAAAATTGCTAAAATGGGACCTTAACAGGCGACTTAATTACATTTTGTTTTCTTTCTCTGAGGTGTTACCCAGCTCTTCTATAAATCCTGCTCTTGTGATAAATTCCTCCTGAGCCAAGAGGTGACTCTGATGGAATGCTCACGTGCTTCCAGAATGCCTCTTCCTAAATTTTCCAAGCCTTGGTTTTCTGACAGAAAGCTGAGATGTGCCCCCAGGTAAGGGGAGGGAGAGAAAATGTACCAGGTCCTTCACGTCAAGGTCTGCTCTGCTCGGGCAGTGGGTGAATTCCCTGAGCTTTGGGTGGCTGTTCCCCCTGTACCTGTGGATGAAGTGACTGATGCTGCTGCACAATGTGCTCCTGGTCTCACCCCCCTGCTCAGTTCAGGTTCCACCACTGCACCCTGGGGCAACACCCACAGAAGGTTACAGTCAAATCAGTCTTTGTATTAAATATTTTTCTCCTACTGGAAAACATGAGGAAATTAAACCCAGAGTATTCAACAAAAAACCCTCCAAGAAGCAAAGCTGATAAGCTCTTCAGATCTGCTTTTTGTTTTCACTGTGCCCCTCGCTGTAATTACAGACATCCGTGAAATTAAAGCTGCGAATGGCTGATGTAAGAGAGTGGAAAGGCCTTGGAAACACTTAAATTGCTGTGACAGGACATTCTGCCACCCTTAAAGCAGCAGTGTGGGATCAGTAAGGAAGAGAAGTCCTGCCAAACTCACCTGTCAGCTGTGCTAATTGTGGTGGGAAAATCAGGTGAGCTCTGATATCATCGCACTGATACCTGTAGAGCTTGAAGGTTGTCTGGTGCCCCCTGCAAGACAGAAATTCCCAAACTTGCTCAAGAGGCTTTAAAACTGTACATTGTCCCCCAAAATTCAGCCTTGATCCCTGGGTTTAGTCCCACACTTGACAGCTCAGTTTCCAAACTGATTTATTTTGCCGCTTTTGGTTGTTTTACTGTCAGTGGACTGTTACAAAACTCAGCAGAGAGGTCAGTGTTTAATTTTCGTCTATTAACATTTTTAAAGGGTTTTCTTGGGAAAGAGGGGAGGTTCACCACTACTGAAAAAGCAGTCAGACACGGGCAGGCTCAGAGCTACAAAAGAGCTGAGTTATCTCTTTTTTAATACAAGCCACCTTCCAGCACGAGGTGCAGAAATCGATACACCCTCACCCGGGTTATCAGAAGCGCTGAAAATATTCAACATTAAATAGTGGTGATATAAACAAAACCTAACACCTTCAGCCCTTGAGATTAAAAGTGGATTTACTTTATTTTTTTTCCCAAGTCCAGTGCCGACAGGGCTCTGCACAAAGCACTGTGTGAGAACTGCTGGGTAGAGAAAGTAAAGCTTTTGAAGGGCATTCAAAAGGCAAAGTAATTAATTTTTTAAAAAAAACAAACCAGAAAGAAAAAAAAACCCCACAACCAACCACCTTGAAGTCACTGGTTTTAAAGCTGCACTTTAAATTGGTGCTGCCAACCAGAACTTTCTCCTCTAAGGCTCTTAGCACAGAGTAACATGCTTTTGGTCTGCTTGAATGCCATTTGAGTTCTGTTGTTTTACAACCTTTAGATAAAGCTACTCCTTTTTAGGCTTCTAGTTCAAAGAAATAACTTTGGGGTATTGTCCTCTCCTGTTATTTCGAGGAAGCTGCAAAAAATACATTTTCTTGGCTTTTCTTTGCTGCACTCAAAGGCCTCAGGGGCTGAAGAGCCTCCTGACTTGTAGTATCCTTCAGACTGAGTTCTGAGGTGTGTTTTGGCACATGTGCTCCTCTCTCTGTCCTCCACATTTGTGCTCAGACTTCAGCAGCTTTCCCCCTCTGCTCAGTGTCTCCTGAAACCAGGAGAACCATCTCCTGATTCTCATTTCAACAGGCAATGCCGGGCTTTTACTGGTCATGGAAAATAGACTTTCTTTAAAATGTAAATTTTGAAAAAATAGTTATGTTCATGTCTTTCACCCCTGAGGTATCACAGGCTTTTACAACCCCTTTTGAATCTCGGATTGATTGACATCGATGGGAGTTTTCCTCTGGCTTTGATAGATCTCAGGCTGGTCCCAGGGTGCAGCAATGCAGTGATCTCTGGAGGGGATGCAGCAGCTGCTAAACCTCACCAGGTGATGCTCTAGGACAAGAGGAGGTGCTTTAGCAGGCTGAGTAAAATACAGGTGGCTCACAAGTTGTATCTGTGAACCCCTGAAGTAGTAAGAGGCTGAAGATGGGTTTGGGAGAACTGCCTGGATCCCACTGTTGATTTAATAACCCTTCCAAAGGTGTCCCTACGGTCCCTATCTGAGCATGGGGTGTGCTGGACACTGAGGCTCACAGACAAGGGGGGTCTGGAACCCACAACACTGGACATGGGAGGGGTGGTGTGCTCCAAGGGCTGTCCTTGGGGTCTGGGATCAGGCATGCTGGATGAGATGTACTGTTTGATGCTCATCTCTCAGTTGCATTGCATGGGAAGGGGAAATGAAGCCTTTTTTTCCAGGGGAGAAAGAGAAGAAGTCCAGATCTCATCCATGGGGAGACCTGATGTCCCTCACCTTGCCCCATGGGCAGCACTGGGATGGGAAGGTGTCAGGTCCCCAGTAAGGGCTGAGGAGCACTGGCCTGTCCTCTCCTCCAAGCACTGTTTGTAGGAAGGTGTTTCTCCCACCAGGATTTGGTGGTACCCCATGAAATGTCTCCATGTTGTGTTACACGGCTCCTTAAAGG
Organism: Lophotriccus pileatus; assembly: GCA_035583135.1. Lineage (NCBI taxonomy): Eukaryota > Metazoa > Chordata > Aves > Passeriformes > Tyrannidae > Lophotriccus > Lophotriccus pileatus. The sequence goes on from JAWWES010000038.1 coordinate 4,402,675, forward strand.
AAGAGCACCATTGTGTGGGGGGGGCACAGACTGTGTTTGCTCAGGCAGTACAAGGCCTATAGAAATATCCAGATCTGTGGTGTAACATGGACATAAATCACACACTGCTTTTTTGTCATGGGCTTGATCAATCTGTGCTGCAGATCCCCCCACTCCCCCCATCCTTAATGATCCGTCCGTCTGCGGCGCAAGATTAATAACGGCCCGTGGGAGAACATTAAGATGACATTATCTGGAAAGAGAGCAAATACCATTTGAAGTTGGGATCAGAATGGGATTGAGGGTCCAAGTTTCTGTGGGAAAAGCTGAGTGACTGCCTGTTCCCTGGAAAAGCCCCTGGTGCACAGGCTGGCAGCAAAGTGGGAGCGCCTCTGTCTTGCTCAGGGCTGGGATGGGGATGAAGGGGCCAAGCTCCATGAAATGCTGGAGATTATCCAGCACATCACCCAAGAGTTCTTGAACACTGGCATGGGACTAACAGGTGCCTTCTCACACAGAGCCCTGAGTGAAGAGCTGATGGATTTTCTCTTAAAGATCTAAAAGCCAAGGGGTGAGATCCCAAGAGACACTCCCAAGTCACCGTCATCCTTTCACACCCTTTCCAGAAGCTCAGCACAAGAAGCAGATGAACTTGTCACAACCCTCTCTCCTCTCCACAGCTCCCTCTCCACTCTGCTGGAGGACCTGTGCACAAAGGTAACTCCTCCGTGTGCAGATGTCCTCCACTTGTCCTGCTCTGAACTATTGGGTTGCAGCTTTTTCTTCCAAGCTCGGTGCTAAAAATACTTGAAAGGTAAACCCTGGGGTGGCTCATTCCACCGATTCATTCTGTCCTGCCTCCTCCTTCCCAAGCAATTTCCCCACAGCCGAGCTGGCTCTTTTATCCCAGTGGAAACGTGGTATTGATCTCGCCACTTTACGAAGGGAGGGGAAACACGGCCCCTTTCATCTTCTCCTTGCAGAGGCTGATCCCCTTGTCCGTTTTGCATCTGTGGATGGGAGGGGTTTAATCCAGAAAGATTGGAAATCTTTACCTTATCGAAGAATCCCCCTGCACAGTGAGGACTTCAGGTGGGGGCTGCAGCGAGCAGGTGGGAAAATAGGGAAGCCAAAGGGATGCCCAGCTCAGGAACAGCCTCAGGTGTTTCTGGGGGTGTAACTGCACACCCAGCGTCGTGTGGCAGGAACCCTCATGTGGGATGGCACCAACCATCTCTCCAAGTGAAACCCAAACTCCCCTGTTTGTGCAATTCCCCCCCTCCCTTCTGCTCCTTCATTAACGCAGTTGTTTTTGAGCGTGAACACCGGGGCTGTAAATCTGAGGCCATTTTGCAGGTTAGGTGAACTGTGAAAAGCAGATTTGCACAATTTGCAGATTGCTTGTTGAGGTGAGAGCTAATGCTGCTGACTCACAAGCTGAGCTGATGCTCTTGGCAATCCTTCCCGACTCTCCAGCTATTTCCATCCAGCCCTTCACCCCTCTCAGGTTTTGGCAGCATCCAAAGTTTATTCCAAGAACAGAAGTTTTCTGCATCCAGCAAAGCCACCCCCAAATGGTGCAAATACACCACTGTCTTTTCCAGACCCTGGCCCCAAACACAGTTTTTAGTGGTCTCAGCTCAGAGCAGTGATTAGTATTCAGGCAGGAGAGGCGGCTGCCTGGGGAGAGGCAGGAATGCCTCGGCTCCATCTTTATTCATAACCCAAAGTCGTGTTTGCTCTCCGGGTTTGGGTTGCTGCAGTGCCAGAGGAGTCGGCTCCGGCTGAACCCCACAGGACCTCTGAGGTGCTCCAAGGCTCTGTTGGTTTTAGCATTTCTGGATCATTCCTGAGCTCAGCCTCTTGCCCAGCCTGGGAGGGGCAGAAAACCCTCCTGGCTCTGGTGCCAGCGGAGCTCACAGGGGTAAAGGCTTGGGCTGAGCAGCAGCAGCACCTCCCATCGTGTCTGCTTGGTTTTGTCTCCCCATCACACCCATTTCTTGTTGCTCCTTATCTCCTCTGTGCAGTGATATAAAACGGACTCCAGGTACAAACTTTGTGGTGGTTTCCACTGGTCACTTGGAAATCTGCAGCGGGGCAGGGAAGAAGGATCTCCCTGCCCTAAGCATCACTCCCACCAATCCTGCAGCTCCAGGACCACTAAGACCAGGGAAAAACACTTGTTCTACCAGCCCAAGGGCCTTCAGTTTGGGATTTGTGCAGAAATGGGGATTATTTTTTTAATCCCACTTCTCACTGTGGTTTGCATCCTCCTCCCAGTGGATAACGAGCTCTGGAACTTTTGCATTTCCCACTAGCTGCTGTGTTCCTGAGCTGGAATTTGCTGGGAGGAAGGGGTGAGGGATGTGATGCATTTGGGGAGCAGGTTTGGATCTCCCTGGTTGGGACATCACCGTGTCCTGAGCTGCCACAGAACACCTGCCACGAGACAAACACCTCGTGAGCAACGTCCTCGCACTGCCCGGGGAGAGGCAGTGATAGATTAATCTGAACAAAGATTGATCAATAATTTATGCTGGTGTTTTCACTCACCTGGGGCCTAGACAGACTTTGATATGATTTGATGGGGTCAGATCCACCCCGCTTTAATTAAACATGATGCTGAAAATTAAAAGGAAAACCTATTGGCTACTGGAACTGAAATCAATCTGCGATCAGTAACAAGAGACTGATTAAAGAGGTGATGCCCAGGAAGGAACAGGCGGGTTCAGCAGACGCTTCCTGAAGGCCAGATTAGCGGGACATATTGAATGTAAATACAGCTATTGGCGTTTTGTCACGGCGTGGCCTTTAGCAGGGAGCTGCTTGTGTGGTGATGAATGGCTTTGCAGCAGGGAAGGTGCTGCGGGAATTCAGAGGCTCTCCCGGAGCATCACGGAGGGTTGGACGGGGACAGCGAGGAGTGGGGGGAGGGGAACATCAGCAGAAGAGCTGAGCCCTGTGTGCCCACCACGCCTTGCTCGGTGGAGTGCAGGCAGGCTGAGGCAGAGGGGAACACAGTTTGTCTGGGTTTTTGGCAGGTTTGTGCACAGGCAAACCCAGGCAGGACCCCGGGCATGGCAGGGGAGAGGGACGGGGTGTCCCGTGGGTGTTCCTGCCTTTCCTTCTGACAGCTGGGCTGTGGTTGGGCTTTGCAGAATCAGAGCTGCAACAAAACACGCTCTGGACTGAGAGCAGGAGGGAGGTTAATGATGGAGCCAGTGCTTGGTAGGGACTAATTAAGCAGCATTGCATCAACCCCCGGGAAACGGAGATGAGATGGGAAGGAGAGATGAGATGGGAAGGAGGTTGAAACCACAGCTCTGACAGCACAAAAGTAGGGGTGGGGAAAACAGAGACACCAAAAACAGTGCTTTCAAGGAGGAGAGGTCTTCCCCCTGGGAATAGGGCAGTGTTTCAGGGCCCCAAGTCAACTAGGGCTGGTTGAGGGAGCTTGTGGGAAAGGGAGCAGTTCTGGGAGCAGGTGCTGCACTGGGTTCTTTGCCCTTGTCAGTAACGATGTAAAATGTTCTGAAATTCAGAAATTATGGTGGGGAGGGATGCTTTCCTTTCACCTGTCTCCAAAGTAACCAGGCAAGGCCCTGAGTTAGTGCATGGTGGTGCTTTGCTGTGGGTTTGTGAGTGGCTCTGCCATCCTGGCCCCACTCCCTGGCACCAGCATCACCCTGCACCGCTCCCCCTGCAACCCCTCCAGAGATCTGACCCTGGGCCACCACTCCTGTGGGAGCTGCTCTCACTGGTGGGACAAAGGAAGAGTCTGGAAACCCTCCCAGTCTCCATTCAAAGCCTGGAGCATCCCTGAGTGCAGGACTATGGCCATCTCTCTTTGCATGGCTGGATTTTTCACCTGAAAAGCAAAGAGGAAAAGAAGCTGAAATGTTTCCTCTCTCTCCATCCCAGCCTCAGCCCTGTTCCATACCAGACAGGGGGGACAAGTAATGTTTTTCCAGGCCTCACATGTCCCTGTCCTCTGCTCTCCTCCACATCTCCAGCTCCCTGACCAATACCTGCAGAGCCCTGGAGAGATGGGATGGAGGGGACGAGGGTGGGGACAGGGATGGGGAAGGCCCCCAATTGCTCTTTTTTAACTTCCTTGCCAGTTTACAAGGGAGAAAGAGACAGTGAGGGAGTCCCCCTGGGCAGGGCAGAGCTGGGGATAAAGTGCCCACAAGTAGTGCTGTGATTTGGGGGCGAGGGGGAGAAGCTTCTCCGTGAGCAAGGTAACTCCCATGCCTTAAAATAAGCCTTTGCCATCAATTATTAATATGCAGGGTCTTGGAAGGACCTCAGAAAGGGGGTCTGTGTGTGATGGGCACCACAGGCTCGTGGGGACAGGGACAGGGAAGGGGATGGGGATGCAGACAGGGATGAGGATGGAGAGGGAGGCAGGTGAGGTGCAGCACTCAAGCTGAGGGACCTGCTGGTCGCTTGGGGAGTTTGGAAGCTGCTCCCTCCCCTGCCTGCCTTGTTGGGGCTTTGATTCCTCGCTGACAGCGTGCTGAAGGATTGATCTGAGCGGGGATAAATAATTCATGAGCTTTTTGGGGTTTGTTTTTGAGCAGCTGTGAATTCTGAGATGCGAGCTCTGCACAGCAGACGCTGTTGGGACTGAAAGAGCAGTTTGAGGAGAAAGCTGTATATTTTTGTTGTTGTTGTTGTCTGTTGCCGTTTATAATTTTTAATCTCCTTTTTCTTTTTCTCCTTCTTTTATATTTTTGTGCATTGTTTTCCTCCCCACACACACAGGCCTGTTTTGTTCCTCAGGCTCTCGGCAGGCGGCTGTGGCAGAGGCAGCATCCCACCGTGAGGGGATGTGGCTCCACCAGCTGAGCTGTGCTGGGGCACTGTCTGACTGACACTTCAGCTCTGGATCCGCAACCTCTGCCTGGAGGGAGATGCTTCCCAAGGGTATCCCCTGCTCACATCTGCACTTCAGATCCACCTCTGCCCTCTGCAGAGTCTGTGCTGCTCCAAGTTCAGGGGAGTTGGATAACACCTCAATTCCTGCCTCGCCATCCTGGGAACTGCGGCTGCAGCACCAGCTCCTCTGCTGGGATCTGCTCCCAGCGGACAGCACAGGGACCCCCGGGGAAAATGAAGGTGGGAGCAGCTCTGTGCATGGCAGCACGGAGGGGAGAGGGGCTGAGAACCTTTCCCTGGGTGTGTGTGGGCTGCTTGGCAGAACCGTGGGAGCATCTGCCCGGCTGCTCCGAGGGCAGCCCGGGCTGCCAGAACTGCCCCCGGCCCTGGGTTAAACCTCTGTGACAACAGATGGGTGGTTTACATGGCATTTAATGTCTTCCAGGTTATCTGGTAGCATTTGTTAGCTGGGACCCCTGCCTAGATCTTTACCAGCAGCTTAAAATCAAAACTGTGCAAAGATGTGAACGTTGGAACAAGAAGAGGTTTTAGTTTAACCCCCCGATCCTCACTCGCTGAGAGGCTGGATGTGTCAAAACCACACTGAACACCCACGGGCTGGCTCCAGGAGATCCCAGGAAGGGAAAACAGGGTTCAAAAGATTTCTTCTGGAAAAATTAATGATAAAAATATTCTGTTGCAAGTCAGGCAGAAGTTTCCCAGCCGGGTTCCCAGCGGAGGCAGGCGGTGCAGGGGGAGGCATCAGGCAGGGGACCCACTAATGCCAGTACAGATCAGTGTGGAAAAATCTTTGCAAAGAGAAGTTTATTTAGGTAAAGGAGAATAAAAGGCAGCCCCTGCACAGCTGAGGGATGTGTGAGGCCTCCTGAGAGCCCCTGAGGGCAGCCTGCACCGCTGCTGCCATCAGCCTGTGTGGAGGGGAAGCAGGAGATGAGGCAGGAGTTCTTTGCCCTCCTGCCCCCCAAAACACCCCAAGCGCTGCTGTCTGAGCCCAGAAAGCCCTTCCTGGGGTGCAGGGCTTGCAGCTGGGCCAGGCTGAGCTGGGGAGGCTTCTGAGAGAAGAGCTGAGACTGGACATGTGTCCATCGCAGCCCCTCGCTCTCCACACAGCAAAATCTCCTCCAAGGTTGCAGGGACAGACCCTCACCCTGCACCGGGAAGGGGCTGGCGTGGGGCTGGACCCTTGGTGGCTCCACAAGCTCCTGTTTCACGGCTTTCATTCCAGGATGGGCTTTTCTTTGTCGCTCCAAACAGCTCTTGTTTGCCAGAGCAGCAGAACTGGTGTGAGCCATTTATTGACCACGTCGTGGGGAGGAAGGTGTGTCGGAGCTTTTGCCCCTCTTCACCCAACTCATCCAGGTTTCCATTTGCTTGCTGTAGAGCAAGAAGGCAGGATGAAGCTGCTCCACGTTGGACCTGGGAGGAGATCCTGAGGGAGTTTGGGATCACTGTTCCCAACAAGTCCTGTGGGTCCATCCCAGGAGCTGATGGACATCTCCCTGCTGCAGCTCCCGAGAGGGGAGAGGATTCCACGCCGATGTGGGCACTTCAGGCTGAGTCTCATCAGGCATAAGCAGTTTCAGGCTGATGAAAATTATTCATGAACTTGTGCTGAATTAGATGAGGAGTTGATGAATGGGGGGGTTGGGTTTTGTGTCAAAATGTTTCTTCATAATCCTTAAAAGATGGAGTATCTTGACTCTTTGTTTTGAAATGATGTGAAAATAACTAAATTTGGCCAACACTAATTTCATAAAGGAGGAGAACACCTACACAGCGTGAGGCATTAGGTTTGGTGGCAAAACACTTCCAGTATTTTTTTTTTTCATTTGCTTATTTTGACAAGGGAATGAAAGAGAGAGCTTGGGGGGATTTGTCTTTCTATTTTTTTTTTTTTTTTTTTTTAATTTTTTTTTTCCTGAAGGCCACAGCAGTTTTTCCATCCCTACCTTTTGCTGGGTGGGTGGAGGTGCCCGAGGACAGTAAAGTGATATTTGCTATTTAATTTTTGAGCTGTTTCATAGAGGAGAAGGAAGATACTTAACAGTAAGTTAAGCTGTGTGCTTGGCATGTTGTTTAAGAAGTATTCGGACAACATGCCAAGCACACAAAGGGCTTTCCTGCCTCACTCTGCCATTCCAGCACCTTCCTGCAGGTTCACCTCAGGTTGGACATGCGGATGGTTAATCAGCCAATTAATTAATCAGTCTCTGGGATCCAGCTGCCAAACCAATTGAGCTGGTTTCTGTTTCTCTTTGGTGGCTTAATGATGCTCACAAACAACTTTTCCTGTGGACCGGGAGACGGACCCGCAGCAGCCAAAACTGGACGTCAAGAGCTTGTTCTGCCCAGTCCCACCCGGCTGCCACGGAGGAGGGACAGCTGTGCCAAGCAGAGGAGATAAACACTTGAAACGTGGGGTGAAGGAGGCTTCAAACATCTCTGCTGCCTGCAAAATAGATTCCTGTTTCCAGCTTCCTTCCTGAAAGCCACAGAGCTCGCAGGGAGACGCGTCGGAACAGGTGGAAATCAGCGGCGAGACATTATTTATTCATGGCATAATGTGTAATCATTCCTGTAAGGCTCTGGGGTGGGAAGGGTCACTGTAATTCAGGTGGATCCTGCTCACGTGTCTCCATGTCGTGATGGTGGAGTCCGGCACCGAGCGGGGTGAGGGGAGCGGGGCACTCGCCTTCCTTGCGGTTGGGAAAATGCAGGGAAAACTCAGGAAGGGGTTTTGTTGGAAAAAAACCTGCTTCAAACGTGGTGCCTGTTGAAGAGAAGAGCAGCTGCCTGCTCTGTCCCGGTGTAGAGGGGCAAAGTGAGCACTTTCTCTTGGAGATGTGTCTGTGAGGGCTGGGCAGCATCGCCTTGGAGAGGCCTCCTCAGGGCACAGTAGCCAAAAACTGGGAAGGAGCAGGGCTCTGTCCCATATTCCAGGGCTACCTGTAGGAGCTGAGGGATGCTGTGGGATGCACATGGTCCCTGGGTGCTCCTCTCCCCCACTAGAGCTGCGAGCACCGGGGTAACAACCACGGGCTGCTGCCTCCATCCCGCATCAGCTGCGATTCCCGTGCTCCAGCCCTTCCTGGGCCAAGCTGTTCCCTTCAAAAATGGTGACACGAAAGAGCCAGTGGGAAATGAGGCATGTTGTGAAAGGGGGAAGCCAGTTTGGTTAATCAATAGGAGATCAAATGCTCCTGGCCGGAGCGGCGCGGCGCAATTACAGTTACGAGATTCGCGGGTAGTTATCACATCGCTGCTAATTAATTTGCTGTGTTACAGTGTCTGGCAAAGGGCTGCCGGCACGGAGTCTCCTGCAGTAATTCACCCAACAGAGGAAATGAACCGTAATGAGAGCTGATGGACAGCATCAACGGGGAGCACTTCATCCCATGTGGGAATAACGCTGCATCCCGAGCTCCTCCTGAAGCTTTCGCTGGAGCAGTGTCCTGAACAGCGGTGCAGAAGAAAGAAAACCCCCTTTTTTTAGCCAAATCTATGTTGGTTATTTGATAAATCACAATTTATTTGCTCTTAGCACCCTTTACTTTGGAAATGCATCACAAACCTGAAGCAGTGCTGTCAGTCAGACACGGACACCTCTATCCTGCAGGTGGTAAGAAATGGTGGTGGAAGTGGGATCCCCCCAGCACAGCAAGGACAGGGGGCCCTGGGTGACCTCGTGTCCTTCTGATGTTGTCCAGGCCATGCTGGTTGCTGGTGTGGTCACCCAAGACGGGCACAGGGTGTCCACACCTGAATGTCACCTCCACCTGTGTTGTACACGTGGGTCCTGGAGCGTCCTGGCCCTCCAGATTTTTAACAACAACAAAAAAACTAAGAGAGAATTGATCCTGGATGCTCAGGGGATGTCTGGGAACAGACTTTCCCGACAACCCTGCTCTTGCACATGTGGCCATGACCTCTCTAGGGCTCCTGTCCTGGCTGGGACGCCGGGCTGCTGCTGGCACTGACTCCTCCTGAGCGGCCCCGGGCACTTCACAGGCCTTGGACAAATGCCTGGTCAGCTCCTGCCCGGAGCCAGGATCTCATTAGCTCACAGTCAAATGTTAGGGCTGGTGCTGCATGTCTGATAGCATTTCTAGTTATCCTGCTCTCCCTGGGGCTGGGAATTGCTTCTCCATCTGAAAGCAGAGGATGTATAGGGGCTTCTGTGAGAATCAGTACAGAGAAGGGACCGAGGAGCTTCCAGGGATGGGGCTGGAGCTTGGCTCGGAGTGAATGTCACCCTGGGGCATTGGCCCACAGCTATCCCAGGTCTCTGGGAGAATCTCCTCCTTCCACCCATTCCCAGAGGCTCATCCTTGCTCTTTTAATCAAACTGCAATACTTTCTGTGTGCCCTCGGATGCTGACAGCAGAGCTGTGATGTGCCATAGCCCAGGTCTGCAGGATAAACCCAGGTCACTCTGTAAAGCCAGCTCTCCATCCCCTCAGTGCCACCCCCTGCCCATGGGAAATCAGGCTGAATCAGACTCCCTGCTGCAGGTTTTTTCCTGAGCTCAGGCAGGTCATTCACAAAGCAGGTCCTGGGGAGATTCAGGCTGGATGGAGCCTCGGGAACAGCCAAGGTCCTCCTCCCTTCTTTTGTGTGCAAAATTATAAAGGAGGGGGAAAAAAAAAAAGAAAAAGAAAAGGAAGAAAAGAAACCAAATCAAACCCAACTAGTTCTTCAGCTTTATTTGGATGGAGGCCCAAAACACAGTCTGGCGAGGCCTCGCACGGCGCAGATGGAAATCCTATCTGGGGCTACTGACTCATGGCACTAAAAAAATCCTGTTAGTCAACGTTCAAAAGGGCTGGAGCTCCCGAAGAGACTCTCCATCGGCCCCCTGGGGATGCTCTGCTGGGGACTGCTGTGCCCTGGGAGCTGCTCCCCCTGAGTTGCTCCTGGGCTGATGGGTGTCGAGCGCTCGGAGCCTCGGCGGGGTAATGATGTGGCCGTTATCGACCGGGGTCTTCGCCTCCCTCTCTCCTCTTTACTGATTTCCCATCCCTCCCCATGCACTGCGCTTTTTAATCCATCCAGGTCACGGCCTGCTTGAGTGGGGCCAGCCATGGGGTCAGCACTAACGATATGCTAACGAGGCTGGGGCAATCAATTCCCCCTAATCAGGCAATCGATCCCCACTGCAGGTGTTTCTGATCTTGGGCTGTGCGGGAGCAGCATCTGATTTTATTGTGGAGGGGCTCTTTGAAGCCACTTGTCAGAGCGGAGCCAGACTTGGAGGAGAATTATAAGGCTTCTTTAAATAAAGAATAATTTAAAAAGAGGGTTTGGGAATTGGAGTATCCTTTTGAATCCAAGTGCTGTTTTGCTGGAGGTGCCTGCTATAAAATAGTGGATTTTCAGTTGGTTTTTGGTCTCCTGTCTCTCGTAGTAGCCACAAGCGGATGCACAAGAGCGAGCAGGAACAGGTGTTTGATCCCCTATAATGTGTTTGAGCCCTCTAATAGATTTTAGTGTCAACTATTTTTAACTCAGGGAATTTCCTGATGCTGGTGTTGTTTGCCCCCATCTCCTCATTCACTCTTCATTTTTTCTCCACCTGCATTGCCCTTGGATAAGGATTTCAGCAGCAAAGGTCCTGCAAAGGAGGTGATGGAGGAGCCTCTCGCTCAAACGACGTGGTGGGTGTCAGAGATGGAGGCAGCTCTCAGGGCACACATCAGGATCCCCCACGGTGCAGCCATGGCAATACTCAGTGCTCAGGCTCGCTGGTGATGTTTGCTCCAAGTCTGGGGGAGGACACCAGGGGGGTGTTTGTGTTTCGAGGAGGTGAATCTTGTTGGACACATTTTCTGGCAGGTCAGTTAGTGCTGCACCTTTTTTCCCCCCGATCAACCTGTCAGTCCCAAATTGTCACTAATCCCCAGCCAGCTAGCCGGTCGGTAGTTGTGCTCCCGGGCTGATCCGGCTGCACATCCCGGCATCCTCACCGGCATTCCCGGTGCCACGCGGCTTGCTCGTGCCTGCAGCACTCAGGTAACCATCGGCTGCTCCCGGTCCTGCGGGTGTTGCTCAGCAGCTCCTGCCAGCGCTGAGTCAGCAGATTCCTCGCCCCAGATGAGTCAGCAAAAGCACCATCCACCCACCCAGTGGTGCCGGGCAGTGCCTGGGGCAAGGCAGGTGCTGAACTGGGCGCAGTCACCTCCCTTCCCTGTGTGTCCATCCCCTCCTGCTTTCCTCCAGCATCCTTCTCCTGGGACTGGTATGTCCCTGGTCTGGCTGCAGCTTGTCACTGTCACCGGTTGCAGCCCAGAGTTGGCATCGCCCCTCTCAAGGTCAGGAGGAGCTTTGGGGTTATCTCTGTGCTCTCCCCAGGCTCCACTTTCCCACCACTGCGCTCCCTTCATCAGCAAGAAAGCTGTCTTTTCTTAACACTTATTAAGCCCTAATTTTCATCTTATTCATTACTACCAAGTCATTAAGCTGGCCAGGAATTAAATGAGGTGAAATGAAAAGAATTGAAAGAGACTGAAGAGTTTGGGGTGGTTGGGTTATTTTTTAAAAGAGGCCAGAAAATAATCTCCCAGGATTAAGCAGGTGAGAGTGACTAACCCTGCAGAAGGACATGAAAGGCTCAGAGACGAGGTTTCTAATTAAAAAGAGGCATAGAAGGACCCCGAGGGGCATCTGTCTGCTCCTCCCTGCCCACTGAGGTGACAGTGAGGACAGTGGGCACTGGTGGCTCCTGGATGGTGAAGCAGCTCCTCCTTAACTTCTCTGCTCAAATAAAAGACACTGGCAGGGAGAAATGGGGGGCCCAGTGGACACTGTGAGGCTTCCAAAAATAGCCATTGCCGAAATCACTGCTGTCAGGGCCAGACTAAGGCCTTGAGATTTTATATATTTATTGAAATGTATGTATACCCTAACCCTAAGCCTAAACCTAACCCTAACCCCTAACCCTAACCCTAACCCTAACCCAAACCCTAAACCCTAACCCTAACCCTATCCCTAACCCTAACCCTAAACCCTAACCCTAACCCTAACCCTTAACCCTTAACCCTAACCCTAACCCTAACCCTAAATCCTAACCCTAACCCTAACCCTAAACCTAACCCTAATGGTGAACCCTAACCCTAACCCTAAACCCTAACCCTAACCCTAACCCTAACCCTTAACCCTAACCCTAACCCTTCACCCTAACCCTAACCCTAACCCTAACCCTAACCATATATATGTAGATATTTATTCAAATGTAAGTATATGGGGGGGATATTTAGGGAGATTATTGAATATATCGATATGTTAGCTATAAACATGCTCATATGTTAATATGTTTGGGGTATATATTTATATATTCCATTGCTTTCAGGAAACAGTCTTAGACCTGCAGGGCTATCGACCAGGCCCTGCTGGGCATTTGCTCCAAGGATGGCTCTGGCAGCTGAGTGTGCACGTGGAATGCTTTGAAATCAAATCCAGTAAGTGTCTGTCTGTCTGTGTCTGTCTGTCCCACCCTCCTCTTCAAGCATTTGATATCCTGTTGCCCCTATGCCCCTGGAGATCCTGGCACAGCCTTGGGTCAGCTCCTTGCTCTGGGAGGGGATCTTTCATTCAGGAGGTGGTCGGAGCTTTGAGGAGACCGGAACTCCATGGGTGACCTGAGCATCCCATCCCTCGAGGAGCCCATAACATCCCTGTTCCCAAACCCTTTTCCCACCTGGGCTTTGCAGCCACTGGGCAAACGGGGGGATCAGCTGCTGCCTGGGCGTGTCCCACAGATCCAGAGCCTTTTCTGTTGTTGTTCCCTCAGACCGAATTAAAACAAGGGTTCTACAGAGCAATGTCAGAGCTGCCAAAGGAATCCCATCTCTCTGGTGGCTTCATTAGTGCCAGTGCCTCCAGTCAGCAAAGTCACAGGGCTTTATTAGCGCGTGGTGGGTTTTCTTCCCTCGCCCTGGCGCGAGCAGAACCCTCATTAGCGGTGAAGACGGAGCACTAAAGAGTCCTGTTTAGTTTCCATCCAGGCTTGTTTCATCTCTTCCTTTCTTGACACGATGCCCCATCACCTCCGTTTCCACCGGCATCTCTCATCAGCACTCCTGGCTTCCTGGGCTGGACTGGTGTGACTGGTTCTCACCCCAGCGGGGTGGGAAGCTCTGAGTTCCCAGAGTCCTGGTTCAGCCGGTACCCGGCGGGTTGGAGTTTGTTTCTAACCCTCCACTTACAGCCCTGCTTCACATTCTGCACACCCCTGGTTGAATCGTGACCCTGCTGGTCTCCCGTTCATTTTTGATGCATTCGGGATCGTAAGAGCCTGTTATTTTATGATGGATTAACGACGCTCTATTTGCTTTTAGCCTGTTTTATGGTGCCCCGAGTGCCTTGGCTATAACTCTTCTGTGTATTTGTTTTATTATCCCCACAGGCTGCTCAGGGAGATTACTGTGAAAACACCCACTTTCCCCACCAGCTGCTCCCCTGGGGAGGCTGGAGGAGAAATCTCACCCCAGGTGAGGCACAGGCCCATGGCTCAGCTTGCCCATGCCATGGGAATATTGCTTTGAATCTGGGCATTGCGGGCTGGGTGTGCTCCTGAGACAGGCTGTGCATGCAGGCAAGGTTTCCCTGGAAGGTAAACACAGGCTTGGGTTTCTCCCCATCTCTGGGAATGACCTTGGGGGTAGCCCCATTCCCATACCTGCCCCCACCCTGGCTCCTCTCCCATCTCCCCTCTCCTCTTCAGTAGCAGTGAAGTATATAAATGCTAATAATCCACATTAACACCTTTGACTGGTGGGTTTCAGTGCCAAGGGCCAGATTACATTTCAGCTGAGAGCCTGGCTCCTAATATCCAGTAGCAAAGATCACCTGGGAGCTTCAGGGATTAGAGCAGTGGGTTGGAGGGGGAGATGAGAAATGAAAGAGGAAGATAAACATGAAAGTCATACAAAACAAATAGCTGGCAGTAATTCCATTAAATCAGACGTTTTTAAAAGGAAATATTAAAATATTAACTATGTAATTAAGTATTTATTAATTAAAAAGGAAGCCAAGCCGCACTAAGCTGAGCAGAGCCCAAATCATGTGCAAATTCTTGTTTAGCTCAGCTGCCAATTCAAGGGGCCTTAATTCTGACTCCCAGGACCTTGGAGTCAGGAATGTCAGAGGGATGGGGAAGGAGATTCCTGCTGAAGTTGGAAGGACCAAAATCCCCTCAGCATTTCCATTTTCCTGCCCCGCCGAGGTCAGATCTCCCCGTGTTGGCTTTTCCAGCGGATCCTTCCTGCAGAGCCCCCGCAGCTGCCCGGGGAGCTCAGCCAGCAGCAGGGCCACAGCCAAGGGCAGGGGGATGGTTTCCCTGGCTGGGCATCACCACCATGCCTTCAAATGTTTGGCAATTCTCCCTTTGGTGACATCCAAGCATGCTGGGACCGCTGTCCTTGACCTCCCGAAATGCAGGAGACTGGGAGGTCTCTGCAACCGGTTGGGGGAGGCCTCGGTGTCCCCCTGTGAGGAGCTGGTGTCACCAGGCCTGTGACTTGTGTGGCTGGTGCCAGGGTCACATTGAGCTCTCCCAGCCCCGTCCTGGGGAGCGTGGGCTGTCTGATGCCTCTGACAAACTCATCTGTCACGGAGGGAGGGCCACGGGCTGCGAGACGCCGCAGAAGAGAGAGAATTAAACAGGGAGAGAGAAAGAGCAATCAATACATTATTTAACAGCAGGAATGCAAATGACAAAAAATTAATGAGGCCTGGGGGGGGGGGGGGGGGGGGGGGGGGGGGGGGGGGGGGGGGGGGGGGGGGGGGGGGGGGGGGGGGGGGGGGGG